>CM053276.1:105175848-105658361 GCA_028583415.1 Protea cynaroides
AGGTAAAACTGGGAATTTCAATTAAAGTATCTTCTTCAACCTCACGTAATAGGAAGCATAACTGCATAAGTGAGGTGAAAACCAGGAATAGAAAAATCGAAATAACTTTCCAAATGCCTATCTATAAGACATAAAATTCTGGACTGAGATAAATAATACAAAATCCTCTGAAATCTAACCAATAGTTCATCGAATTAGGAGTCTTGGAGGCAATAAAGGTGGTCTGAAATGAAGCCTGGCGGAAGGAAGAGTCCAGACTGGGATGCAAGCTTCACTTCTCATGTTAGAGGGAATTGTTGGGTCAAGGCTCCTAGGTTTTATGTCGCCCAAGGACATTGGAACAGACCCTAGAATATGAGTCGAAAGGGCATCCCAGTGCACAAGGCTCCCGCTATTGAAAGGTCTGGGGAGGGCAGAATGTACACAGCCTTACCCCCACAATGTAGAGACAAGTACGATAGCAAACCAGCAATAACAAAAAATTTCAGAGTAGCAGACTCAACCGATTAGGTATGATTCTTCATACAAAAACAAATCTGCAGAGAGACATTCCAGAAATTGCAGAGAAAATAAAAAAAAAGCAGAAGCAGCAACGGTGGCTGCATGGCTGCACCACAACGAAACCCTTTAGATGACTCTCAAAACGGCACCCACTCTGATACCATGTAACAAAATATAAAAGAAAGAAAAAAGAAGATGGAGTGAATGTTTGGAGAGGGGAGAAAATGGATTGAATTAATCCTCTCCCCCTCACCCCTTATCTTATTTATAATAAGATGACTTACAAGTATTAGAGTCTAAGTAGATTTTACAAGAATTAGAATTAAACTAGGACTTTAACTTAAACAGGAAAATAATCAGCACTAAGCTAGGTGACACCTAGAGGCTAGATAGTAGAACCAAATCCGTACAATCTTCAACAATTGCAATTCTAGTCATTTAAAATAGGGGTAGATAGCTGTTAATGAGGGTCTTGTTTCAAGTGTTGATTACGATATTTTAGAGATTAAAAATATTTCGTTTATTTAGTGCCATGGGCTCCAAGCAAGGAAGCCGTGGGTTATTCTTCTATTGTTCCTAAGAAATATATAGTTTACTACGAGAAATTTAGAGTCCCAAGTTGAGCCGATTTTTGTTTTTTGGTCTGGCCTTCATATACATAAAGCAACCCCCCCCCCCCGGTCGACTGAGTTGAATAGAGATTTTATTTAAAGTATGTGTGAGTACCTTCCCCTCGCCCCTTGGATTCTTTTTTTCTCCTTATTTCTCTCTCTTCTCTCCCTTCAATCCTCTCTTCCTCCCCCTATCTTTTCTCCTCTCAGCTTTCTTTCTTTCTCCCTGATTTATCTCCTATTTCTTCTCTCTCTTATCCAATCAATTTGCCACCCTTCGCTGGTCAATCTCTCTTCTATTCTCCAATTAATTCTCTCCCTTATTATTCCATCAATTCCCCTCCTTCACTAGGAAGGCCATCTTAACAAAGATCAGTCCTTTAAGTCTCAGATTTTTCAATATTTTCTGAACCTGTCCAGCAGCTCTACAAATCCATAAATTCCTCAATTGGAGTATAAGGATAGCTGTTTGGGTGATGCACTGTGGGTAATTACATCCTTTTGAAATGTGCAAGCAGCTCACTAAAAAAGAAGAATGGTATTTTAGAAAGAAAAAAAAACCAAGTACTCACTTATAATAGGCATGGATGGCAAGAGACATTATAAATGTCGAACAGATGGGGTGGCAGTATAATTGCCAAGAATTCATGGGAGAAATTTTTAATTGTCAAAAAGGTTAGACGAATATCGTGCAATAAATAATAATAATAATAATAATAAAGGCAAAAGAATTTGTGTATGGCCAGGTATGTGCATAGTTGTACCTTCAACCATTGGATGAAACAGAGAAGAAGAAAGTGTAATCTCGAACTGCCCCTCCCTACTGGAAGAAGGCTGATGCTCTGACCGTGCACATGCACAGTCCATGTACAAAACCCATCCCGTAATAAAAATGAGATCATAAAAGCCATCAAAGATAGTGTCTTCTATTTATCAAAAAAAAAAAAAAAAAAAGATAGTCTTCTTTTTCCTCTTTATTGGCGTAATAGAAGGTAGATTTTTTCAATTAAAATAAGAATAGGTAACTCAATACCCCAAGGGGAAAGCTCAGTTGGTAAAAACCAACAAAATTAAGAGGCCATGAGTTCAAATCTCCTTGGGGCAAATAGTTTTAACATTTTTTGCTCATTCCTAACCTTGACGGCTTATTTGTATATACTTAACTGGTACTTTGATTGTATAGGAAGAGAAGAAAGAAAGAAAGAGCGGTGGAGTCGGCAATGAGTATTTTCCTTACCTATTTTGAGTCTCTTCAATATCAAGGACAAGAGAAAGCTAGAGTATAAGGTAGCATCTGGCATACATCCAGAGAGGTGATTAATTCAAGTATGTGGACTTCTTAGTGAGAAAAAAAAAATTATTTTAACCTGAAAAGTGATTCTTCCAATTATAGGAAGTCATAATTGAACTATGGGTGTGCGTGAAATTTCAAACGAAATTATCTAATTTTGTGAAGATTTTTCGGTTTCATTGGACCTCAAATGAAACCACCTGGGAAATACAAAGAATGCAATGTTTCTCCGAAATAAGCGAAACAAAGTTATTGAAATGTCGAAATCTTGGTTGAAATTCTTAAGACGTTACATTCCATCAAAGATAAAATACCAAAATGTCTTGAAATTTCAAAAGGGTTAAAACTGAGGAAATGAACCAAAAATGCTAGAATGCTTCAAATTTTTTCAAAAACCTAATTAGACTTCTAAAAAGCCCATCATAGGCTTCTGATTGTAGCCGTCTCTTTTTTATTCCTTTTAGTTGTTAGACCACCCTTGGCAAGTGATGTTTTAGGAAGGTGATTGAGTGCTTTGCATGAAGATTAGGGCTGGAGATCATAAAACACGAAAACAATTTGTTAACTTCATTCCTTCCAATAGTTTTATGAAATTACAGCAGCACTGCTCTTTCTACTCCAAATTTCTCAGCTCTGATCTCTAGGTTCTAAATAGTTATAATCCTCAACTCTTCTTACCTTTTACTCTTCTTCCTTACATTTCACATACGCCACAAAACAAGAAAACAGTTGGGTGCTTCTGTTCATAAGAGATTTCACTCCCCCCACCTTTTTTGGGTACTAGTAAAGGTCTTTGAATGCATCAAAGAAAACAACGCAATTGAGCTCCACAAAATACAAGGTCACATTCTTACCAAACGCTGAAGCCAGTCACCCACACAACTTTGTGGGGTTCCACCAAAGAAGCAAGAATAAAACAGGAAGTACCTTACACATTTCTGAATTGATCCACCAGATAATAATTCCAATAATAAAAATGAATCCCAGTCAAAGCCTAGGGCTGCTAAGGGCCAGGGGGATGGTTTTACCATGAGATCCGACACTAAGTTCCCAACTCCTGGGCAAGGATTACAACTTACAAATGCCAGTTTCACCATTCCACTCTATCTTGGGCAATGCTTACCATTAAATCACAACAATTATTCCTCCTCCCACAATTCACAAAGTTATCCAATTTCCTTATCCTCTAAACACATTCCACATGCACCATACAACATTAGTTTGTACTCTGTACATACCCAAAGATCTGAGTAAACCTACCCTCAATTTGCCACAAGGCCATCCTAACCCTAAGTTTCCAGAAATGCATTCTTTTCTGATTTCATCTTATTTAACTTTCCCACTCATTAATCTCAACATATGCATTTAGTTGCCAACATTTTGTGCATGTGTTGTTTCATAGTTTTTCAACATTACTTGGAGCATCAGCACCCAATAAATTTTGCCCTTCAAATTTGTAAGAAAAATAGGAGACACATAACATGGAGGTATTTAATGCAAAATAGCAAGCATGTAGCTCCTTCAACCAAGCATTGACCCAACTCATGCACTTAACAAATATATATAAACCAAGGAAAGAAAAAAACAGCAATAAGCTAACATGTAACAGCCTATGATTTCTCATCATCAATTCAGGGGTACCTCTGAATTTGGTTGATGCCACAGCAGTAAGAAGCACCTTCAATACTTGAAGAATGGTACTGCAAATTACACATGCATTTAGTAAACAATGATAAGCATTTTTAAGGAAGACAAATCAGATAACAATGAGCAACATATCTAGGCACAGACCTGTCGGACGATGAATTATCAACACAACCGCAAACAATGTTGAGAATGTCTGTAAATAGGGAAGCATTTTTACCGCCATCTAGACCAGGATCACCTTCTAAATGATCATAAGCAATGAGTTTCTGCAGTTTGTTGGAATGCTACTTTAGCCAATGACAGGAAAAGGTTCATGAATGTAATTCTTAAAGTGGACACAAAAATGAAAGATTTACGAACGTGAAAAATAAAATGCAGGAAGTGCACATGTTCTGTAGCTCACGCTCAATACAAGGATCTCAATAATGCAACGAATTTCTATAAATGTGACATTATAATTTAGCCAGGATCATGTAGTGTACACAAAAAAGGTTTCTTGTATATGTTCCCTAGAGCAGGAAAAATAAGAAAGGTTTATGAATATAAATAATTTAATTCAGGAAACTTATTTGTCATCTGGAGCCATACTCATAGGAAAAAAATCTATATTATCATCATTCAAATGTATTCCAGAAGCTGTAGAAGATGAAAGAACCTAATAAAGGTATATTCTGCCTTTCAGTCCATCATAAGGGAAAAAATTTTAGTGGTTGATCAGCTTTGATCAGGCTGGCAAATGACTACGAAATGCAGCCTATGTGACTATGACTTCGAAACTTTAACTAATTTATTTCTGTCTAGTCCATTCATCTAGGCTGTCTGGGATAATGGGTTGGGCCAAGAGATATTCCTAACTTAATTCTTTAGTGGAGTAGTTCCGGTCCCAGTAAAAAAGGGAGAACTCTGTGAAATCTGTGACCAACAGTGGTTGGTTGGGTAATCTGAAAAATGAAAAAAAAAATGTGAGCGTTGTTTTGGAAAATCAGACTTCCCAAAGTACAATTGAAGGACGATGATATTGCATGTTGTTTTTTGGGGTATCAAACACGTATATTACATGGGCCACGATAACAGGATCAGGGATGCGTATGTGTCAACAAGTCAGATCCGTGTCTAAATCTAAAATCATAATTTGAAATCTTGAGCTTGGATCGGCCACATCACCCAAGTCAACTCAAGATCAGTAGCATTTGGTCTGTCCAATACCACCCAATCCTAGCAGAGTCCTTCAAAATTCATCCAGAATCGAGTGGAAAGGCACAGACAACTCATGAATCATGATAGATCAACTCCGATTCCATGTTTTTTTGCTTAGGGCACAGGGACATGAGTCCAAAAATGAGTATGGCGTGGGAAATTAGCTTAAAAGTGCCAAACAGGGGGACTGGTGTCAAAAAGAATGTGTTAATCTTCTTCTCCTTTACAGCCACAACAACGTTTCCAACCATTGGGTGTGTGTCAAGCACATGACCACAAACCCATACCAATGTCATGCCGTGTCCATACAGGTAATCTGAGGATTCATGAACATTCCAGATGACAGAATAGAACACTCAGCATTGTCAAATGTCGATATTGTAATGGCCTGAACAAAGTTCCAGCTGGTGATCCATAACATTCAAGAAGTAGGGAACATTTTACTTGAAGTTTGTATCTTTTCCTATTTTGTGGTGGGGTGATGGGATTCCTTCCCTTATAATATAATTTCTAATTTTTTCATCAAAAAAGTTCAATGTAAGGCTCTCAAATTTTAGAGAACATCTATTCTACCAATACATTACATTAATGCCAAAACAGAAAGAATAGTAAAACACGTACATGAAGGCAGTCCAAAGCAGGCTCCACAAGTTTTAAGATCTTGGTCTCAAATGCAAGTCGAAGTGGCTGCAAAATAAGCTCTGCCTCAGCTACTTCTAATGTATTACCAGCACTTGCTAAGGCCATAGTAATATTTCTACTCATGGCGACATGTCCTGCCCCCTCCACAGTCTGTGAAACCGAGTGAGAAACATCTTGGCTTTCGTCTTTCACGGCTTCGGCACCATCAGTGTTGATTGAACTAGCAAACAATGGAATTCAAATAAATCAATATAATTTTCATGAAAAACTTTAATTAGAAGAGAAGCAATAGATTTTTTTTTTTTTTTTTTTTTTTGGGGGGGGTGTAGATGGTCCACTGATCAAAATGAATTTGTAAAGGCCTCAACAGATTTATTTCCTCCCCCCTAAGAGAAAGCCTGGCTATATTGATCACTGGGTTAACCTGTAGCTGAAACGTATGTGAGCAGTAATTTACTAAGAAAATGGGCAGATTCTATCGACCATCATGCTGATTAGATTGGATCAGAAGGGCAGGGCATGTATGTGAATCATCAAATACATGGGGGAAGGTAAGGGAATTGGTCTGAATCAAGCAGTTCCAACCTTGATAGCACCATGTTCTAGATAAGATTCTCCTAAGAGTTAATTTTAGTCACAGGTGTGGACTGTGGAGATGAGTTTTGTATAAGCTAGGCCTCTTTAGTTCAGATAGGTTTTATTTGTAAGGGCCTGATTTATAAGCCCATAACTGGGATAGTCTTGGGCCACGTTTTTTTTTTTTTTGATAGGCCAAAAATAACACTTTATGTAACAAAAAAGACGCACCAGTAAAGTACACCATTTGCATTCCTAGTACCAGGAAATTTTACTAAATATAGCAATAAAATAGCGCTAATTATATATGTTTTAGGAATTTAAATTGTGTTTTAAAAATTGTGTGGAATTCACAAGGTCACAGCCTGTTGACTGGTGTTCTAGTTGCTTTCAATGGAGGCCCTACTCAGCTTCAAATAAACCAGGAGGCACAGTTTTGAACTTTCCTATTGAGGTTGCTCCTAGGGCCACCGTTTTGAATTCCTCACTTCTTGGGATTGAAGGGACCAAAAAGACTCCTATTCTGGCCTCATACCAGGATCAGTTCAATAAAGTCCTGACAGCAGATTCCTGAACTTTGAGGCCAGTAAGAGTGCTGGAGTCCCAGAAGGCAAGATTTTAAGGGTATGTGAAGACAAGAACACCACAATTCATAAAAAAAAATGAGAGGAAAACAGCTGTTAACAAGAAAATATGTTTGATTGAATGCTCAGCCAAGAACACCCAGGAAGTGGGTAAGATGATTCCTTTAATTTTCCCCCAGGAACACTTTTTTTTTTTGGGGGGGGGGGAAGGAAGACCAGTTTGGGATCCAAGGAGAAGTTTGCATGAAAGATTGGAAGAAAGGGAATTCAAAGGTTAAAAAGATATATCCGTGAGGAGAAAGTTTACAATTCTGGTGTAAACTTTAGATCGGTGGAGATCTCTCTGTCCTGTCCTGATCCTTTTCTGTACTCTTTGGATACTCTTTTTCTTTCCTATTCTTCTTCTTCTTCTTTTTCTTTTTCTTTTTCTATGTGTTTTAGGGTTGGGGCGGGGGGGGTTCAAGGGTAAATAGTTCTTCTGCCGTAAGGATGTTATTTTTTGTTGTATTTGTAGGGCTTGCTAGGAGCTGCTGGCTATGAGGAAAGACTTTGTTCTGTTTCCTTCTTCTTCTTTAATAATATTTCTTCCCATTGCTTTTTCCTATCAACAAAAAGTTGAATAGATCTTACGCATCCTTTCATCCATTGCTCCAAGCTTTTCTAAAACACATACAATTTGACACAACCAAAAAAAGTCGATGGATTTTTTCTTCGATCGTCTCCAAAACACCTTTGATTTTTTAAGTGCCAGTCTCACAAACCAACCATCTTTAACTCCTCGACATTTAAATCTTCTGACACTCGATGGCAACCAAATTTCATCTAGGATTTGTGTATATTCCCCACAAAAGCACATTGAGACCAAGAGCAAGGACCACCTCAAGCAACATAAAAGAACTTTGGCAATAACCATTAACCTTATAAATACTGCCAATAAGACATTGTCTAAAGTACCTAAGCCTAAAAGCCCCTTGTTTCTAAGGGATGCGTGATATAAATGTTGTATTCATGCTTTTGTTCAACATTGTCCTCTCATAAAACCCCAGAGACACTTACATGATGTCATGCTTAAGAAAGTCTCAGACCTGGTGGAAGCCATCAAGAACCCCGGAGCAAAGAATGCCTGATTAACTTCCTCTTCAAAACCCCTCTCAAGCCACTCCACTTTATCTTTACGGATTGGGCACCAATCAAAACCATCCACAACCACAACTTGTCCACGATGAGATTAAAAAAGAATAACAAAATAATCCAACAAGCCTGATTTGTGGATTCAAGCTTTCAATTGTGTGACTACTCTGGTTTTTGCACAATTAAGTTTCCTTTGTCACTGTTCTGTTTTCTGAGTTTTTTAGGTTCTTTAATTATTCAATTTGAGCCATCACTATTAGACTTGAACTCCAATTAGAACTATAAGCTGGTCAAACCGCACCCTTCAGAATACAAGAGAAATAGGTCTTGTGTGACATGTCACAGCATGGCATTGGACTTCCCAGGACTTGTGTCTCAAGTTTCAGCTCAATCAGATCAATGTTGGTTGAGCTCTCTTAATTTCTCTCTCTTGCACAAATCCATGTTCTTACCTAAAATTAGTGTTCCAACTTCTAATTGAATTACATAGTTCAATTTGAAATTCTTTGTCCCTATGAGTCTGAGTTAGGATATTGGTTTATTGTCAAAGAGGGAGTGGAGAACCCTATCTAACCGACCAACAATTCTTGCATTAAGATAAATTTGACTACTCGGGGAGGAGGGAGGGAGGGAGGGAACATGTACAACACTAAGAAGTATAATGATTAATGCATCTAAAGTTTAAATGCCAGACTGTTTAAAAAAAAAAAAATAACAAGCCTGTGATGACTAGAAAGAACTTAGTACCACAAAAGACAAGGAGGGAGTAGAAGAAACTAGAAAGTTTTTTTTTTTTTATTAGCTCTCATCATATAGAAAGTACAGACTGTACAGTGCAGATACGTAGCAAAATCAAATCCATGAGGGCATCTAATAACTGAATGACAGATGCATAGAATGGCAAACCAATGATGAATTTGGAGAACGGATAAATGAAATATAATTGAAAGAAAGAAAAATTAAGAAAGCACTATTCTCCCTCCCTCTCCCTCCCTCCCCCTCCCCCCACCCCAAAAAAAAAAAAAAAAAAAAGTCAAGAGATCGTCAGAACTTAAAAGAAAAAAAAATATGGCCCAAAAAAAAGCACTTAGAAAGAGATTAAGGTTGAGGAAGATCATCAAGCTTGTCTTAGATGTAGACCTCGCAGCTCCAACCAAAGATTCTGCTTGATTCGCCTCATTTGGTGCAGAATGCTGATTGATCACCTTTGTATTATCTGAAATAAGAGGCGTGAAGAAACCCATGAGATGACTCAACTAATTAGTGAAAAGGAACCAATGAGCAAAATTCTGAAAGATACAATTCAAAATCCTATGGCACACAGGAACATTAGCAAGGTAGAACAAATGAGAGTAACAACAAAGATGACATGGACATAAATGTTAAATGTCTAATAACCTTTTTGAACCTCCTTTTTTTCTTTTCAGAAGAATAAAAGAATGTGTTACTAAATATGGAGGTGCAACAAACACCAAAAATAAAATAAAATAAAAAATAAAAAATTTAAAAAACGACATATTTTCAAAAAATGTGAAAAAATTAACAAAAATAAATGGGATATCCACAAAGAGCAGGCCAGGGAAAATTTCGCTTTATCACACACCTTCATATTCCAAATTTTCTTGAACATAAAATGTTTATCCAATTCGTTTTCACATTTTGAACCAAAAACAAGAACCATAGGGTTAATACAGAACCACCAATCGCTTGAAGCTAGACACCTCCAATCGGTTTCGCAGAATCAATGGTGGTACTCTACGAACTTCAAACAGAATGAACAAAGCATCTCCTAAAAATTTAGGAGCTGAAATCCGGCCTTACTCGTTTAGGGCGACCCCCCTTTACTAAACCAAATAAGGGCGCTAGCTTTAGCTAGCGCGCCCAGCAAGCGGAGGGTGGTCGTAGATCACAAGCAATCCTTCCGCTTAGTTAGCACGCGCCTGAGCGCTAGCTGATCGTAGACCAAGTGCTTGGTTGCATGGGGCGCGTTAGCACACGCAGTAGTTTGATTGCTACTAGCGCGGCGCGTTAGCACACGCAGTAGTTTGATTGCTCCAGAGCCCCTACTCGAGTAAGGCGCGCGAAGACGTTGCGCGTTAGCACGCGCATCCGTCTTCTTGCTAGGTGGGAATAGTTCAAGAAAGAGAAGGGGAAGAAGTGGGGTAGAGGAATTGGTCGACTCATCAGGCCCATGACCTGAAAACTTTGCTTTTTAGAGCTTTCCGTCATGGAAGATGATCATGGATCGATGGCAAAAAGTGGGGCTAGGAAGAGAATCCGAACGTAGCTCTCCTTCTTATGATAGAGGGAAGGGGGGTGAATCTAAGAGGACAGCAGGGAGATCTTCTTCTTATGAAGTTATGCATAGGGATCCAGCAGATGTGGCCAACTCAGTTACCGCAAGAGATTATAGCATAGATAGGCATTTTGTATAATCACTAGTGACATTGGCACCAAGGTTCCCGGTTAGCGACTCCGGGTCTGGGGCACTGGCTTATGACGCACTGACTCTGACAGGACGACAGGCTGCGGGGGCAGCTGAGTCAGAAGGTCCACTTCCAGTGAATGCTGCTTCTTCCGGGGGAGAAAGATCTGATGCTACGAAAGCGGAAGATGCCCCTTGCTACAGTGGAAGAGGAAAGAGGAGAATTTTTCATCAGAATGTAGGGCCCACAGGCCGCCCACCTGATAACAATTGATGGAACAAATTTGCTCAACAGTATCATCTTCATTTACTGCAATTTGAAATGAGTCCAGGAATTCATCATAAGATACCCTCTCCAACCTACGGATCCAACCAGAGCTTCAAGCCTTCAACATACTCCTCTACTCCCAAAAAAAAAATGAAATAGAAGGATCTACCAAACACACATATCGTACATATTCTAGGGAATCCCAACCACGGTTCGAAATCACGCCAAGATCTCGGCAATCTCGGTCTTCTTGGTGGAGA
Source organism: Protea cynaroides (assembly GCA_028583415.1). Taxonomy (NCBI): domain Eukaryota; kingdom Viridiplantae; phylum Streptophyta; class Magnoliopsida; order Proteales; family Proteaceae; genus Protea; species Protea cynaroides. The sequence continues at coordinate 105,186,982 of CM053276.1, forward strand.
CCGAGACAAGATCAAGGGCGATAACCCATCTCAGTCTCGATTACAGGTTCTCGCTCGAGATCTCGCGATATTATGAGTTCTCGGCAATTGCTTGCCATATCTCGGCGAGATCTCGGTGAGATTTAGCAGTTTTAAATAGATTTTTCAATTTACCTGTTTGGAATCATCGATTTTCAGTTCAAAACTGAACCTATTTTCATAATCTAAAATAAAAACGAATCAATTATATATGATTTGATTTTCAAATCCACATCTCCATCAGTGGGAGAGAGAGGTTTCTACTAATTCGGTTCCGGATTCTGCATATCCGACATGGAAGACCACAAGGTTGGGCGTAATGTTTTTGCACTGTCTCGGTGAGATGTCGCCGAGATCTCGGTTTTCCAAGAGGCCGAGACGCCTCCGAGAACCTAGATTTTAAACTTTGATCCAACCCAACTTAGAGGTATGCAGTCGCACATCAAAAACAGTGGCTGTTTTGATGATTTACAGTTATAGACCTTTGTTTTTTAGTTTTTTAGTTTTAATCAAGGTTATAAATCTTGATCGAAACCAGTGGTTTCGACCTCGAGATGGGGTCTCCATTCCAAAATGTCTCATATTTCGACCGAGATTTCACTGTTTCGACCAAAGCGTGGTTTCCACTTATAAAACAAACAGGTTTCGAGCCGAAACCTGTTTGCTTCAACAATCAGAATTTGGTTTCAACCTTACAAGTCAAAATAGCTAAGAAAACAATACAAAGGAACAACACTGATAAGCACTGTTCGAGGTTTCGGTCGAAACTTGAAGTTTCGACCTAAACAACTCGGTTTCGAGCCTAGGCAAGACGAAACCCAGGCCCGAAACTGTTTAGCGCATGGTTTCGGTTCGAAACCACTGGGTTCGACCAGGTTTCGACCCATAAGTTGTTGGTCCAGGTTATTATAAGTGTCGAAACTACTCGAAATCAGTAGGTTTCGACACTTCATTCTTATTTTTCCCCCTTTTGCTCTCCAACCTCATTTCTCTCAATTTTTTCTTCCTAAAACTTCATTTCTTCAAAGGATATCAACTTTTGTCAAGATTATTCAAGGTTTCTTGCTCTCAACTCATCTCTCTCTCTTCAAGGTAAGTAATTCTCTCTATTTTGTGTATTTTTGAATGAAATAGTATGCAAACATCATGGATGGCATCCAATTTTTTATATGTTTGATTCTAACACCCGATCTATGAATCCATGGAAGTAGTTTTTTTTTTTTGACAAATAATTTATTTATTAGATTTTCTGTTTGAAAAAAAAAGATTTTCCTACAACTATCTTTTGAAAAAATTACGTCTTACACATGTTGTATGGCATTGAATTAAATATATGTTAAACAAAATAGGGTGATCTACATTTTGTATTGAGTAAAATTATTTTTCTGTTTTTATTTAATTATTTTAATTTTCGGATATTGATAAAATAATTAATTAAATTGAAAATAAATATAAATAAATGATAAAATATTTCTGTTTTCACTTTGAAAATCTTGATAAATAAAATTATTTTTAAAAGTATTACTATTTTATGCTGGGTTGCTGTTTTATATAATAAAAGTAATGTGAACTAATTCTTTATATTAATAAAATTAGTAAAATTATTTTTCTGTTTTTATTTAATTACTTTAATTTTCGGATATTGATAAAATAATTAATTAAATTGAAAATAAATATAAATAAATGATAAAATATTTCTGTTTTCACTTTGAAAATCTTGATAAATAAAATTATTTTTAAAAGTATTACTATTTTATGCTGGGTTGCTGTTTTATATAATAAAAGTAATGTGAACTAATTCTTTATGTTGATTTAAAGGCATTTTAATTACTGAAAAATTAATAAAATATTTTTAACTTATGGAAAAAATATAAATGCGTTAGAAATTATAATATGTTGCTGTTTTATGTAATAATGCAATGTAAAAATGATAAACATATGCTGTTTTTTTACTTTAAGGTGTATTATTTAGTTATAAGATATTATTTATGTAATAAAGTGTTGTTAGAAATGAAAATATAGTTTGTTTCAATTGTAGTAATTGTTGTCTTTTTGTTTCAACAATATAAGTGTTTGAAATGACTGATGCACCAACTGCAAGTTGTGACATTGCATGGAGGCATGGGATACCATTGACTGCCAATAAGAAACAGTCACAATGTAATTATTGTGGCAAGCAGATAAAAGGAGGTGGTGCTACTAGATTGAAGTGGCATCTTGCTGGTGGTAACAAGGATGTTATGGGTTGCCCCAACGTACCAAGTGAAGTGAAGAAGACTATGGCAAGCTTAATGAAGAGTGATATTGATAGAAGAAATAAGAAGAAGGCAGATAAACAAGAGTTTGAGGAGGCTTGTCTGGAGGGCAATCTAGGGGTTAATGAAGATGACATCAGCCTTGACAGTGATGAGGTAGACCAAGAAATGACAGAGGCAGAGGTGAGACAGCTGAAGAGAGCGAAGATAGCAAGTATAAGGCAAAGAGAGATAGATCGACAAAAACAGTTTGAGAGGACTAGAGGAGCTGGGTCATCTAGAGAGGCAGCAGCAGAGGATGAGGGGAGGAGGCCGAGGCTGAGAAGTAGGGGTGCCCCTGAGATACCTTTTAGGAGGACTCAGAGTGTTAAGACTCCAGCTACTGCACAGGCACCACCACCTGTTCGTGAACAAGATCTTGAGGTCTTGAGGGCGGATCCTGATCTATTTGTCAGACACGATAGTAAACAAAAAAAGTTGCCCCATTTTTGGACTGATGTCAAGACGAGAGGAGACAAAATCTCCAAGTGGATGATGTACCATGGCATTGCAGCAAATGCTACCACAGGACCTCACTATCAGACTATGTTGGATGAAATAGGTAGGACAGGTCCAGGAGTTAAAGGGCCTACAGCTTGGGAGTTGTACAACACCTACCTACCCAAACATAAAACAGAAATGAAACAATATGTGGATTCTTTGAAGACACAATGGGAAAGATATGGGGTGACTGTGATGTGTAATGGGTGGACCGGACCCACAAAAAAATCTCTCATCAACTTTTTGGTGAATTGTGATGGTAGAACAGCATTTCTGAAGTCTGTTGATGCATTCAATCATATCAAGGATTCCAAGTACATTTATGGTCTCTTGAAGAAAGTGGTGAAAGAATTGGGGATAAATCATGTGATACAAGTGGTCACTGATAATGGTAGTAACTTCAAAAAAACAGGGGAAAGGTTGATGAATAATAAAAAATACCGATTTTTTTGGACACCATGTGCAGCCCACTGTATTGATTTGATGCTGAAGGACATGGGGGAAATAAAACTGGTGAAAGAGACAGTAGAAAATGCAAGGCAAGTAACCACTTTCATTTATAACCATGGATATGCCTTAGAGATGATGAGAACCAAGTGTGGTGGAGACTTGGTGAGGCCGGAGTTAACACGTTTTGCAACAAACTACATTGCCCTCAAGAGTTTTGACATGAAGAAGTCTGGTTTGAGATCAATGTTTGCTTCAGAGGAGTGGTTTGAGTGGCCTCAGTCTAGTTCTCGAGTTGGTAGAACAGCACAAGCAACCATATCCAGCGATAAATTCTGGGATGATGTCAAAAAGTTGTGGCGATATTAGATCCCATTGTGAAAGTGCTGAGAGTGGTTGATGGACAAAGGAAGGCCACCTTACCATACTTGTAGGCTGCCATAGATATGATGAAGATGCAAGTAGAGGAAGCTTACAGACGCGGAAACTCAAAATATATTGTCATCATCAAAGATCGTTGGGAGTGACAGCTCAAGCACCCACTACACAAGGCTGGTGAGTCTTTACTTGATGTACTTCAGTTTCTAAACTAATTAAAATTACATCAGCTTGCATTAACGTAATTATAATATTTGTCAATTTTAGCATATTATCTGAATCCTAAGTATCAATACAAAGACAACTTGGGAATGCGTCAAGAATTGATAGATGCAGTACAAGAAGTGGTTGCCAAGCTTGAGCCAAACGCAAGAGCACAGTCTATTATTTTGCAAGAAGTAAGACTTTTACTTACTTTGTTGTCAACATAATTTATAAGAATTTTATTTTTACTAAGACTATTACTTACTTTGTTGTCAACATAATTTATAAGAATTTTATTTTTACTAAGACTATTACCTATCAAAATTGATTCAGCTCAAAAGCTTTAGAGATGCCACTGGGAGTTTTGGTAGGGCGGCGGCTGAATCTGGTCGACAATCAACACCCCCTAGTACGTATACTTACTTTATGGATGCCAATATGCCATTGTGGGTTTTTTCATCATTTAATATTTGTTTCATATGCTATTTCGCAGCTGAATGGTGGGTCCTATACGGATCGGAGTCACCCAACCTTCGTGCAATAGCAGTGAAGGTGTTATCACAAACATGCTCCGCCACGGGATGTGAACGAAACTGGAGCACATTTTCGCTTATACATACTAAGCGACGAAACCGGTTTGGTGCAAAAAGGCTTGAGGACTTGGTGTATGTGCACTATAATTTGAAACTGAAAGAAGAGCACATACGGTTAAGCAGGGACAAAGATGCTAAAACCCCCATTGAGCTGAGTGAGATCTTTGAGTTGGAGGGAGAGGAAGTTGATCCTTTGAATGAGTGGGTTACAGATCGTGGTGAGCCTCAATTAGATGAGGCTGGTGGTCGACCAAGTCGTCTTATTGCTGGAACCTTGGAGGCTGATGTGGGAGAGTTTATGGCTACTGAGGGTAGAGTCCACGCACAGGCAAGACGTCCATTTCAAACTGGTGATAGTGATGAGACTGAGAGTGATTCGTCGGTTTCTTCTGGAGAAACACAGTCACCTTCTGCCACCCAGGGTGGTACTGGTACTAGTGGACCTAGTGGTACTAGGGATAATGATGATGATGATGATGGTAGTGGTGATGACAGATATGCTGCCTTACGCAATGAGCCCGATCAGTATGACCAACCACAGTAGCTAGATCCATTGCCTTCTCCCTTGAGATTCACAGGGGAGACTCAGTATGATCATGGTACACAGGATACTGACCACGGAGCCCGGCCTAGTGGTAGTAGTAGAGGGTACACTAGAGGATCACGCCAACGGTTCATGCCACAGGAGGAGATGGATGAAACAGATCCCATGGATATATCGACCATGTCTGGCAGCATGACAAGGATGCATTTAGGGGAGAGTTCTCAGACTGGAGGGACTGGGCATTGGTGTGCACCAGATTTCATGATCACATGGACCTCGAGCCCAGCAATTCCTGAAGAGAGTGGCGGCGAGAGTATCGGTTCAACGGCACATGGTGGATTTGGATGGTCTACTACTGGGGCTAGTGGGGTTGGAGGTGGTGGGTATGGGGGTTATTCTAGTTCCTACCCCAGCAATCAAATTAGAGATGACTCAGCCTCAGGTGTTGGCAGTGGCACTGTTGGATCATCGTTCGTCGACTCCATATTTCAGTATGTTCCTCCTCCGACGTTCATGCCTATTCCTGCTCCACCCACACACACCCTCGACGCCCTTACCCTCGACAAGGGTACTTATATTATGTTGATGACTCTATCTACTCGTGGGCTGTTAGAGACTATCAAAACAATTGGAGTGATACCATGTCCTGGGATACATACGTGCTGCAATCTGAGGAGCGTTATCGCCACCATCAGTGGTATGTTGCACTTGGTTTAAATGTACCACGAAGCTCCACATGTAACTAACTGATGAGATTTCTAATTTCTAAGTTCAATCATCAATGTATTAATTTTTAATGAATATTATTAATTAGTGGCTTAATAGTTAGTAGCTTAGTACATTACTACATTGTGACATTTGTGTAATATTTCAGCGTACACTACCAAACATTGGTCCACACCACATGTAGCTATTTTCTATGTCTTTTTTGCAAACTAACATTAAAAATAGGTGTAAAATGGTTTAAATAGGGTACACAAAAAAAATCAGACCAAAAAAAAACATTTTTAAGCCTCGAAACCATGGAGTCAATAAAGCTGGTAGAAAATACCAGGTTTCGGCCTGGTTTCGGTGGTTTCGCCGAGTTGTGCCGGTTTCGAGCCTGACCGAAATAGGTCTCGAAACCGGCACCTTGATCCTTGCTGATAAGGCATTACTTCTTCATGACTAATATCATTTAAGTAATGTTTCTTATTCTTTATATTTCATTTACTTAAGATATTATTTATAAATAAACAAACACCTCCCCAATTGAATCCAATAAAAATAGTCTAGAATTCAAATTCCAAAAGGACAAAAAGTCAACTCTCCTATTCAAAAACAAAAATCGCATTTCCGACTGCGGGGCAATTTTCAACTTTCAAATGCAAGCCTTTTTCTTTAATCTAAAAATTCCATAAATTTTATTGAAGTAAAACATCATTAAAACCAAGAGTCCACCAAAATAATATTTTGTTTTGATGTCTATAAAATTATTTTCATGTGATTTTAAATAGTATTTGCGTACTCCGAACAAGGTTTGACTGAAGCATAACTTCTTCAATATAACTCGGATTTAAGCAATCTCAAATTTGTTAGAAAGTTGATTGCAACAAATCCGAGATTGTTTGAATCCGAGTTATATTGAAAGAGTTGCACAAAGGTTAAACCTTATTTAAAGTATGCGAAAACTATTTAAAATCGCTTAAATGAAAAAGAATTTTTGGACATCAAAACCAAAGATTATTTTGGCAGACTTTTGGTTTTTAGTAATGTTTTACTCCGATAAGATTTATGAAATTTTCAGATTGGACAAAAAAAGCTACCATTTGAAAATTGAAAATTGAAAATCGTCTCCACAATCGAAAATCCAGTATATGTTCTTAAACTAAAAGGCTGATGATGGGGGGAAATTAGTATAGAAACAAATAAGAAGAATTAGAGAGAGGAAAACCCAATAGAAGGGAGAGGGAATCACAGATTTCAATAAGCATTAAGAATTAAAAAGAAGAAAAGAGGGGTAGTGATAGAATTAACATAGAAGAAGGGAAGAAATGGAAAAGAGAATAGAGAGGGAGAAAGAGAAACTTACAATCAGTAAAAGAGTTCCCTTTTTTTTTGCATTCATTGCATCATTGTTCATTTCCCAAAAAACAAGAAATAAATGGCTTTAAAAACCTACAAAGGGAGACTGTAGGGGGTGGAGAGGTGACAATAAGTCTGTAGCTGCTTATGGCAGTTACAACTCCTTGTTTAAAATAAAATAGCCATAAGGTTGGGGGGGGAGGGGGGACCGTTCCCGTGAACATGGGTACTCACATGCTGTAAGAAAAAATAACATAATTCAAATACAAGAAGTGACAGAAGTAGGAACAGCCCCCACATATCCTACATCAACTCTCCCTTACTTCAAAAAAACTAAACTTCGAGTTTGGTTAAACCCAGGAAACCAATCCATTTGATGTGCATCCATGCCGTACAAAAGCTCCAGAAATTCACGAGGAGAAGGGGTGAAATTTAAATCTAAAAAACCTCTTCTCAATAATATTGAGTGTAATGTCGAAGTGATACGCCATTATTGTTGCAGCATCTCTAGAGAAGAAGGATAAGAGGAGGGGGAGAGAGACTGAAAGGTAGAAAAATCCGAAGAGAGAAGGAGAGATCTCGCAAGAAGGTGGGAGGAAAGCTTCAACCACACAAGAAAAAAAAGAAGAAGAGAGAGAGAGAAAAAGAGATACACCCAACTTGTCTCTGATACCAAAAATGATGGGGTGGAAACCAATACAGAAACAAAGAAGAATTAGAGAGAGGAAAGCTCAATAGAAGAGAAGGGGGGGATCACAAATTTCATGAAAGAAAATAAGCATTAAGAATTAAGATGAAGAAAAGAGGGATAGGGACAGGATTAACATAGAAAGAGGGAAAAAGGGGAGAAGAGAATAGAGAGAGAAAAGAGAGAAACTTACAATCAGTGAGAGAATTCCCTTTTTCATTCATTGTTTATTTCTCAAAAAAAAAAAAAAATGGCTTTAAAAGCCTACAAAGCGAGATCATGGGGGGGTGGGGAGGTGGCTGTAACTACTTATGGCAGTTACAACTCCTTGTTTAAAATAAAATAACCATAAGGTGGGGAGAGCTATTCATGTGAACTGGATAGGGGTTTTTACATGCTGTATAAAATAAAAAAAAAATAACGTAATTCAAATTCAAGAAATGACAGAAGTAGGAACAAGCCCCACATGTCCTACATCAGTTGACTTTTTATCCAAATTTAATATTTAGAATATTTTTATTGGATTCAAATGGGGTGTTTGCTTATTTAAGAATAATATCTTAAGTAAATAAAATATAAAGAATAAGAAACATTTACTTTAATAAGACTTCAAAGACTCAGGATTTTTAATTGTTGTACTCCTTGCGTACATTACCAAGCTATGGTCCACACTTAGAACAACCATTTAGGATTTTTTTTGTGAACCTAATTCAGGGAAATAGGATAACAATAGGCAGCACACACATTTTGGGGTCAAAAAAAAATTCTAGGGCATCGAAACTGCCCGAAAAAATTGCCAGTTTCGGCCCCATCTTGGTCAAAACCTGGTTGGTTTCGGTTTCATGTCTGGTCGAAACCGGCCTCGAAAGTGAAACCTTGAACCTTGATTTAATGAGCACCAATATTAGGTCCAAAAATTTAGTCCAAGGGGGTACAAAGAATTTGTTTTGGTTTTAGGTTTTTACTAGCAACATCGGGAGTTTAAATATCTTATTCTCCTCTCTTGCCTTTCCTCTTCTCCTTCCTCTTAGTTACTATTCACAGGTACAGTTTACAGTCACCATGAAAGTTTTTTTATTTCTAATTATTTCCCCATTTACTTCTATTTTTACAAAGCATATTCAACCCTATTACATTGCTCTGAAGGAGTGTGTAATCTCACCATAAGAAAGGACAACTGGTCAGCTTCTTAGCGACCAGCTGCACATTTTTTGTCATTAGGGATGGACTTGTTTGCATAGATTGACTCAAGTTTGGCCATCCAGCCAAGGAAGACACCTAGCTCACCTTCTCCATCAAACTCAGGAAACTAAATCTTTATCCCATGTCTTGAGAACTGATGAGGTTTAGGTGCCTCCACTGTTCTGTCACGGCTATCATGATGAAGGCAGACCTAATACAAAACAATGGAGCAGATGATCCTTCATCCCTTTGGTCTCAAAGTTCCATATTCTCAAATGAGTTGAACGAGTTAACTGTCAAGGAGATTACTTCACTTTGCAACTCAATCCCCCCCCCCCCACCCCAAAGAAAAAGCTACAACCCAATTTGAGGGAATCAGGATATACAATCTAAGACCTTGCTTTCCTTAATAAAACAACCCAATGTAGCAGATCGGCTGATAATGGCTATAAAAAATCCAACTTCAATATCCTTAGTGGGGATTCCTAATGAGTTAGTGCTTGTAATAATGTATCTTTCAGTTTTTCTATTAGACTTCCATGATGTTTCTTTCTTTTCTTTTCTTTTTCTTTTTGGGAAAATAATGAAATTTCATTGAAGATAAAATGAGGTATATGTACGTAAGACATAGACTACATATAATTACAACAACAGACATAGACTACATATAATTACAACAACAGAAATATCCCTCCTTGGAAGAACCACACCCTCAACTCCACATCAATAGAAAGGACTCTAGCCAAAAAAAATATCAAAATGGAATAGAATCCCAAAAACAGATTTGAGGCCTTACAATCCCTTGCTTTACTACCTCATTTGTGCTTCTTGGTTTCCAATGAAATTCAATGTTGAAACTGGCTGCAGGCTGTCTGATTGTCCTATTTAGGTCATAGCAGCGCCCAAAGGGAAATCCTTAGAATTCATCATCCATCTAATAACATTTGCTAACTCCCCTTCAACCACAGCATCAAATCATCCCTTGCTCAGCAAGCAATCAAATCTTATTTTCAGAGCTATCAGAAAACTCCAACTGCACTACCATACCACAACTTAATAGCTCCTCCAATGCCCCAGACTCAATATTACCAAGGGACACTCATCTATGTTGAGATTGGCCAAGCCTTCGGCTTCGGGAGGGGGCTGCCAGCTAAAAGTTCTTGTTTAATTTCCTCTCCCTCAAGGGCAGAATTGGATCCCAATCTTTAAATGGTTGGTTTATTGGGATCTCCTCGAGTAAGTCATCGCTTTAAGCCGAATGACCAACCCTACATTCTATTATTGTAATCACCTCCAAACCCCCCCCAACCCTTGCTTATTTTGTACAACCTATCGTTTCTCTCCTCCCAAATACAACAAAAAAAGATGCTATAAAACTGTCTCCAAGTATGTGTCTTTTCCTTTTGTGATCTTATTGTCTCAGCTATTCCCAGTTCACAAAAAAAAAAATTAATAATTCATTTCATTAAGATTCATACAAAAAATAATTAAATGAACCAAAAGTAATTCCATGACGTTCATTCTACGTGAATCAGTGATAATAGAACGTTTTTGTCATTTAGGTTCCATTTCAAAATGATATCCAAAGCATTGTTATGACTCGCTGAGAGTAAGAGAAAAGCCGACCCCAGCTAAATTTGAGAATAGCCAAATATTTAAAGGAAGAGAACTAACCCAAATAGATCTGAATGGCTTTCTGAAGCGCGGCATACTTCTTTCCTGAACACTCCTTGAGCATCAACTCGAAGGAGCGAGTGACGAAACCGCCCGCAGCAGCCATTGGAAAGCCTTTATGCCGACGCCTTGAGCTCTACAAACCTATTCAAACCCTAAACCCCTACAAACAAAACGCAAAAATGTACTAATTAGTGTTAAAATTCACGTCAATAAACAGATCTGGCAATGCATCGGACATGTTACCCGTAAATAAGTGTGATCTACGGAAAATACAGAAACCACATCAAGATTACATGGATCGAGATCAATATAAAATGAATGAACTGAAATTGTTCATTGCCGGCAGGAGGGACGCAGTTAAAAGTATAAGATATGAATCGAATTCGTAGACCGTGGCGACAAGATCTGAAGATGTTTTTTCAACCTACATGATTTGCGGACAGTTCGCTTTAGCATCCAAATCGGGGGGTAGGGACGGAGAGATTCTGCATTTCCACATGTAATTAATAGTTTGAGCGACAGAGCGTACCTGCCGTAATAGCTTTTACAAGTCTCTCAGATTAAAAAGGAGACCAGTCCGGCAACCAACTGTAACATTCAACTCAGTCCATTTTATATCCTGAAAGCACCAGCACCAGCAGCAGTTCCCGAGATCGGACGTTTCCAACTTGTTTCTGGCAATCTGGCCTGGCCTAATAGCTGATGCTGAAAACGGATAAATTACAGTTTTACCTTAAAAAACAGAAAACGGATAAATTACCAGACGGATTATTCAATATGATAGAGATAATAATTCACCACCCGCCCTAAATTTCCAGAATCTAATTGTAAATTATGGTTTTTTGATTGCTGTGCTCCATGGTTATATTTTATATTTGGATAAATTACACAGACACCCCCTTTATTCTATTGAAATTATACAAAATTATCCTATTTTTACAAAAGTTACACAGAATACCTCTATAATAATACTATCATACAATCTCACCCCACTGTTACTTTCACCTTAACGGCATAAGCTAAATTTTTTTTTTAAGACAAAAATACTTTTATTCTGGTTTTTTTTCTTTTTTCTTTTTTCTTTTACCTTTCTTCTGCTTCAACTTCTACATCTGTTTTGCTCCGTATCATTTTATTTTCTCTTTCACTCTCTCTCTCTCTCTCTCTCTCTCTCTCTCTCTCTCTCTCTTCCTTCTGAAACCCATCGATCATGGGAAAAACAGCAAACATTTCGACATTAATTTGTAGATTCAATAGGTTCAAAGGGATTTCAGAAAGGGATTCAAATGGAAAGTTCCAATTTGATTCCGCAGGTTCTTCTCTGCATCTTAGAAATCGAAAACTGAGATCCCCTCTCTGTAACCTTCTTCTTCTCCGTCACTAACAGAAGCACTTGGGGATCTATGTGCAGCGGAGGCGAGCGACCCACGAAAGGACGTTTGAGTTCTCTTTATTGAAGATTGTCAACGTTGGCTACTACTGGGGTAGTGTGTCTAAGATGGTCAACAAATATCTGAGGAGGGAAAATCAGTCAAGGAGGAGCTCGAATCTTGCATCAAGGAACCCTGCAAGTATTGTAGGTTCCACCACACTCTCGAAGTTTGTTTGCAATTACCATTGATTTTTTCTGCTCTTTTTTTTTTTTTTAATTGTTAGATTTTGTTGTTGATGAGTGATGAATGTGTGCATTTACCTAGATCGGAGAACCCATGAATTCTAACCCAATTTCCACTGAATTTCTGCTTTCATTTGTAATAGAAGAATAGATTGTTGCATTTTTCTTTCCCATGTGGACAGAGGAAAAAGAGGTGAAAGATCTGAAGAAGAATCTCCGAAATTCGAGAAATTTGGATCTCAAATCGAACGAAAAACTAGAAATGCATGCTTACATCCAATCACCTAATCTCCCACTTCCTTCCACCATTTCTCCATTTTTTTTATTTCAATTTGTTTTCATCATGAGTTACCTGCTTCGAACTTTCTTCGCCTTGACTGTTTGTTGATCTTGACCAGAACTTTGAACATCTTGGTTCCAGAGAACCTTTGTTGTTGTTGTTATATGTGGCACTCTGCAGTAGTTTACTTCGTTCTGAGAAAAAAACGAAAGTGGAGAAGAAAAGAAAGAGGAATAGAGTTTTGTTGGGTAAAACTAAACAATAGATCTTTTTAGTCATTTTACACATACTAAGGGTATTTTTGTTTTAAAAAAAAAAATTTCCCACTGCCGTTAAGGTGAAAGTAACGGTGGGGGTGAGGTTGTATGATAATATTGTTATAGGGGTATTTTGTGTAACTTTCGTAACAGCAGGGTAATTCTGTATAATTTCACTACAATAGAGGGGATGTCTGTGTAATTTACCTTTTATATTTTCTTTGTCAGTTGATGAACAGTATCTTGTGTTAATTTTAATTAAATCTAATTATAGGATATTTTCTTTAACAAACTACTATAGAGTTAGTCCTTTCTAACTTTTTGTTTTGGTTTTTTTATTTTTTGTAATAAATAAATAAAAGCTCCGTATGTTTTATAGTAAAATTTTCATGTAACATTTTATACGTAACATTTTAAATTTTTAGGAAATTTTCTGATTTTATCTCTAAGGCTTTGTTTGATTGCAAGAGGAATCAAAGGGAATAGAAGTGGATTTTTTAACTTTAAAATAAAACTTTTATAGTCGTAACATAACATAATTGTATAAATTACTTAAATTTCTTAACATATTTAATAATGATAATTGTAAGATGTAAAATTTATTTTTCTTTTTCAAATGTAAGAGATTTGAATGCAAAGTGAAGTGTAAGTTAAATAACTAAATATGGAATGAATTGGAATTAATTACATAATAATGTGATAACATGTGCTGTAATCGTTACAAAATTTTCTTTTTAAAATAAAAAAAATTTACTTCTTTACCCTTCAATTACCCTTGCAATCAAACAAAGCCTAAGGGTGAGGGGAAACAAAGTTCGTATTTTTTTTACCTGTTGAAAACGGACATTGAAAAAAATTTAAACAAATGTTACATGTAAATTATTCCTATAATTTTTAGGTCAAAACAATCAAAATCATATTAACAAACCAAAAGATAACACAAGAACACAGACAAGGTATTACACCTAGACAAACCCCAAAATGATTATACATGAAGGTTGCCAATGAACTCCTTCCTATTCACGTTTCGATAGATTCCAATCATTGATAATAAATATATTCCTGGCTATGCTTGGACACGGTTTATTTACATGGATTAAAAATCCATAAACATCAAAGATAATGGCCTCCAAGTAATGCCAATTCACTCATATACTATTTTCATTGCCTATTACTCTTTGTTATCAGCTTGAGGACACAAGATAGGTTAAACCCCTTCACTCTCTTGTTTCTTGGGAAGGCACACAATAGCCCAACTAATAATATTGACTAATTTGTTATTGTCTCCCTTCCAAAGAAAAACGCCCATCAAAGATTCAATTTTATAAGATATAGAGATTGATAATCCAAAAACCTCTGTCCAGTGTATAGATGAACCGTTGTTCATCTTCACCCCCCCCAACCCCCCTCTCTTTGTTACACTTTAATTTGGTTTAATTTTATGGAGAGGTGCTTCTTAGGAGAGCAGTTTTCAAAATAGAGTTTTTGTGGATGGTTTGATAAAAGGGAAAGGTATTTACAAGGGAGTGAAAGGCTTTACATATTTTTGAGGGTGAGATGCTCCATACCATCCCCTCCTTAGCTACCGGACATACTAGTCAAGCTCTCTTGGTTTTATTTGTTGTTTATGTTTATGATTAGTTTGTAGTTTCAAGAGCATTTATTATCGTAGAAAATACCAAGCCAAAAAATATGTAGAGACATGTTTAACTGAGTGAATCAAATTGTCCAATCCCTTCGTAGGTCCACAACATGTTCTAAACCAATATGTTGGCGGGTTGGTTCAAATGGAGTCAATTGTTTCAATCTTAGGTCATAGACTTTAATCTAACTAGCAACTCTCATATATATATATATATATATATATATATATATATATATATTAAACATCTGTTACAATAGCATGAAGAATGGTGCAAATGGTGATGTTCCAATCTAGATGCTCTTGATGGGTCGTACATATAAATTCTCCCGTATTTGAAGATTTGATTGGATCATAAATGTAGGAAATTTATAGTCCCACATTGCTTAGAGACTGGAACCTTAGATGTTTTTTATATGAATAACACTTCCACTTACTAGTTCAAACTTTTGAGTTGAAAACTTAATAATGAATTATTTATCGTCGAAAATTTGATTTCATTTTTTCCCATTTGTCACATGCGCTGACATGTCAACAACATTGGACTTGACAGATCCTAGTGGATCCTATAATGTCGATAGTTTATAATAAACACAATCGTCTTATAAACAGGGGAAAAATTAGAGGAATGAATGAGGTACTAGTGATCAGGTGAGAAAGATATTTCCAATTGCACTAGTAGAGCCAAAGTAAGCTTACTAACTATCAGATTCAGATAAGCTCAAGCCATAGCCTATGCGAGCCTTATCAAAGCTCGTGTACGTTTTTCAGTTTACCTATGAGAAATCCGATTTAAAAGGCCTATTTGAGAGACTTATTAACTATATAATCCCTTATAAAAGAGCTTGAAAATGCACTATAAACATGAAGAGGGCATAGATCCTATACAAACAGATGGGACAAATGTTGTGACAGTTTTAACCCTTTTTGGGACCCTTTCGATAAAATGCCTTCATTTCTACTATCACTACCTCAATGCAATTTAGTATTAGAGTCTTTCCGTAAGGAAATGAATTAAAGAGGGAACAATTGCGACGCGTAGGAAATAAGGAATATGAAACTCAATTATGTATCTCTTGCATGTGTTGATGTGTGTGACTAGAGTGGCTCGTACATCGCAGTAGTATCCTACAAAAATGAGAAGAAAAAAATTAATACTTTTTTTTTTCAACACCTGTCACGTGGACCAACATGTCAACACGTAGTACCAATTCAAATGTCTGACTTAAGGGTGCCAATTCAAATTCTCAACTGGAGTGGATCCTAAGAATTCATTAGGCCCATAAAGGTTTGAATCTAGTTGGAGGCTGGATTTCAAGAAATTGTCGGCTTTGTTTGGTTGCAAGGAATTGAAGGGAAGGGAAGTGAAATTTGTACACTTTTAAATGGAATATTTTATAGTGATTACAACACTTGCTATCACATTACTATGTAACTAATTCTAAATTATTCCATATTTAGTTATTAATTTATATTCACTTTGCATCCGAATCCCTCTCCTATGAGAAGGAAAATAAATTTTACGTCTTACAAGTATCATTACTAAATATGTTAAGAAGTTTAGGAAATTTATACAATTATGTTATGCTGCAACTATAAAACTTTCCGTTTAAAGTTAAAAATCTTCACTTCCCTTCCCTTTCATTCCCCTTGCAACCAAACAAAGCCATCATGTGAATATGTCACAAGGTTAAGTGTTACCCTTCCATGTGGCCACTAATGAAATAGGAGGATGTGATCATATCAAGAAAATTTGGGTTGATTGGATGGTGATCGACAATTAATTTTGGAGACTGCTTCGTAGGGATAAGAAAAAACATGGGTATGAATTAGTTGTTTAAACTGAGACTATAATGGGTAATCAGGACGGTTCTCGTTGTAATCGGTAATCATTTGAGCTTTTTTCAGCTAGTCAAACTTGCAATGAAGGAAGCAAAAAAGGCTAGTGAGGATGGGTTGGGAATGTAAGATATTTTTATGGGCTTAATTAATTATAAGGTTAGTTGATTCAGTGGGAGTCTAGTTACGAGTAAGCCGATTTAAGTATGATTGGAGATGGACCAACCTGGTCCACTGTGGGATTGGTCCAGGGTTGGGGGTGGTATTATAAATACCAATGGTTAGAGTCCCCACAGCCACGGTGTTATTTTCTTCTCCTGTTCCCATACGCAGAGAGAAGGTCAAGGGATCCCGACAGGCTGTGGAAGACTTTGATCCAAGCTTTCCAACATTCCAAGCATTCAAATCATAGAAGGTAAACGGTCGAAAATCAATCTACAGCAAGAGGTATGTCTCTAATCATCTCTTTTCAATACCCATTGTATTCTAGTAATCTGTGTAGTGTGTTTGTCAGGGTTCATGGGAAATCCCATGGAAAAACCCAAAGAGGATCTATCTAAAATGCTTACAGGGAAACCATAAGGCCACTCCGATGCCTAAGTTAGAACTGAACATAAGTAGTTATGGAGCTCAATATGAGAATACGAGCTCTGAGTAGTGGGTATAGCAGAGTGAGTTTATGCGTAAAGGTTTTGATCTGTTTACTTTTGGAGTGTACTATATTTATAAATGAGGCATTGGCTGATGTAAGTTTGTATTTGCCCCCTGGGAGATTGACATGATTTGTCGCATTGTCGTAATTGTTGTCATTATCTCAAACCTTTCGCTCCAATCACATGAATTATCATGAGTTGTCGTGTGGGTTGGAAGTGCGTAACGGATAAGGAGAGTGGGGGAGTACCTATGCCTCAATCCCGAGTATCTCGCGGGTTGTTGCGAGTGCATGCTGAAAGCCGTTGGATGAAGGTCTCTGTGGAGTCCTTTGATTGCGACCCCAATATCTTAGCAATTGCATGATGACGATACCAACTAGCTGAGCACTTTGGTTGAGGGGATGAGAGCTATCTGGGCGGACCGTGATTGTGATCCAGAGATTCTCACAATCAGATCCTAACGTATCCGACCTCCGAGATGACAGTCTCTCCTCCTTGCACGTGGCTAGCTACATGTCTTATTGTGGTTGGAACATGTGTCTTACCACGTGTTCTTCTTTGATTAGTGAGGTCATTTCTCCCATAACAGCTCTTATTTGGTTATGATTGTTCTCATATCCGTTTCACTGTTTAAGATTAAAAAATCATTACCTAAATGTACAAATAGTCAAACATCCATTAATAAGTATATAGATAATCAAATATTTATTACAAGCATAAACTCATTCCAAAAATATATGTTTATTTACTAGTTGCATATTCGGCTAATGAATTATTCAGCAGCAGGATAGTTAAAGGAAACTCACCACACATCGTGTTTCCCATCTATCTCCAGACTGAAGTTGCCGGAACACCATTTCCTACTCTAGTAGAAGAAGCAAAAAATAATGGGAAAGTAATATATAGAATAGGAGAAGGGGAAAATAAGGAGCCGAGGTAACATGGCACTTGCAGAGTTGCAATCCTTGTACATGGAAGATATAGGATAAGAGGAAAACAAGGAAGAACGAATGAACGATTACAATCTGTCTGTGTACAAGGACCCCAACCATATTAAACCCTATACTTGATGATTAACAATATATACTATGCATATCAACGGTTCCTTAACCGGTTTCTGACTTATCAGATCCTTAATGGTTCTTTAGCTCTGGGTCTATAGGGAGACCTGTCCCATAAGCAACCCATCCTCATACATAATCGGTCGCAAAATTGACTCATATATTGTCCTAATAAGGCTCTCTTTAGTTTATATTTATCTTTACGAGTTATTTATGAGAATAAATTATGAAGCATAAATAATAACCATTTAATACCATTAGACATAGATTATCACGATCATGTAAACCCCTTCTAACCTATTTGTAGGTTTTATATTATCTTAATTTATTTTAATTATAAATAAAAACCATAAATCATTCAAACGACTACATATTTCATAATGTACTATATAATTAATTCAATAATACATACGAGAGAGAGCCTAAGCTAATGAGTGGGATGATTTTGGTCCTAGATTTATACTCCTACGTATGATTGAAGTGGCGATGAATAGAGATTTATGTTAAGAACCTAAAATCATGTCCACTCATTTTTAAGTACTATTTTCGTTATAGGGTTATTATTATTAGTCACACATGTATCATCAATAGAGAATCGAGGTTACAATGAATCCACATATCCTAGCTACCATAATTCATTCCAATATTGTAAGGAGGGAATCATGGATTTAACTTACCATCATAAGTTTTTTTTTTTTTTTTTGGGTAAAAACCATAATAAGGTATTGTTGGAAAATTCAATGAAAAAAATGGTTTTTCAAAATAAAGTTTAAAAAGATGTAAAATTCAAAATTTTGACTTTTTTGTTTTAGCTCCAAATTTTGGTTTTCGTTTTGGACGGGAATTTTGTTTTTTCGGTTTTGAGTTGGCATTTCCAATGCGGACTTTTTAGTCCCACATTGCTTAAGGATTGTGGAGGAGATGTCTTTATTTGTAGGGAGTGCCGCATATCGTTTGAGCCCCAAAATGGAAGCAATGTTCGGTTGACTCATACACGCGCGCGCCGGACCAGACCGCGACCGTGGGCCGAGGGCCACGGGCCACGGGCTATTGTCGGATTCGGACACACCCCTACCCGGGTGCCCTTTTGGAAAGGGTTCATGTGTAGAGATGTATTTCTACATATAAGAGGGTGCCATATGGACCGTTGATCTCAGGATCTGAGATCTGGACGGTCCATCTGGAGGGTCACACCCCATCCAAGAGGTACTTGGCCCTATAAATAGAGCCCGACCCCTTGCTTCGTTATTATTCGAAATCAATACGATTTCTCTCTTTTTCTCCCTCTCCAACTCTTTCTCTTCATTTTCTGTTTAATCGAAGAGTCGAAACTCGGTATTTCTTCCAAAAGAGTTGATCTTAGCCGTCGGGTCTGCATATACCTGTCAGTGTGTGCACGCTGGGTGGGTATCCTACATAAGGGGTTGTTTTATCTTGGAGGCAGATTTGCAGGAGACATACTGCACCAATAGAATGCAGATACTGTCTTAAGGAGAGTGTACCAACACGACTCAACCCATTTCATAACTTCGAATTACTGCTAATAAGGTACGCATGATTATTTTATGTATGTTTCAGTTTTAATTATATGATTATAGTTGATATATATATATATATATATCTACATATATCTACGTATGTATAGATTGATGATACATGTGTGACTATTGTTTACTGTATGATTTTACCTGTTACATATCATTCTAGTCCTTATAATATATAACTAAAGTTCTATTATAGTGTTAATTACAGACAACAAGCTTAAGACAGTATTTCTGTTATATATTAAGTGACTGTTATCATGGATGAATCTAGAATAACCATTGAAGTTGGGCCTGCCATGGGGAAGATGCACATCGTGTCTGAGTTTGACACTATTGAGCCATTTAATGGTTCAAATTTTAAACGTTGGAGACAGATGATGCACTTCGTCCTGTCCCAACTGGGAGCTATCTTCACCATTACTGAAAAGATGCCTGATGAATCTGAGACCCTGAAATGAAGTCCAAGAGGGTTGCATGGATCAATGCTGACTTCTAATGCAAGAACAAAATCCTAAATGCTATGACCAATGATCTATATAATGTGTACTCATCTTATGACTATGCATATATCATATGGGAGGCTCTTGACAATAAATATTCTCTGGAAGATGCTGGGTGTAAGAAGTATGTTACTGCAAACTTCTTAAATTTCAAAATGAAATAAGATTTGAGTGTATCCATGCAAATGGACATGTTACAAGTTTTGGTAGCAAGCTTTGTTAAAGAAGGAATGTCACTACCAGAACAGTTTATATCTGCAGCATTAATTGAGAAATTGCCTAACTCCTTGAGTGACTTCAAATCACACATGAAGCATAAATCTAAAGACTGGACTCTTGAGCATTACATAATGCGTATCAAGATAGAAGAGAAGAACCGTGAGACTGACAAGGTGGAAAAAACCAAGGAATTCAAAACCAAGGCTAATCTTATGGAAGGCGATAAAACTGAGAAGAAAGATAAGTCAAAGAAGTTTCTTCAGGTGAAAAAAAAAAAGGAAAGTTCAAGAAGACCAAGGGAGGTTGCTTCTTCTGTGGGAAACCGGATCATTTCAAAAAAGACTGTCGGACCCTAAAAAATAAACTGGGAAATGACAAAACTAAGGTCCATCTAACTGAAAAGGACCTATTTGCAGCTGTAGTAACTGAGGTGAATTTGGTTGAGAAACCAAATGAGTGGATCATACACACTGGAGCTTTCAAGCATATATGCTCTGACCGATCTGTTTTCATAAAATATTCTGTGGTCAAAGGAAGTGATTTTGTGTATATGGGGAATTCTCAAACCTTACCAGTTATGTGCAAGGGTCAAGTAGCTCTGAAGCTGACTTCTGGAAAGACTCTTGTCTTGAATGACGTGCTACATGTCCCAGACATTTGTAGAAATATGATTTATGGCTTTCGTCTGAATAAAGCTGGCATGAAGCTCAGCTTTGAAGTTGACAAGGTCATTGTACTACAGGGGGACATATATGTAGGGAAGGGATATGCAAGTAATGACCTATTTGTAATGAATGTTGAAAATGTTATGAATGAAATTCTTACTTCTTCTTACTTGACTGAGTCATTTGATGTTTGACATGGTAGACTAGGACATCATAGTATACCTTACATTAAAAGACTATCTTACTTAGGATATTTTCAAAGTCCATCTGAACCCTCATAACATAAATGCCCAGTATGCATAGAAGCAAAAATTACTATCATAAATCTGTAGAAAGACAAACCAATCTTTTATAATTAATAAATAGTGACTTGGCTGATTTTAAATCTCATGAATCAAGATGAGGTAATAAATATTATATAACCTTCATTGATGATTTTTCTAGGTATACTAAGGTATATCTTTTAAAATCTAAGGATAAAGCTGAGTATGCTTTTAAAACATATAAGTTAGAAATTGAAAATCAGCTTAATAAGAAAATTAAAAGGTTGAGAATCGACAGAGGAACTAAGTATGACACTCATAGCCTATCTCTGTTTTGTGAAGAAAATGGAATAATTCATTAAACGACTGCACCATACCAACATGAGTCTAATGGTGTAGCAGAAAGGAAAAATATAACCTTAAAAGAAATGACGAATTGCTTTCTTATCAGCTCTGGGTTATCTTATAATATGTGGGGGGAAGCTATCTTATCTGCTTATTATTCTTAATAGAATACTTCTTAAAAAATCAAATCTTATTCTTTTTGAACTTTGGCATGGTAGGAAACCATCATTTAATCACTTAAGGGTATGGGGGTGTTTAGCCAAAGTTAGAATACCTGAACCCAAGAAAAGAAAGTTTGGACCAAAAACTTGTGATTGTATTTTTATAGGATATGCTCTACATAGTGCTGCTTATAGGTTTTTTGTTTTGAAATCAATTGAAAATATTTTTGATGCTAACACCATCATTGAATCTCGTGATGCTGAATTCTTTGGATATGTGTTTCCTAAATTGGTTAGAATTACTTCTAATGAGAACCCTGTTATAAGAAATGAAATTAGTGTAGAACAAGAATCTAACGAACTTACTACTGAATTACTTAAGAGAAGTAAAAGACAAAGGAAACCCGCTAACCTAGGTGATGATATATTATTATATCATGTGGATAGAGACCCCTTTACTTATCAAGAGGCTGTAACATCTCCAGATGTTGTATTATGGAAAGAAGCTATTAAAAGTAAATTAGTTCTATTATTCAAAATCATACTTGGGAGTTGGTGGATCTTCCACCAAGAACAAAGCTTCTAGATACCAATGGATTTTTAAAAGGAAATTAAAACTTGATGGATCTCTTGACAAGTTTAAGGCTAGGTTGGTAGTAAAAAGGTTTAGACAAAATAAGGATATAGATTATTTTGATACTTTCTCCCCTGTAGCTCGTATTGTAACCATACGAACTTCATTTGCTATTGCCTCTATTTATAGCTTAGTAATTCATCAATTGGATGTTAAAACAGTTTTTCTAAATGGAGATTTAGAGGAAGAAATCTATATCAAACAACCTGAAGGATGCATAATATCAGGACAAGAACATAAAATTTGTAAATTAATTAAATCTTTGTATGGTTTAAAACGAGTACCTAAACAATGGCATGAGAAACTTGATTAAGTATTATTAAATAATAGTTTTATTATTAATAATTCTGATAGGTGTGTATATAGTAAATTTAATAATGGCAATGGTGTAATTACTGCTCTTTATGTTGATGATATGCTGATAATGGGAACAGATTTAAATATTGTAAATTTAACAAAGAAAATTCTTATGTCTAAATTTAATACAAAAGACATGGGAGAAGTTGATGTCATTTTAGGCATCAAAGTTATAAGAAAATCCAATGAGATAATACTATCTCAAGCACATTATGTGGAAAGCCTATTAAAGAAATATGGATATTATGAGTGCTCTCCAATAAAGATACCTTTAGAGGTAAGGAGTCATCTCATAAAACACCAAGGTGAACCAGTCTCCCAAAATGAGTATTCCCAGATTATAGGTTCAGTGTCATACTTAATGAATTCAACAAGACCAGACATAGCCTTGGCAGTAGGGAAATTGAGTCAACATACTCATAACCCTGGAAAGAAGCATTGGGAAGCTCTAACAAGATTATTAAGGTACTTAAAGGGAACAATAAACTATGGCTTACACTATAATGGAAATCCCTCAGTCTTAGAAGGATATTGTGATGCTAGCTGGATATCTGATACAGAAGAATCCTTAGCCACAAGTGGTTACATATATACTCTTGGTGGATGAGCGATTTCATGGAAATCTGTTAAACAAACCTGTAATACAGGTTCCACTATGGAGGCAGAATTTATAGCCTTAGAGAAGGCTGGGGCAGAAGCCGAATGGCTCAAAAATTTGGTGGTAGAAATTTCGTTATGGCCTAAATCTATGCTCCCAATATCACTACATTGTGATAGTCAGATAGTCATTGCTAAAGCGAAGAGCAAGATATATAACGAAAAAAGAAAACATATACGCCTAAGACACAACCTTATGAGGCAATATATAAGTGAATGAACGATAGCTATCGACTTTATAAAATCAGAAAAGAATCTGGCCGATTTATTTACAAAGCCTCAAACCATCAAGGTCATAATCGACACATCTAAAGGAATGAGCTTAAAGCCCGTGTCATAAGTCATGTGATGGAAACCCAACCTATGTGATTGGAGATCCCTAGAATTAGGTTCAATGGGTAAAAACGAAGTCACGCAGGTGACTTGTTTAGTACTATCAAAACTTGTTCATTCTGGTTATATGGTAAGATAATACTCACCAAAATGAACAAATGATGAATCTTAAGGATTCTTAGTTAAGCCAAGCTATCCCAGAGGAATGTGGGGGTGTGTTAATTGTGGTGCACACCATGAGCTGACCTTATTGAATGTAGGAAGTGGGGCCGCTACCAATGAGAGTTTTAAGGGCGAACTCTCATAAACATTCATGAACCAGGATAAGGACAAGGCCGGTTTAAAATATGTCCACCTTTAAGGGATTTTTCGAGGGTTGGACTGTAAGAGGTGGCTGGTAGATCAGTCGGCTACATTAATGAGGAAAGGTTCAAGGAGCAAGTTTCACCTGTACTCTATAGCGTGGCCTATCAGACCTAGTGTAGATTCAAGTCGACAGACATCTGCAACGACGTCGCTTACAGTTCTCATAAGATCAACTTCCTGTTTCTGTTTTTACTCCATCTTTTTTAACTTGTGGGGGAATTATTGGAAAAGTCAATGAAAAAAAGGTTTTTCCAAAAGTTTAAAAAAGATGTAAAATTCAAAATTTTGACTTTTTTTGTTTTAGTTCCAAATTTTGGTTTTCGTTTTGGGCAGGAATTTTGTTTTTTCGGTTTTGAGTTGGCCTTTCCAATTTTTAGTCCCACATTGCTTAAGGATTGTGGAGGAGAGGTCTTTATTTGTAGGGAGTGTCGCATATCGTATGAGCCCCAAAATAGAAGCAATGTTCGGTTGATTCACACGCGCTCACCGGACCCTACCGGATCATGATGCGGGCGTGTGAGTGGGCCGAGGGCTGAGGGCCACGGGCCATGGGCCATGGGCTACGGCTACGGGCTATTGTCGAATTCAGACGCACCCCTACCCGGGTGCCCTTTTGGAAAGGGTTTATGTGTAGATACATCTCTACACATAAGAGGGTGCCATCTGGACCGTTGATCTCAGGATCTGAGTTCTGGACGGTCCATCTGGAGGGTCACACCCCATCGAGTGGACACATCCAAGAGGTACTTGGGCCCTATAAATAGAGCCCGACCCCTTGCTTTATTCTCATTCGAAATCAATACGATTTCTCTCTCTCTCTCTCCCTCTCCAACTCTTTCTCTTCATTTTCTGTTTAATCGAAGAGTCGAAACTCAGTATTTCTTCCAAAAGAGTTGATCTTAGCCGTCGGGTCTGCATATACCTATCAGTGTGTGCACGCTGGGTGGGTATCCTACATAAGGGGTTGTTTTATCTTGGAGGCAGATTTGCAGGAGACCTACTGCACCAATAGAGGGCAAATACTGTCTTAAGGAGAGTGTACCAACACGACTCAACCCATTTCATAACTTCGAATTACTGCTAATAAGGTACGCATGATTATTTTATGTATGTTTCAGTTTTAACTATATGATTATAATTGATATATATATATATATATATATATATATATATATATATATATATATATATATATATATATATATATATAGATATATATATATATATATATATATATATATATATATATATATATATATATATATATATATATATATATATATATATATATATATATATATATATATATATATATATATATATATATGTATCTATATATATATAGATACATGTATCTATATATATATAGATACATATATCTACGTATGTATAGATTGATGATATATGTGTGACTATTGTTTACTACATGATTTTACCTGTTACATATCATTCTAGTCCTTATAATATATAACTGGAGCTCTATTATAGTGTTAATTACAGACTACAGGTATCTAGTTCAAGCTGGAGGGGGTTGACATGGATCTAACCCACCCAACTTGCCAAGGAGAGTGCACAAGCGATCGTGACTCAAAGACTTGGTAAAAATTTCGGTAAGTTGAAACGAACTAGCAAGGTAAGCAGGACGCAGGAGACCTCACTGAATATTTTCATAGGTGAAATAACAATAAAGCTCGATGTGCTTAGTGCGCTAATGGAAGACTAGGTTAGCCGTGATATGTAAAGCAACTTGATTATCACAGTAAAGTGGTGCCGGATACCCTTGCGGAAAACCCAAATTAGCAAGCAAATAGGTGAGCTATTGAAGTTTACAAGATGCCTGAGCCATGGCTTGATACTTGGATTCAGCAAAAGAATGACAA
This sequence comes from Protea cynaroides, assembly GCA_028583415.1. Classification (NCBI taxonomy): domain Eukaryota; kingdom Viridiplantae; phylum Streptophyta; class Magnoliopsida; order Proteales; family Proteaceae; genus Protea; species Protea cynaroides. The sequence continues at coordinate 105,212,843 of CM053276.1, forward strand.
ATTGTACTCTGTTTCTTTAAGCACCAGGAGATAAGACTATCACCCAAAAGAACACAGTAACTGCTAGTGGAGCGGCGGGTGATGGGGCAACCGGCCCAATCGGAGTCAGAGAAGCCACGGAGTTGAAGGTTGGTGGTACAAGACAAAAGAATTCCTTGACTAGTGCTTTGCTTGAAGTACCGTAAAAAACGCATAGCAGCGTCAAGATGAGGGCCTCGTGGGCATTGCATGAATTGATTGAAAACCTGTACAGAGTAACTGAGATCGAGTTTGGTGAAGGTGAGATAGAGAAGACGACCAACAAAGCATTTATAGGGAGCTAGATCCAAAAGGGGATCCCCATCAGTAAGATTAAGCTTTAGATGTTGTTCCATAGGAGAGGGAGAAGGGCGGTAGCCCATCATGTGTTCTCATGTGATTTATTTGATTTAGTTAATCTACATTATTGGTTTTGTGCATATATTTGTTGTTTTTCTCTACTAATTCGCAACTGGTAGGATGCATCTTTTATGCATTATTGAAACATACTTTTGCACCCCCACTCCCCCTAACCAAAAAACAAGATGGGTTAATTACAAGGACCTCCCCCATGAAGTGCGATAATACAATGAACTACCTTGTGTTTCAATAAATTACATTCAACTAATGTAGCATGCAACATCAGGAAAAAAAGTGACTTACCCAATTTATCCATCCACATCCTAATTCTCTATATTTTCTCTAGTAGCTCAATAACCCTTCCTTGCGGTGGTCTGTAATTCCACTCTTCATCTTTGTTCTATCTTTTTATAACTCCCACCACCATATCTTATATGTGATCGCAATTAACGATCAATTGACCCAGATTGAAGGAGACCCTCCTCTTCCCCTTCGATGTCCTTAGAAACCGCAATCTTATGATCTCATCTCTATATCTTTTGGTGGCAGATTTCTTGAAGGCTTAAGGGTTTTTTTATTTTTATTTTTTTATAATCTACCGTACGTATTTATCTCTACGGGGCAAACATGTAAGTTCACATCACCTTAAAGGTAATTTTGTTATTTAGAAGGTCAAGTCTACATAACATCAGCAATTATCGTTCTAGGCTTAACGGAGTGGACAATTTTGAGCATTAAGGGAGTTTCGTGCCATTTTTTGCAACTCAGTGGAGTGCACTGGATCAAATTACCGTATTTTACCCAAAAAAAAGGTTTTTTTTTCTAAGGGAAAATTTCACGCACCCCATTGTACTTTGCCATGAAGGTAGCCACCCCCCAATTTCAACGATAATTACAACCGCACTCATCTCTGTTAAGATGGTTAACGGAAATTGAGAAATTAACTATTTACTCTCCTATGATAAACACTTCATCCCCTTTCATTTTTAAACTCATATTCTACTTCCTTCTCAGCAACAATTCAACAAGCACTCATCTTCTTTGGTTCCCCGGTGTCTTTCTTCTCCCCAAACCTCGAAGGTACACATTCGTGTTCAGGTGAACTCTTAGTTCATCACTTGTTCACCTTCACAGTAGGTTTCCCGTCTTTGGAGGGAAGAAGGCAATCAAGTGAAGCTCACTTGCTCCTTTTTTTTTTCTTCAATTGCCTAATTTAATTTTATTTCTATTAATTTGTTTTCCATTGCTATTTTTCTCATAGATTTCGTTTCCATAGTTTCAAGTAGCAGCGACGGCGCCTGTTCGTATAGAGTATTTATGGGCTTTGCCTAGAAAAGTTGAAGTTTTCTTATGTTTCATCCTCCTGGTCCAGTGAAGCAGAGAGATTATAGTTCTTCGCTTTCGATTCACCTTATCTATGATATTCGAAAAACTCTCATTAACTACACTTGGATTATGTCGTAAGAACTCATCTAGCATCAATGAAACATCGATTGAATGAAAGACTGATCCTTCACCTTCAACAACCGCTTGATTTGGGGTTTTGTCCAAATAAAACTGAGTCAAAATCGACAAGAAATTTGAATTGGGTGTTCCAAAATAAAAAACCAAGAGTTCGAATCTTATTACTTTTTACTTCGAAATTTAAAGTCTTCCTTCTTCGTCACTTTAAAATCTCCAACTAACAATTTCATTTTGAAACAGGATCGCCACTGTAGACAGTTTCGAGCCAGTTGATAAGGTCACAAAGCTTCGAGTCAGTCGATAATAATGTATTTTGTTAAGTTTAAAAAGAGTAAAATGACAAGTTTACACGTGTACAAGATATTTTTGGCATTAACACAGAAGATGACACCATCAGCTAATATACCTGTCATAATGAATAGTGTCTGTACAACACACACTTGAGAAATAAGGGGAGGTTCGAATAATTATCGCCGAAGTTAGAGTGGCTGCCTTTATGGCAAAGTAGAAGATAGGTGCCTGAAATTTTCCCATTTCATAGAATGTATAAATATTATGTGGCATTTTTTGTTCAGGACTCCGAATCACAATTGAGCCAAATAGCGTTATAGTGTATGATGTATCACATTTTCTAACGAATTCCATGTACTAAAACGAGAATGTATGCCAAATGCTGTTCTCAGAATGTGTTAATTGACTAGACTACATCCCAATAATGCATACCAAACGCAGCCTTAAAACGCAAAACCCTTCTAATTTATCGTCTAAACTCGTGTATGTTCAAACAAAATGGCGGAGTTATCAGTGGTTTACTCCAAGTCATTTCATCTGCTAACCCATCCTTCGCCATCGGTTTCAGCTCGACACCGATCGTCCTGTTATCCGATCCCGTTTAGTTGTTTGAAGTACAGATCTTTGAGTGGCGTCGTACCTTTCCGCCAAACTTGCGTCAAGCAGCAGCGTCGTTGCAGTGAGATTATTAGGGTTGTTGCGGATTCTAACGTCACGCCATTTATCCCCGGATCAACGAGAGAGGAGTTTGAGGTTTCCCCAGATACTGGCGGTGGAGACGGTTTTGGTGGCGTTGGTGGTGCTGGAGGCGGCGGTGGAGGAGGTGGTGGAGACGACGAGAACAGAAGCGGCAGTGAAGGTAATAATAACGAGGGGGAAGGGGATTCCAGCAGAAACGAAAATAACAAGAAGATGGCCATGTCAATGTCCCAGAAACTGACACTCGGTTATGCTGCTTTAATTGGAGGTACTCATTTCCTCTCTTGTTTACTGACTGTCATATGCTATTACAGAACATGGGAAGTGATTTAAAAGAGTGGGTGGTCGTTTGATTGGATGTGAAGCGATGTAAATTTAAATAAAAAAAACGAAATTAAAGTTTTATAGTCATTACCAAGAATAATTGTGTAACTAATTCAACAACATAACGAACTAAATTTTACAAAAGATTCCTCAGAATGATAAATGGATTCATAATCTGGACAATTATTTGACACTGATTCGACTGCTGGATATATATAAAATTCTTTGATAGGCACATATCATGTCAAATTTGGTGTGGACCTCAACCGTATGACCTAATGCAGAACCATGTTTGTGCATGGGACTGGGGTTTGGTGCCGGTGTAGGTCTTGGTGTAATAGCGAAAGCATTACTCTAGATGAAAAGAGAAGTAGTTGGGGTTCTGTTAATCGTTTTGTGCTGCAGGGAAGAAATTACATCTGAGCAAGTGTACCTTTTTTGGTTGTAGATTTGGGCACTTCATTTTTTGCGGATTCCAGATTCACAAGGTAGACAAGCATTTCCTTTTTAGGTGTGCTTCTTTTTTAAGATTTTGTTGGAGAGGTTTTCCTAGACAGCCTACTCAGGACTCAGATAGGCCTTCCTGTGTGGCCTTGTATCTGCCATGTGCCAAGTGGATGGAGCAAAAATTTTCTGGACAAATGGACCCCAGGGTACCGTGATTTTTTTTTCCTAGGTGGGCATGGTTGGGGAGATAGTTCCTAGTCCCTTGCCCAGGCGTTAAGTTTCAGTGCAAATGGAGTTGGCCAAGTGGCAAAATAAAACATTTAATGTAGTGTAAAATTGAAACTTATGAAACGGATGGTTGAAAATATAAGGTAAGATGCCAATACATGGGAGGATATATGATTGAATTTCTTTGTTACACATGCATAGGTACTAGACCCAAAGTACCCGTGTTGGCATGATACTATACGGGTTTGGGTATGGGTTTTGCGCTGGATCCTTCTAATGATGGTTGGACACGACTTCTTGTTGAGAGAAGGAAAAAAGTGCATCGGTCCTGTTGAGTAGAATCATTCCTTAACAGCCGTCCTAGAAAACTTGTCTTCCAGTTATTTTCTATGTGTTCTAAGTGACCTAATTGGTTTAAGAATTGAAGTATGCTTAGCTTAGGGATTTGTATCAGTATGGATTGTTATTGATTTAAAAACTTGTGTCCAATTATTTACTCAGTAGGACTAGTTTCTGACTTATTTTATTACACGTGGTTCCTCATGTGAATAAAATTTTAATTTAGAAAGTGATTGTGCCTTAGAGCTATTAGCTGCTGGCTATATTTTGGTGTCATAATTTTTTTTTTCATTTAATGAATCGGAATTGATTTTTTGGATTAGGAATGGTTTTTGAGGATTTTCCCTTTCTTTTGCTAGTTGGAGATATTGGTCCATTCCATGTTCTAGAAGGGTGCAGCTATGTGTTACACCTGTTATTCACAAACGATATCATGATCTCCTCCAAACTCCAAAGGCAATAAGAAATCTCTGTTGGTTTTGATGGGTTTCCTTAATCCCTATGAATCGCTTTCTGGTAAGCTCTATGTTGTTAGAATGTAGTTGATGTAGATAGGTTCAAGCACAAGTATTCATGCCGGAACAAGCCCGAATCATAGTGTAATGGGTTAAATAAGTAGCCCAACATGTTATATGGGTCATGGGTGGGAATTTTTATGTTCTCTTTTGTAATTGGCATGTTTTGAAAGCCCATATAGATATGTAACCCCTACAAATTGAGAAGTCTTAAGGGTTGTTAGTGGAGTTAGTTTTATTGTGAATGGAGAAAGGCTTTGAAAATGTAAAGGTCATTAATTGTCTTGGAAACAGTCTGATTGTAAGTCCTTGGGAATATTCAAATCATTAAGTCTAAGAGGAAGTCTCAATGAGGTTTAGAACCTTCTCAGTCTCTCTATAATAGGAGCTGCTTTGTAAGCATTTGAAATCAGATTTGAACGAGATTAGTCTATACTATTTTGCAGGAAAAAAAATTCAAAAAATAAATATTTAACAAGATTATATATATATATATATATATATATATATATATATATATATATATATATATATATATATAATGAAAATAATAATTATAAAAAATATAATTTTATCTTAAGGTTTTAGTTTAGTGGTTGTGCTCAGTCCCACTTTGTATCAGAGCTCAATGGGAGGTCTTAGGATTGAAACTCCATAGAGGAGTATTTCAATTGGATACTACGAGGCCCTAACACTTGTGCACATTGTGGAAACATGATTGACTGAAAGGTCATATTTGAGTAATATGGGTTGCACCCTCACTATTACCTTCAGGTTTGTTGCAGTGGTTGTGCTCAAATCCAGTATATTATGTAAAATTGTATGGTTTTATAATTATTATTTTTATTAAATTAAAAAGGGTGTACCCAATGCACAAGGCTCTCGACATTGCGTGGTCTAGGAAGGGGCTTATTTATGCACTTACCCCCGCATTGTAAAGAGGCTCTCTCCAGATTTGAACCCATGGCCACCAGGTCACAATGGAGCAACCTTACCATTGCGCCAAGGCCCACCTTCTAATTAAACTTTAAAAAAAAATATAATAAATTTTGTTGAATAATTATTTTTTGAATATTTTTTTTTCTCTCACAGAATAGTATAGATTTATTTCGCTCAAATTTGATTTCAAAAGCTTACTAGGCAGTTCCTTTTATAGATAGGCTAAGAGGGTTCTAGACCCCATTGGGACTTCCTCCTAGACTTAATGATTTGAATATTTCCAAGGACTTACATGGGACTGTTTTTAGACACTTAACGACCTTTACATTTTCAAGACCTTTCTCAACTCACAATAAAACTACCTCTACTAACAACCCTTAATCTTCACTAAAAACCCTTAGACTTCTCAATTCGTATGGGTTACTTATCACCCTTATATGGGCTTTCAGAACAAGTCAAGTACATAAGAAAACATAAAAATTCACAGCCCATGACCCATATAACCCATTGAGCTACTTGTTTAAACCATTAAACTAGGATTTGAGCTTGTTCCGGCATTAATACTTGTGCTGGAACCTATCTACATCAGTAGTTTTTGCTAGAACTTAGTTGATTTAAGCAACTATTGGATTTGTTAGAAAGAAGTGTTTCGGGGCAATGCTACTCAATGGTTGGAGGTGAGAGGAGAATTATGTGGATTTATTTTATTAGGTTAAAACAAAATTTGAAGGAATGCAGTCCAGAATTTCATTGAATGTTGGGAAGCTAGTTCTCGTGAAGCATATGTGCTCACAAGTATTCCCGTCTTTCTTTTATCTTACATGGGAGCTTCCAAGGTGGTGATGACGTGACTGGAGAGTCTTTTTGGTAATTTCTTATGTGGCCATTGGACAACATGAGTTTGTGCTCAAACAGCACTTAGTTAAATGGGAAAAATATGTAAACCGGTTGCAGAAGATAGTGTGGGTGTGGAAGATATTGACCAAGCTATCAATGTGAAATTATTTTGGTGCCAGTGGTAAAAGCTTCTGGTCTGAGCATTGCTGAACGTTGCAGACCAGTGGTGGGGCCAAATAGGACTAGGACTTGAGAGCCTTGCCGATTAGTCCCTTACCTTTGCTCATTTTGGAAGATTCAGACACCAACTGATTGAACATTACCTGCCTCGGTGAATTTATTCGTCTTAGAAAGTCTGTTGACTACGATTAGTTGATCTGGGAATCAGTCGGTTCAGCTAACTTATCGGAAAAATTGTATTGAAAGGTATCTTGTGGTCATGGTGATGTTTGGAATGAGGCAAATCAGATGGTATTCGATTGAAAATTAGTGTATTGGTTTAGAAAATTTTGAAATTAGTGGTGCTTTGTCAATGAAAGTACCTGTACAATGGTGTTTTAATCATTTCTCAGTTTTTTTGTTTTGTTTTGTGGGGGTAGAAAAAATGGGGATATTAATACACCTTTTTGTGATAGCACATTGGTTGTTAAGGTATGGTGTTTCTATAAAAGCAGGTTGAATGTTCATATGGGCTATGCTAGAGGTTTATGATGGTGTATTGGTGCTTGGTGATACTGGGATGGCTAGCCAATTTTTGCTTGCTAAAGGTATCTTACAAAGTTTATACCAAAGGATGAAATGGAAGGAGAGGAAAGCAACTTGATTGGATGATAAAAGCCGGTCATCATTTTTTTTGATCTTCCAAATTTAGCTCTTTTCATTAGAGTTTTTTTCAAGTTTTTTTATGAAGAATTACTCAGTTCTTGAGGTGCTCTCTTTGAATATCATTACCTCAATCCAAGTACCCAACTAAGTCTTATCACACCTAAAAAGGGTTGGTTACACCAATTCTGTTTTGCCATTTGACCCTATTAAAGTCATATTCATTGATTGCGCTTTGCAATCAATCAAAGTCTATACTGATTGTGCCAGCAGGGGCTAACCCAGGTGATAGTGGAGGAGGAGGAGTGTTTAGAAACACTTGTGGCTCTTGATGGGTTGTAAATTTTTTATTGATGAGGTACTAGTGTGGCGGCTTAGACTGGGGAATTTTTTGTGCTCTAGGTATGACAGTTCTAATAGAATGCGACTTGCTATTGCTGTTTCATGTGATTGGAAGAGGTCTGTGTGGTTAGTAGCACCTTATTGGGATATGCCTATGTAATATGTTGAGCAGGTGAAAGTTCAGTGGGGTTGCAACCAGCCTGCCACATGCCAGGTCAAGTAGGGCCTAGATTTTGGTGAGAAGTAGGTTTCACTCTCCCCTATTTATATGCCAAATTTGAGCTCAACATTACTCTTCCAAATGTCATAAATAAAGCAAAGCAAGTCAGTTAAAACACACATATTTGAATAAGTTTGGAAAATGTGTAGTACAAGGTGGGCCATATGATTGAATTAGGGCCTCAAATTTGTCACCTGACCAATACATGGTGTCCAGTTCCTATTTGATGGTTTAGATTTGTACAATTGGCATGCCAATTGCCAAGTGGCAGAAAGGGGTTGGAGTTGTGCTGCACATCCACTCCGTTGGACTTGCATCTTTTTTGCCTTAAAAATGTTTTAATGTGTTCTCTCTCAATGATACTTGAACATAACCTAATACTATAAACTCAGGCACGGTAATACACTTCGCCACCAAGCCACCACCTGTTTCTTACATTGGAATTATGTAATGTATATCAAGTATTCATATATTTGGACTTAAAACCAAGCCCATTTTTTACTTCCCTTTTTGACATGTGCAACTTGGCTGGTTAAAATGGTGGATTTCTTAAAAGACTTTTTATGGAGGGTAGGTAGGAGATTCACCCCTCTCCAACAAGAATAACAAAACTTCATTTTTCATTTCTTTTTATTTCTAGGGTAAGCCAACATCTTTTACTATTATATCCTTTACTGCTTGTTCTTTATGTGCCATTGCTTACAAGTATATAAAAATACAATCGCAGTAGTCCTAATATCCTTGGGAGTTAGAAAGTCTATCCTATTGACCAAACGGGCTCCTTTACCAGCATAGTTGTCTTGTAGGGCCCTCAGCTCGAGGTTTAGGGCCAAAAGTGTCACGTGGAAAATTTTCTAAGTAACAACCACGACCATAGAATGCCCAAACACGCACAAAAACTACTGAATAATAAACAGTGGAAAATATAATGTACCATTTTTTTTTTCTTTAAACAAACACTCATACACATATACTCATATTTATAAAGGTTTAGTGTGCTATCTGGTGACAGAAGGCAAATAAATACAACATCATTCTCAAAGATTTACACAAGCTTGTTCTTTTATTTACAATGTCAAGTTTTATTCAAAAACTTCCTCAAAAGAATGTGGAGGGTCCTATGGTTTCAAGTGCTTCCCTCTACAGGGATTTGTTCTTCAATTTCTGGCATTGCCTCCTGGCTTCCGTTATCTTCCTCTGAAACATTGATTAAATATGGGATGAGCTCGACGGTTTAGTGAAGAAAAATTATGTACTTACACAACAAGTAGAACAAAACTTCATAACAAACACATATAAAGAATATTAATTATCAAAGACATAAACAGGACAACAATAAGTAGATTCATGAACGTTTAAAGCACAAGTAAACATGAACAATAAATATAAACAAAGACAAATATTAATAAATGCCAAAATGAACAACTCTAATAATTTATTCTATGTGACCTAGGCTCGGGGTCTGTGCTTGCTGTAGTGCGCACAAATAGCTGGAGCTGTGATTTGTATAATTTATCATGGGGTCCTTAAGCTGACCAGACAATCATGGGGTCTTTACGTTGACTAGGCTTTCATGGGGTCCTTCTGCTGACCTGGCTGTTTGTCACATATCTCCACTCATTACCTAACCCCTTAATGAGAAGGGGACAGCAAACATGGGATTCTAATATTCATTTATTTTTTATTTTTAACTTACATTATTATACATTTTCCTAGTCCACCAGCCTGGTGGCAATGGCTCATCTGGTTCTCTCATTTCATGCATCATCACATTGCCTCATTTTCCATGTAATCACATGCATCCTCACAGAGTCACAATACACAATTTACATAAAATCATGCATCAATATTCACAAAGAATTGTACACCACTGCTCACATTGTCACATAAAACAACAAACAACAAGTGTAAGCAGATAATTTTTCTCACCTCAACCGTTAATAACTTGAAATTCCAAATTATTGTCAAACTCATACAACGGTAGTGTTACCTGAGCCGAGGTTCCTGCCTTTCCTATCGTTTCCCTTTTTTTTTCCTATTCTTTCTCCTTCTCCTCTATTTTTATCTCCAACCAACCTCCCATATCTCTTGCGGTTTGTTTTTGTTATTGTTTTGTTTTTTTTTTTTTTTTTTTACATGCCACATCCTACTTCTTCTCTTCCTCTATGTTTCTGATCTTTATTTTTTTTTTAACATCCCTAAGCCACCTCATGCTTGCTAGGTGGCATTCTCTCCCCTTTCATTCAATAACTAAATCCCTACCATTAAGAATGCCTATGTAAACGTATCATATTATCTTACATTTAATATAATTAAAAATAATAGTAAAATACAAATACATTTATACACACATATTACATATAAAATAATAATTATAATATAATATAATATAATAACACTAAAAACTTACCCTAATCATGCAGAATGACTGAAATTACTGAAATGCCCCTCAACTACTGTCTTTCGTAGAAAGGCCTTGTAAAGAAGGAAGAACTTCCACAACTCAACACTGCTGGAAACTGGGATATTACATGTTCCCTCTGTGAACTTTTAAAACTGTCAATATTACCTTGTTAAGGTGACTGGCTAGTTCTCTCTCGATGAAAAGGTTCTCCATGTTTCAGGGTGTTTCTCCTACCCCTTTGTAAAGTGCAAGCCAATATATTTCGTTGGGATTGTTGCTTACCTTCTGGCTGGATTAGGTGATTGAGACCCTCTGCAGTAGATTTAGAGAGCTCAAGGTAGTCTTCATTTCGGTAGTTGCTCTTGAGTTGGAGCACAGTAGCATACAGGATCTATGGTGCAGGAGCAATCCGGTTCGATCAAACTTGGACCGGAGCCAGTTGGAACAAAACAATTGGGTTTGGTCCAACCAGATAATTAAAAATTTATTTCATTAGTTGGGTTATTTATGTAATTTGGTTTTCATTTATTTAATTTATTTTGTTGCCATTGGTTACTAGGAGTTTGACCATGTGTGATAGAGTTTGAGCTTAGCCATACTTCCAGTTTCCAATTTAATATGAGTTTAGAAATCTATCAGTTTAGGAGTTTTTCAGTTTAGGACGTCTTTGATTTTCTTTAAATATCTCCATGTAATCACGGTTATTCACGGTTGAATGGAATGAATTTATTGGAGGTCATTGCGCTGGTGCTGTGAGAGCCTAGTTCAAATGTTTTTTTTTTTCTCTCTCTCTCTCTCTCTTATCTCGATTCTTACCATTATTCTATTCAGGTCATCGATTTCCTGCTGTTCTCTCCTTTCCATTTAGTTTGTTAACCCCACACATACAGTACTGTGCTTCGAAGATAGTTGCGGCCACCTGAGATTGGATTGATCCACCGATTCCCTGTTAGGCCCGAGCTTTGGGGTATTATTTCCTAACTCTAAGGCGAGACAAAACTCAGAAGATCAGACCTGGAAGCTTACACTACTCTGAGAATCAAACCTGCAACTTTGCTGGTTTTGATTTCTTCCACCCGATCTGTTTCAGAAGTTCTATTCTCTTTTATAATTCAATTGTTTGACCTGATATAGGTTGAAATCAAGAGAGGAGGGAGTTGGGACCTTCATCCTAGAATTTCAGACTGATTGGCTATGAGTTGAGTGAGTTTCAAAACCTAAATCAAACTCCACTCTCTGCTGGACTTTTCTGTTTCAGTCGTGAAGGTTGAAGAAGAAGTTTAATTGCTGAAATTACAAGTAAGCCCCTTGTTTGCAAAATTATTCTCAATCAGTCCTCCTTCATTGTTTCTTTCCAGATTTGTCCCTACCCTTATAGGAAATTCCTGGAATGTCCCATACAATATTAACTTCCCCCTAAGACCTTATTTGTCCCACATAATTATGAGATTGCCATCGTACACCTTGCTTGGTCATGAAAAATTTGGAGTGGGGCAATAGCAGATCCAGACAGGGTTATTCCAACCTGGGTCCCATATCAATTTGCATTAGAGCTGGAAGAATCCTTTGCCCTGAACCATGGTAGCCAATCATGAAGTCCTTCAGCCGCTCAACTCGTATAAGGAGGAAAACTGAGCTGAGATTGCCACTCTCTCAAACCATGTTGATGCCATCAACACAAATGTTGCTTCCCTCCAGACGATGATGGCATCTTTGCAAGTTTCCATTGACAGGTTGGCTTCGACATAAATGAAAGAGTTCAATCCAATATGGAAAATCAGTCGGGGTCGTCTCGATTCCATCACCATTACACCCATCCCAATTTGATGCTCTACAATGGACAGGTACACCCCAAGACCAACATAGTCAGTTATTCCCTAGGATGTTTTTTTTTGGGGGTAAGTGTTATTCCCTAGGATGTTACTTGTCAGTTTTTTGACAGGTATTATGGCATCAAGGTCGAGGTTCCCGAGTTAGATGGCGAGAAGGGACCTGAAGCTTTTTCTTGATAGGCTGATCAAAATTGAGGTGGTCTTTGTTTACAAGGCCTTTCTAGATGATAAGAAGTGCGAGTTCTGCCTCACGAAAATCAAAGGCTATGCATGTCCGTGATGGAATGATGTGCTATAGTCAAGGCTCATCCGGCGACTTGGGCCCGTCACCCATCCCGAGGCTATGAAGCAGATATTGAACGAGAAACTTGTTCCTCCTAATTTTGAGATGGTGCTTTTTTACAAGATGGTCAATTTCCATCAAGGTAACAATGATGTAGACACCTACACCATTGAGTTTTACAAACTGTCCTCGAGGTCCAGACTCCGGGAGATGGATCAGCAACGAGTAGTACTCAAGTATATCAGTGGGCTGAACACCGAGATTCGGTTGGAATCAGCTAATGGTGATTACTGATCAGTTGATGTGGTAGCCGTTTATGCTGAGACAGCCGAGAAAAAGTACCTTTACCTAAAGGCAGTGTTCAAACCCCTTTTAACCTATAGGCCTCCACCCCGGCCTGAGAAAAGAAATTGAGCCTGTAAGGTTGAAAAAAAAGAAGAAAAGAAGCCAGAAGCCCCCACAAGGAACACGTGGATGAGAGATATTGTGTCGCAATTGTGGCGAGAAAGGCCACTTCGCCAACAAGTGTCCTAAGAAAACTCGTGCTTTGTGTATGAATGACATGTTGCTAGCAGTTATAGACAAGGATAACGTGGAAGTGTCTGATCTATATCCTCCTGATCCAGATGATGACCACGATTGTGGTGATGAAGAGGAGGTGGAAGCCACCCAGCTATTCTCACATCCTTCTCCAGCGGGCTAGTAGAGAAAACTTCTCTTTTCCGGAAGAAGTGTACCTTACTACACGGTGAGGATTCGATGGCAGTGCACACAGTTGTTGACACAGGAGCAGAAGCGAATCTCATCTCTGCTGATTTAGTTCGAGCACTTAACCTAACTTTTCAGGTGCAAGGTTTTGGGCCGAATGCCCAGAAGAGGCCGACGTAGTTGTATGAATTTGTCTATAGTCTGGGCGACTTCACTACCAGGTTCATTGCTTAGTTAGCCCTCTGACCACTTGTGATGTTCTTTTGGGACGACCATGGCAACTACAGGCTGGCGTTCTCTACGATGGTGTCTGAAACACCATCAAGGTGAAGTAAGGAGGGCGAACATTCTTGTTGTCACACGCTTTACGAGGTAATGCCTTGATGATGACTGTTCTCTCCAGTTATGAGCCGTTCTGTTCTTCCCACTCATGGAGTTGTAGAGCGAATGACTTCCCCGAGATACATGCCACCTCATCGATGATATCGTTACAAGGGTGTCTTAGGTTCGCGATCTAACTCGACGGAGTTGAGTTCTTTTAAGAGCGGGAGAGCTGATGCTGGAGTAAAGACCAAAGCTACTGGGTTTTGGTCCAACATGGATAAATAAGAATTTATTTCATTAGTTGGTTATTTATGTAATTTGGGTTTTATTTGTTTAATTTATTATGTTGCCAATAGTTACTAGGAGTTAGACATGTGAGATAGAGTTTGAGCTTAGCTACACTTCCAGTTTCCAGTTTAGTATGAGTTTAGAAGTCTATCAGTTTGGGAGTTTATCAGTTTAAGACGTTTTTGATTTTCTGTAAATATCCCCATGTACTCATGGTTATCACGGTTGAATAGAATGGATTTATTGGAGTTTATTGCACTGGTGCTGTGAAAGCCTAGTTCGAATGTTTTCTCTCTTCCTTTAATTAGTCTGGTTCTCTTCCCAGGTATCTCTCCTTCTCTCTCTCTCTCTCTCTCTCTCTCTCTCTCTCTCTCTTATCTTATCATTATTCTATTCAGGTCGTTGATTTCCTGCTGTTCTCCTTTCCATGTAGTTTGTTAACCCTATACATACAGTACCCTATTTTGAAGGTAGTTGCGGCACACCTGAGATTGGATTGATCTTCATCGATTCTCATCTGTTTGGCCCGGGCTTTGGGGTATTATTTCCTTACCCTAAGGCGAGACAAAAACTTAGAAGATCGGACCTGGAAGCTTACCCTACTCTGAAAATCAAACCTGCAACTTTGCTGGTTTTGAGTTCTTCCGCCAGATCTGTTTAAGAAGTTCTTTGTTATCTTTTATAATTCAATAGTTTGACCTGATATTGGTTGAAATCAAGAGAGGAGGGAGTTGCGATCTTCAACCTGGAATTTCAGACTGATTGGCTATGAGTTGAGTGAGTTTCGACACCTAAATCGAACTTCATTCTCCACTGGACTTTTCTGTTTCAATCATGAAGGTTGAAGGAGGAGGTTAATTGCTGACATTACAAGGTAGCTCTTTGTTCCCAAAATTATTCCTGATCAGTCTTCCTTCATTGTCCTTTCCAGATTTGTAATAAATTCCTGAAATGTCCCATACAATATTAACTTCCTCCTGAGACCTTATTTGCCCACAGAATTACGAGATTGCCATCGTACACCTTACTTGGTCATAAAATATTTTCGGAGTGGGCCGATAGCGGATCCAGACAAGGTTTTTCCAACATTGGTCCCACACTACTATAGGAGCAAACTTCCCACCAAAGCTTTGGCAACCAAAATTTGAATGTTATGATTTTCTTTACTGTTTACCAGTACCAGTACTGGCTAAGACATGAGAGTGGCTCTCTCCATCAAAAGCTGAATCCTAAAAATTCTCCATTGACCATGACTGTATTATCCATGAATAGTTCAATGACTCTTTGCTTTATACGAGGAGTTGCAGTTCTTTCCATGGTTCACCATCTCAGTTTCGGCCGGGACAATGGTTTCGACCCTGGTCGAGACGAAAGCAAGGGTTGAAACTGTTTGTACCAGGTTTAAACAAAAATCCTAGGTTTTGACTAGTTTCTACAAGTTTCGACACGTTTTGATTGGTTTAAACAAGTTTCGACACAAGTTTATACCTAGATTTCGAATTTAACTCAGAAAAATATCCCAGGTTTCGATCGAAACCTGGGAAATCTCGGTTTCAAGGCTGGTCGAAGCCGTCCTTGAAACCAAGATTTTGAACCTTGGCTCTTTCATTTCTACGACTACCGAAATGAACTACCTGGCCACCTCCAATTTCAAATCGTGGGCCATGTAATTTGAATCACAACTCCGAATGTGGAATCAAGGGACACCGTTCTTCTGTTACATTGAATTTCTGATGCTTAACTCAATGAAGCCTGAATAGGCCTATGATCTGTGCTCCTGAAGGGATACCATATGTTGATTCTGAGATTGAGGCCATAGAACATCGACCTCCCCTTCTGAATAATCTGAAAGGCCACTCTTGGAACAGAAAGTAAAAGCAAATAAATCTCCATGGCCCTAATAGTGACTGTATTCTGGGCCTTTTCTAAAACGTTTAAAATAAAATGTAGTTGTATGTCTGAAGTAGGTTTGCACATTAGCTGACCAGCCTGGCCTTATTGGCACCAGAGCGATGCCCAGTTCTCATTGAGCTTGCGCGTAATAAGGCTGATGCTATTGCATAAATGGGTAGGGATGGGCTAGAATATTTTTCTAAAACATTCTTAGGCATTGCACCTTGTTACCTGCCTAAATCAGGTCTCTGATGGGGTTTTTCTTATCCAGGTAAACCCCTTTCCTAACTGAAAGTCAGTTGGTACATAATGAACTGGCTGGAGAATGCTGGAGTAAGTCCTGTTCGTACATGCAATCCAAAATTCATTTATTTTGATGTTAAACTTATTTGATTACAAACCAAATAGGATTTTTTCTACGTGGAGAGGTGAGGCCAAACAGTATGGTATCTGGAGCCATCAGGTGCATGATATGGTTTGCACTTGGGGCTGGAGACTGGACAAAATGAATTAGTTGTGCAGGTTTTCCAGCAGGGCCATCCCTATACTGGAAAGAAAATGTTAAATGCTGCATGGTCCCTGGCTATTAATTACATGTTCAACTTTTTAGCTTTTACATCCAATTTATATGTTGTTTTGGTTGACATCCTGACAGTTGGTGGAGTCATCGGCTTTTTAAAGAAGGGCAGCCAGAAATCACTAGCTGCTGGGGGATTGTCTGTCGCGCTGCTGTACTATGTATATACAGTGCTTCCTGTAAGACCAGCCTTTGCATCGTCCCTTGGGCTTGGTGAGTAAACATTACTTCCCAATCAAGATAGTTTGTTTTCACATTTGCATTACACTGTCACCATAAGAATATGGTAAAGTGGAGTTCAAAACCTCAAGGTACTGTATGGCTGTTTGTAACTTCACCCAGACAGCCTTATTTGTCTTAAATCACGAGTTTGGATCACCATTGTGTGATTGTCATCCATATGACAAATTTATGGACTACTAGATAAACAATGCAAATAATCTGAAGAATTTCTATATGGGATGGTTACAATCATCTGTCTCTTTTGTGGTGGCAATTTGTGGGATGGACCCGTCATGGTGCTTTCCTGCTAACACAACTTTAGATGGTATGCCTACTACTATCTAACATGTGCGAAGTGTTTCCCATTCAAGACCTTGTGTTAATTGTTTATTGTCTTTGCTACTATCAGGCTTGTCCGTTGTGCTTCTGGGTGTGATGGGTTCTCGGTTCAAGAATTCTGGAAAAATATTTCCCGCAGGGGTTGTATCACTTGTGTCCCTCATAATGGCAGGTGGCTATCTCCATGGTTTTCTGCGTAGTGCTTCGCATGGATAATTCTCAGGCGTTTTACTGAGTTCAAAATCTCAATCACTTCCTTGAGTCGACCTAGCCTCATCTGGGCAGTTACACCAGTCTGTTACGTATTTTTGTAGTATGATGTTAAAAAATTGGAATTTGACTGCTTGACTTTTTTTCCCTTTGTTATAAACAACCTGTCCAGTCTTGAATCATGTTTTTTTTTCTGAACTCCTGAACTGTTAAACCAAAGTTGTGATTTGGTAGGTTATCACTTCTTGGTCAAAATATGGGGTATTTTTGTTTTTCTTCTTTCCCTGGGCTTCCAGCTTGGTGGATCATGATGATGGCCGTTCCCGTGCATTTGCTGGAAAATAAAAGGGAAGTGATACATCAAACCTAAAATTTGAATTTTTGTAATTATTGTCTAACATGTGCAAGTGCAACCCCACATATTACCTGACGATGGCGTTACTCGTCACCCATGACCATGGGGAGGGAGAACGGTGGACACGTTTGAGCACTCACAAGTGGATAGAGAAGAAGTTGTGTCTTTGGCCAAGGTCTTCTTGTAGACGTAGAGCACCAGGTCCACCATGGACACATTCGAGGTGGCGACGGGCATGACGATGGGAAGCTCCAGAGCGACAATCTTGACATCCCAAGTGTACTGGGGGGACGATGTGGAAGGTAAAAAGATGATCTCCAGCCGGGATCCGATGGTTGAGGATCATCTGGCCTCCATATCGACGTATGGGAATACGGATCAAGTGATCTTTGGCAGTCGGATTTCTGGCTGGACAGGAAGGACAGCTGGAGAGGATCGAAGTCCCGGTGGCGAGTGTGGAAGGAGAGGGAGAGTTTAAAAGACCAATTGTGAGGGGTAGATTAATGATTTTGAACTACTGGGAAAGAAACAGATTTGGATGTTTGTTTCTAGGGACAATGTTAAGGCCTATAGGCCTGAGGGTGACGGCTAGCGGAGAGCACTAGAGCTTTGATGGTCCCATTAGATGGGGACAATGTCGAAGGTGACAGGAGGTGGGGAGAGAGAGAGAGAGAGAGAGAGGGAGAGCTTGGGAGACCAATTGTGAGGGATAATTTAAGAATCTTGAACTACCGGTGAAGAAATAAGCCAACAGTTTGGGGATTCTTTTCTATGCCCCCTCCCTCTCTCTCTCTCTCTCTCTCCCTTTGACCTTGTGACTCCCTTCTAAAGATACTGAATCCCGAACGTCAACTGGCGTGACAAATACAACGGCTTCGTTCTCCTCTTCCCCAATATGTGGAGGGGCGGGGAAATGTGTGTTGTGTCTAAATATTCCCAAGTCCCTTGGTCGGCAGGAGATAACTCATTCAAATGAGCAGCAAAAATACCACCAAAAACCTTTGGGTCCAATTCCCATCGTGACCCTACAAGTTGGCTCCCCCTTTATGCTATCCTTCCAATTAGATTGAATAAACAAAAGCACACACAAAGTCATTTTCAGAAACAACCACGCGCCAAGAAGGCACAAATTCTGTAGGTTCGATAAGATCAAGTCTAGATGGTCACTTGCTTTGAGTAATTTTGGAGTGACTTCAATTATCATAGGGACAAATTAAGAAAATAAAACTAATCACAAGGTCAAGTTTGTGTTATAATTCGTCTAGGTTTTCAATTCATTAATTTATGCAAGGTGGGTGGCAGCGGTTGCTTGGAACTCTCCCTGAGACTTGGAAGTCTCAGAGAAGCAGCCCTGCAGGGATGGAGCTTCAGCACTGAGGCCACTTCCTGTGTTGTCTGTTTCTTTTGTCACCACCACAGGAGGATAGGGACTCTTGCTCACCAGTCTGCAGAAAATAACAAGTTCATGTCAAGTTTGGTGGTTAGAGATGGCTAATAGACATCCGTGCCAATAGGACCTTGACACCCTTGCATGTATGGCACTTATTTTTTCCTGGTTATTAACTACAAGATGAGAACAGGGGAGCAAGCAAGCAACATGAAATTGTTTGCAGGAGATGGGATGTGCTTCTGAGCAGACCATTTTATGAGAATTTGTCTCTGAGAGTAACAAAATATTGGACCCTTCTTCAAGCTAAGGGAATATACAGTTTAAGAAAGATGCAATGCTATGCCTCAAGAATAAAATAGATACACTGGCACATTGAAGAAGGAATACCTGTCACGTCGCTTCTCCAAAAAGCGAAGAAGAGAGTGTCTCCTTGCAACTGGGAGTTCTGCAGCAAACACAATTAAAACTATAATCACAATTGTATTTTTAATAATATACAAGTTGAAAAGCACAACAAAAATGAAACCTTCGAAAATGAGAAGCATATCCCATGTACTTATTATTATTAATAATATCTGTTAGGTTTCCCCCTTCTTCTTTTTTCCCTTTACCTGCTTGCATATTGCACACAGAGGCGTTCTGAATGGGTTGGAATTGAGATTGTTGAGAAGTCACAGCAGCTGCAGTACTCAGTAGGGAAGGAGACCTTGTGAGAACTGGTGAAGCAGCTGCAGAAGGAACCCCATTATCCTTTCTGTTTGTGTTCTTAGCAGCAGCAGCAGCAGCAGCAGCAGCAGCAGCAATCAGCATAATTGTGTGGGCCTTTTTAAAGGGAAGAATGATACAAGTCATTAAAAAAATAAAGAAAAGGAAAAAATAAAGGAGCATAAAATTCTCTATGTTTTCCATATACTCAAAAACTACATGACTAACCTTTTCTGCTGGAACAGCATCAAACACACTAACAGTTCCAGAATAGAAGATTGTGAGCTGAGCTGGAGAAGAGGCAGCAGAATCTGGTCCTGATGCTGGCATCATTGGGCCCCTCAAACAGCTAAAAGAAGAGAGCATGAGATTATGTTAGCCTAGTAATCAAATGGAAAGACCTTCTATTTCCAAAATCGGCAACGCAGGACCTTATGAGGGTTTCGCCTTTGGGGATAGAACCAAACAGATCAAATCCAGACAAAGGTATTTCAGTTAATGCCCAATAATTATAGCGTCCAAAATAGATCAATATCAACTCCAATAGATCCAAAAACTTCAAATTAGATAAGTTCTCATTGGAATTAGCGGGAAGATAATAATCTGCAAGTCAAAGGGAATTATTTGGGTTTACGGCATTTGGCTAGCTATAGAATAACCAAAGTGCCTATCAATCTGGCCAGACAGCAACAGAGGAAACCAGACAAACACAAACTGGACTGCAATACCTTTTAGACATGAAGGTTTACTGACCTTCAGGATCCAGCAAGAGTGAAGTTTTAACGTCCGTAGTAAAACATCTCAGGCAGATGCTTAGAAGAGATAAAACAGCAAGTAACTTCAAGAGAAATCAATAGTTAGCCAAATTAGGTTGGCAACTACTCAAAGACGCTTAGCATAGCAACAACCAAGACTACAAAACCTCAAGAGATGAGAAAAGCAGCACCAACTCAACTTTATTTTCAACAAAAAAGAAATAAAGAAAAAAGAAAAATAGGGTGGGCCTGGCAGCCTTGGATGCCTCTTTATCATATATGCTAACAATACTTCTAAAGATTTAGTAACTCACCTACTTTTAAGTACTTGCCACATGCAGCTTACTAAATTGGCCACCTAAACTACTGCCTTCGCAAAAATAATTTTTGAAACTAATTTTTAACTCTGAGGCTCGAACTTATTAATTCTATACTAGACTTAAAAAAAGAAACTACTACTACCTATGTTATCTGAACCCATTAATCATCTTTAACTCAATTTTGACATACTCCCACAATTAGGAAGCCCCAAAAACAATCTGGAAATCAAATGTATCCCAAGGCAGATCAGAGAGATGGAGGTTATGAACCATATGCAAGAGTTCAAGAAGGAAAGTGATGCAGATCGGAGAGATGAGATCTGTTGGTGGTAGACAAATTTTAATTGAAGCAACAGGTCTGCCACAAGGGAGGGGCGAGAGTTGGCTCGTAAGTGAGATAAAATTGGAAGAAAGGGAAGAGACAAAGGCTGTTCAGGTACTTGTGAACTGTACCCATGAACAGTTGGTGCCTCAGAAAAAATAGGGAGAGAGAAGAGGAAGAGAGGCAACAACCCATAGTTCTGAAATCTCGGTTATGGGGCGATACCAAGGGTTGATACCAAAAAGTACCAAATCGCGACAAGTTTCGACTGAAACCTGGTTTTCACCTTATAAAACAGATAGGTTTCGATCATAACCTATTAGTTTCGACTCCCTGAGTTTGGTTTCAACTTTCTAGCACATAGGAACAACACTTATTAGAACAACACTTATTTATGTTTAATATCATTTAAGTAAATGAATTACTTAAGATATTATTCATAAATAAGCAAACCCCCCCTCCCCCCCATTTGAATCTAATAAAAATATTCTAAAATTTAAATTCCAAAAAGGATAAAAAATCAATTTTCTAGTTCAAAAACAAAAACTGGATTTTCGACCACAGGGGCGACTCTCAACTTTCAAATGTTAGCATTTTTTTTAATTTAAAAATTCCATAAATCTTATTAGAGTAAAACATCACTAAAAACCAAAAGTCTACCAAAATAATCTTTTTTGATGTCCAAAAAATTATTTCCATTCAAGCATATTAAACAGTTTCGTGTACTCCGAACAAGGTTTAACCGGAGCGTAGCTCCTTCAATATAACTCAGATTCAAGCAATCTCGAATTTGTTGGAAAACATATTATAATAACTGTTGAATTAGAGAATGGGAGAGAATTAATTATCTCTCCACACAATGTTCTTATTTATAATGAATACGATTACAAACTAACAGGAACTCTAGAGAGACTAGGAGTCCCAACTCTAGAATGACTAGGAGTCTCAACTCTAGAGTGACTAGGATTCTAAGGAAAGAAAATAAAACAAATAAACAAATATAAAATATTAAATTACAAGTATGCCATTCCCTTATATTATTCAACACTCCCCCTCAAGTTGGTGCATATATATCATGCATACCCAACTTGGACAATATAATATGAAACGGTTTCCTAGGTAACCATTTAGTGAGAAAGTTTGCCAGCTGATCCTCTGATCTGACAAGTGAAATTTGAATCTGACCACTTCAAATTTTTCTTTGATGAAGTGACAATCTACTTCAACATACTTAGTCCTATCATGCTGAACTGGATCACGAACGATGCTAATGGCTGTTTTATTATCACAAAACAAAGTCATAGAGAACACTTGACTTTCAAATCTTTGAGTAAGCCCTTCAACCACAATAGTTCACATATTCTCGAAGCCATTGCTAGAAATTTTGCTTCAGCATTGGAACGGGCCACCACAATGGAGCAAAACAATGTAAAATACATTTAATAGTGTTGTCGTGTATCAAACTTCTGAGAACAAGAGACACATATTCAGCACTTTACGATCTTCATACAATTAGGGAAGAATCGAGGTTCGCTATTTGAGTGGCCTCTTTAAAATAGTCCGGGAACAAGAGACACATATGCAGCACTTTACGATCTTCATACAGTTAGGGAAGAATCGAGGTTCGCTATTCAAGTGATCTCTTTAAAGTAGCCCGGCAATAAGAGATACACGACAACTGGTATTAATAAAAGGTTGCATCTTGTGCAACGATAGTAGGCTCCGATACGAGCAAGGTGGTAGTAGGCTCTAACATGAGCAAAGTAGTAGAGAAAAGCGTCTCTTCCATGAGTAGATACGAACCAATAAATAATAATAATCTTCAATTGATGACTTGAGCTGATAAATAATCTTCAACTGATAACTTGAGCAGATAAGAATCTCCAATCTCCCCCTCACGTGGAATATTCCACGTGGACAAATTATGGCAAGAGAAGTCAAACTGTGGGATATAGATGTGGTACTAGCAACAAGTAGTATCTCGAAGGATGAACAACACTAGAAATCCCATAAGCTGAAGCAGCCGCAAATAAGAATCAAATTTGAAGTCGATCCGACGGTTGGACTAAGAGATATAAATAAGTCCTTGCAACATTAGGACTTCGATTTTTTTTTTTTTTTTTTTTTTTTGTGACAAATGTCAATAGTCAAAATCCAACCAACTGTTGTCAACCAGAATTGGTATTCACCAAAACATCAATGACTTAAGCAAAATATCAAAAGATGATGTCAATCCAATGTTTGGATTGTGAATTATGAAAAGTCCTTAATAGATTAGGAATATTACTCAATTGAAGAAATCAATTGCAACAGCAATAAACAAATCCCAGTTCAGGTATACTAAAGGATCAGCACCAGATTGAGTAAACAAAGCAATAATTCAGCAATAATTGGAGTCTGACACCAAGAGAAAGCCAAGATAGAAACCGTGGCTAGGTAGAGAAGTAAAACCGAGATTAAGAAAGAGAAACCAGATTTGAATGAGCAGTAACTGATATGTTTTAAGTGGAATAAAATTCAGATCTGTAACTGATATATAGAATTTTAATGCTCAGCAATAATGAGAATTAATTGCACATTAATGGATTTATATCCAGAAACTGAACTGACAATGAAAGTAATGGAAATTTGATGATTAATAGAAATTAAAGAGAGGAGGAAGAAAGATAATAGAACTGCTAACCCAGAAGCAGCGATGCTAACCCAGCATCATGTTGCAATAACCAGATTTTGTAGAGAATTTGAACAACAACCCTATATTGCAGAGAACAGCAGCGATATATCGCAATAGATCAGATCATAATCAGTAGATCTTGATGGCCAGCAGATTAGAAGCAATCAGATCTGATTTCAGATCTAAAGGTGTTGACAGCAACAAGGCAGGAGCAGTTTCAGTAGCAGGAAATCAAGATCATATAAAATAAATCAGTAAATCAGATCCGTAAAACAAATCGGTAGACCGTGGTAGTAGCAGTATAATAAAAAGTAGAACCAGCAGGTATGTACAATACAAACCAGCAGTAGCAAAAAATTTCAGAGTAGCAGACAATCAGGAATTATTCTTCATAAAAAAAATCAGATATGCAAAGGGACAATACTAGAAATTGCAGAGAATAGAAAATAAATAAAACAGAAGCAGCAAAGGTGGCTGCACCACAACGAAATACTTTAGACGACTCTCAAAATGGCAGATTAGTAACCTGCTCTGATACCATGTTGAATCAGAGAATGAGAGAGAATTAATTATCTCTCCACACAACGTTCTTATTTATAATGAAAACGATTACAAACTAACAGGAACTCTAGAGAGACTAGGAGTCCCAACTCTAGAATGACTAGGAGTCTCAACTCTAGAGTGACTAGGATTCTAAGGAAAGGAAATAAAACAAATAAACAAATATAAAATATTAAATTACAAGTATGCCATTCCCTTATATTATTCAACAATAACTTTGCAATAATAAAATCCAAAAACTTATTGCTTAACCCAAATCTAGTACTAAATCTTGGCTCAAATTTAAGTTATGCCTTAATTAGAAAGTAAGATGCATGTGGGAAGGGCATGAGATGAAGTTCTTGTCAGATCCTTGGGTTAGTGAGGTGAATTTTCAGACTAAAATCCACACTCTGTTCCAAAGTGTGGCTGATTAAAAAAAAAGCCACTATTCTAGATAACCAGGTGGTCTAGATTCATGTTTTAAGAAGAAGCATGAATTATTCATCTCCATCTACCGTTTTGGAGGCAAATAACCCACTTGTGCTCCTACACTTAGGCCTTGAAATTTGTGGAAGTTAAGAAATAATATTTGAGCCAACATGTACAAATATAGCTGGATCAGTAGAGTTTTACAAGGAACCTTCTTGTAGTGTTAGTATTTCTCACGTTTGCATGATGTTATTATTGTCCTATTTCCATAATAGAGTCCTGCTTTTATTTCCATTTTATCACCGGAAATAAATTCAAAGTTTCTTTCCCCAGTTCCAGAAATGAAAATGAAACTTTTTAATAAACCAAACAGATAAGGAAAGACCACTCATAAAGGCTATAAAGAAAAATTTCACCAAGAGAATAAGTTGAGGTCTGAGCCACCACAACAGAGAAGCAGGAAAAGAAGGGTATCAGATATCAAAAAGGGGCTTCTAGAACAGATGAATGAGACTGATAAACAAATATGATGTCCTGAAACAGTTCTTTGAGAATTAAGATATACAGAAAAAATAGATTATAGTGCCAAAGATGGATAAACATGCAGTAATTCCTGTCAAATGCTATATTCACAGTTCTAGGGAGAGAGGCAACTCACTGCTAGTTTCTATCTGGATTGGTAATCCTTGGCATCCTCAATGAATGCAAGACATAAGGGAGAGGTGGGAAAGGAGAGCAGGAGACATCAGGTGGATCCTGCTCAAGGTTAGAATAAGCATTCTCAAAAGTCATGGCATATTGGTGTTTTTTATACATTTTTTCCCTTTTGTTTCAATGTAAAATTATTTGTCCAAATGATACTTAGATGAAGATTTTACTCCATGTAAAATTGTTCCCATTTCAATGTCATTTTTTTTTTTTTTTGCATTTTCCATCAAAACAAACAGCGGAAATTCCTATTTTACTGGAAATTTCTTCCTTTTCACATTAAAACAAAAGGGAATTTTACAGTATAAGTGAGAGAACCTAATATGATAGCAAATTTTATGGGGGTAATGAAATTCTCCCGAGAAAGAAAACTATTACATCATTAGAACAGCAAGCTAAAACCAATTGAAGACAATATAATTCCTATCAGACCCAACAAGATCTTTTGTACATGAATATTTTTTGGGTATTTACTGAATGAAAAGGTCTGTAAGTGTCATCATTCCTATGGGAAGCACCTTGTATCCATGGATGTTACATCCCCCCACAGAAAAAACACCTAGTATTCATAGATATTACCTTTCAATCTCTAAGTTTGATCCATTTTTCTGAATTTTAGGACTTCTTTCTAAGGGAGCATGGAAGTGCAATTGTCTTCTTTTACTCCCATTTCTTTCCACCATATGAGTTTAACGTTGAACCTAACAGGAATATGATTCTGGTCAGGTGGTGGTTCCTCTCCTAGGAATTAAATGGAGATAAGGGAGTTTCACGTATTCTTGGGATAACGTAGAGATTCCTCTCCTAGGAATTACATGGAGATAAAGGGAATTACAGGTATTCTTGGGAAAATAAAATATAATGATTTTTAAAGGGAGGGAAAATAATTTCGATTTTCTTCATCTATTGAAAATAAATATTGATTTTTTTTAATATAAAATATTATACGTAAATTTCTTACCGTAACCTAACCAACAATTAAAACAGTCAAACAGAGCTTGTCCACAATTTCATAGGATTTAATATGGAAAAATATTAGAGAGTAATATTTGGGGAAGGAAAAAAGAGAGGGTAAGAATGAGATTGATTTGTTAGTGGAAGAATCAAGACTCTTAACATAATTGGATAGATTATAGAATCCCAACTCAAGAACTTGAAGGGGTTTAAAAGTTTGATACTCTGATTTGATGTTTCCATTCGAATTAAATGAAGAGATAGATGAAATGAATTTGATCTCCGCGGACGATAAAAGTGGCTTTGGCCCTCTGGTTCCCGAATCACGCAAACTGGCTTTCCAAACATATATAGAAAGATAAGACAAGGAAAAGGAGAGGGGGAGAGATAGCGGAAGCTAAGGTGTTGGCAGACACAAGCACATCAGATTCATGACTCATCAAACCAGAGGAATACAAATTAAAATAGAAACGTACCCGGCGCTGAGGGTGGATGCAATTTCAGGGGCGTGTGCGCTCATCAGCGCATCCTCAGACAACTTCTTGCCGTATAGGTCGAGATTATCGGTGGTTTCCATCTCCGACAGCTTTCCGGTGCCAACATCACAAGCTTTTCCCGCTTCTGAGGCAATTTTAGCAGTATCACCGTCCCCGTTTTCTCTTTCGGGCTCATCGTCAGGAGACTTTCCATCCACTCTCAGAAAGTCCATTGAAGGAAGAAGGTAAAGTCAGTGATCACCTTTACCGTTTCAGCTCAAACGATACCTCTCAAAAAACTAGTAAACAGAAGCACCTGCAGATTTCAGTTTGCTCCAATCCGGTATAAATTTCTAATAAGACACCATGAAAAGGAATGTAAAGGAAGATAAAGGAGGCAACAGACGGAACATACAAGCAAAAGTGCGAAAATCAACCAGACAGCTAAGAGGAGTGGTTCAAATCATTATCAAAACCAGTATTTTAAAATAAAAAGTCATTATTCAAACCCCCTCGACGACGGAATCTCAAATTTTGTCACGTTTTAAATACGAGGAGGGGTTGTTTGTTTTTTCCGTTTGGTAAGAGAGGAATTGTTTGTTTGTAGGGAAATATGGATTCGGTTCCGGAGGGGGCAGTGCAGCACAGCATGACATGCCTCCAAATTGTAATCCAAAAGACATGAGGAGTTGATTGCAACTTTAAAGACATTGAATCCGGGTATGGGACCGAACCGATAGCTCGGACTGAATTCGATCGAATTAATTCAAAACCAATTTGGATTGAATTGACATGTTTCGGGTTGAAGCATGGCATATCCTATTTGTCCTAGTTTGGTCCAGACTAATCCGAAACCTATCAAAAAAGTGGATCAATGAGTTCGAATCCGATAATGGCCTGAACCAAATTGATTAAGACCGAATATTAAACCTCAACTTCACAACTTCAGCTTTTTGGATCACCTTAACGGGATTCTAGGCTTTCGACTTGAGTCGGCCCGAATCAGCCTGATAACCCATCCAAAATCGGACTGGTCCGTTAGTTAATGTGCATAGTGCAACCCTTCCAACCCGAATCTCTTAACGGATGTGTTTTGGTCGGATCCTATAAAACCTGACACCAATTACGCCCGGACCTAAATCGGCCCAGACTAGCCCATTGACACCCCTACTTTCCCCTTCGTGTTTAGCTTTAAGAGTAATCTTCATGTAGATGGGAAACAGGAAGAGAAAAGGAAGTTGATTAGTTTGGGTGTTACTGTTTGGGTTCAATGCCTTAAGTTGCAGTCAGCTCCCCAATGCCCTTGGATTACTGCTTGGACATGTATCGTGCTAGGTGCTGCATTGCCACCTCTGTAGCTAATCCCTTTGTTATAGCGAAACTGAATCCAAGAAATACGGGAGTAGGATAGTCTGTAGTATTGTTATGTAATAGTGTCGATGCTGGCCTTTGAGAGTGCATCGAAACAAATGATTAATGCACTTTCAATAGTCAGGATTACAAACGATACTTTTCTAGAAATATGGGGTGATAATATTTGAGTAAAATGAATTAAGAGAAATTAATTATTGATTCATACCCCCATTGCATTAGGAGACAGCGAAAGAGGCATGGTTTTCATAGGAATGGGGTGGGGAATTGGGAGACAAGCCACCAAGCCATGATTTATTTTGGATACTCTCAGTTTTTCAAACATGCCTAGATTTTACTGTTCATTGGAAAAGGAATTCACTTTCCAACCCCTCTATTCGGGCCATAGAGAAATTTTCAAGTTCTGTCCGCCAGGTGGGTGATCAGATCTACCTCCAAATCATCAGTACCCAATTACAATTACATCAAGTCAAAGGAATATAAATTATATATATTTTTTTCTTATTAGCCATTAACACAACAAGGGTGGAATCAAGGTACGTGTGTATTATATATATATATATATATATATATAGAATAGTTTATTGTAAGACCATCAGGTATTTATTCGTCTCTAACTTTGTTAGCTGGTCAAGACTTTTTTTTATATTTTTGTTTATCATAAATAGTATCTACAAATGATACCAAACATAAAAATACAAAAAATCAAAATAAAAATGGATCCGAAGAGGACTTAGGAATTTAAAAATAAAAAAATTTTATTTACACCCCATCAAGGATTGCTAACATCATCTACACCCACAAAATTATAAAAACATCACCTAGGTCCACATAACTGACGGAAATCACTAAAATTATTGAAATACAATTTTACCCCTCATATTATAAATTGAAAAATTAAAAAATTATGTTGATTTACTAATTTGACCTTCAAATCAAATTTATATTTTCTCTCCCTCTTTTCTTTTCACTCTCACCCAAGTCCTAACCCCTAATGACGTTGAAACCCTATTTCTAATTCTAATTCTAAATCTAAACTCCTTCTAAGTTGAGTTGTCTTAGTCTTCTTCTACACTTACGATTTGTGAAAGGAAGAAATCAATTATAGAAACATAAACCTTATCATCTGAATATCATCTGTTTTTAAATGAAAAGGACGAACGACAGGAATTAATTTCGCACATGGTGGATCCTTAATCCACTTGGCTACATCCACTCGTCTATTGTTGAAGTTGCAGTGTAGCACGCACAAGTCAAGAATCAGGATTCAGGTCTAAAGAGCGAAAGCTCTACCTTTAGTCATCATCTTCTTGAACTCTTTGAAATTAACGTTGCCATCGCCATCAGCATCGACAGAGTTGATCATCTTGGAGCATTCGTGAACAGAGCATTTCTCCCCAAGTGTCAAAATCCGCCGTCGAAGCACCCAAACATTACCATTTCGGAGGAATTGCTGGCTTCCAATTTGTTCTAGTGTGCAGTTTGTAAGGACATGTTTGAGTTAGGGATGGAGACAAAACAGATGCCTTGTAAACACATTTATCATTGTGATTGTATTCTTCCATGGCTTGAGCTGCATAATTCTTGCCCTGTTTGTCGTTATGAATCGTCGACGGATGATCCCGATTATGAGCAACGTACTCAGGGTTCTTGTTTGGATTTTGATTTTGATTTTTTCAAAGTAATCAAAATTGAGTATTCGTCAAACAGGAAAAGCTTTCGGTTGGGGAGTTTGTAGAGGAAGGTTGAAGATGAAGTCACAATCTCATAGGTTGCAATCAAAGGATAAGGACAAGAAGAGCTCAAATTTGAAATCCAAAACTGCAGTCAAGGGTTGAAGACAAACCGTAGCTAGAAATAGAAGCCACAGGTTGAAGTCGAAGACGGAGTTGCAGCTTGCAGAGGAGGGTTGAAGGCGAGGGTTGAAGACAAGGGACGTTGAAGAGGGCTTTTGGTTGGGTGAACGAGTTTGTGGAGGGAGGTTGGGGAGCTTGTAGAGAAACACAGAGCTCTGTGTTTTTTCATTTTCTAAAAATTAGAGAAACGTGAAGCTCTCTCATTTCTAATCTTTCTATTCTCTGCTATCTCTTTCTTCAAAATCAAAACTTCCCCTTAGATTTGTCGTCTTCAACCTTCTGCAGAATCAGATTACAATAAGTCGAGGTTCCAACAAGACGAACCTCGACTTATTAGAAGGTCTTCAACCTTCTGGAGAGTCAGATGTTCGTGAATAATGGAGATGTCAATTGGCGTCGGATGTTAGTGAGAATAACCGTCCGTCGAGAATGGCAAAGCAGAACCAGTAGAGTGTTGATTTCAGAGAAGAGGATTTGAGGGTTTTCTTTACACCCACTTCTCGAGCCGAACTGAAAAAAAAACCATGATCAGACCCTAGTTCATGGTTCGTTAACTACTATACCTTGTTGAAGAGGATTGAGAGTAAGGTAACAAATAACATAAATGATATAATGGTCTTCAAAAGGGTATTATTGTCTTTGAAATCTTCTAACTCACCTGACGTCAGCATCTAACGGAAATCAACTGACAGAGTGGACTTCTTTGATTACTACAACTAAAGTTTTAGGATGTAGATGATGTTTTTACATTCTTGTGGGTATAGATGATATTAATGAACTTTGATGAGGTGTTGAAATTTTTTCTTAAAAATATCAAGAAAGAAAGAGGGTAGAAATTCAATTTTTTCAGTAAATTCGAAAATATGAATAGAAAATTTTAAACAATTATATGTTAATATATAAGAGATTTAATAATATAGGAACAGATACCAGAATTTTCCTCAAGTTGGATGGAGCTGGTAAACGCCTCTGGCACCTACCTCTTGCTGACTAAGAAAGGAATTTATCTTCCCAAGAATCTCTCATCATTTCCCATGTGTTCTTCGTCAACTAGCCCCATCACATACGATGAACCACCTCCTTTTAAATTCTTTAACTATTGGAGGGATGACCATCCATAGGGATTGAGTTCATCGCAACCTTGAGCTCACGGAGGTATAATGGGGATTTTAATCTTCTTGTATCCTTTAAGCTAGTATTTGAGAATTCAGTGATTGTAGTTTATTGTATGTACATATTGATGTATTAATATATGCACACAGTGAATGATAGTCATTGAATTTTTTCGTCCCGATATGAGGGGCACAAGAGGATTAATTGAATCCGTCAAATGA
Source organism: Protea cynaroides (assembly GCA_028583415.1). Classification (NCBI taxonomy): domain Eukaryota; kingdom Viridiplantae; phylum Streptophyta; class Magnoliopsida; order Proteales; family Proteaceae; genus Protea; species Protea cynaroides. Next base: position 105,243,960 of record CM053276.1, read on the forward strand.
CGGTAAGAGCTGAGTTTGGAGAAAATTACATTTTGAGAATACTGGTTCTTTCCATGGTTTTAGGTATCTAGATTAGATTGATCCATACGATTATTCATAGTGACTGATGCTGATGTAATGCCCGATACTTTTATTTTTAATATTTTTGAATTTAGCATTGACCACATATCATTCTTTGAATTTAGCATTGACCACATATCATTCTATCATTGAGTCCATATCAATCTAATACGAATCTTTATCGATTTTTAGAATGATCGATGCCACTTTTGATACCATGAACTAAAATCATGTTCTCAAGACACCTTTATATGTATTTAAGAAAATCTGAAACCTACCTATTCCTTTCATCAGCACTTGCAAAATCAAGAGAGAAAAATATCAAATGGTTTAGGAATTAAATGAAATATCAAGTCTAGTGGATCCAGCATGCTGATACAAATTCTAGATTTTTATCTACAGCCTAGCCTACAGGTGTCTCAGTGCCAAAAGGAATAGCAAACTAACAATAGAATCATAACCATTCTTGAACCCTCAGGGTCAAAATGTGACTTATAACAAGCAGTATTGAACAAGGAGCTATTAATTTCTTTAGGAACTTGTTTAGTTTGGTCATTCATCATAGAATTTGGATTTTTTATAATTGTGCAGCCCCTGCAGTCATATTTGGGTCATTGAGAGTGCATCTGCATGTGCTTCGATACACTCTAACGATCTAAATACGACTACAAAGGCTGCACGACTGTGAATGATCCAATCCCCTCATCACAACATGTTTGTGCTTCATTTAACCTCACTAGATATGATGGCTTCAATGCACACTTTGCAGAAGATATGGAAGATTGTGGGATCCAAAACCACCGATGCAATTATGGTTTTTTAAAGTAACTCTTAGGGCCCGTTTGATAAAACTTCTGCTTCTGGATTTTAGATTCTGGTTCAAATTTGGATTCTACTCCAAGCTACTCTAGGATTATTTTGGAGTAGAAACTTGTTTGATAACGCAATTCTGAAATGGATTTTAGAGCATCTTTGGATTAGAAACATGTTTGATAACACTTCCCTCCAATCGAAGTCTAGAAAAACAGTCGTAGTAGTGGTGGTGGGTGGTGGTGTTGGTGGTGGTGGTGGAGGTGACGGTGGTGGTGGTGTTGGTGGTGGTGGTAAAGGTGGCGGCGACGGTGGTGGTGGTGGTGGTGGGCGGTGGTGTTGGTGGTGGTGGAGGCGGCGGCGGCGGTGGTGGTGTTGGTGGTGGTGGTAGAGGTGGCAACGGCGGTGATGGTGGTGGTGGTTGTGGTGGTGGTGGTGGTGGTTGTGATGGTGGTGGTGGTGGTGGGTGGTGGGCGGTGGTGTTGGTGGTGGTGGTGGAGCGCGTGGTGGTGGTGTTGGTGGTGGTAGAGGTAGGGTGGCGGGGTGGTGGTGTGGTGGTGGTGGGTGGGGTGGCGCGGTGGTGGTGGTGGTGGTGGTTGTGGTGGTGGTGGTGGTGGTCAAGTGATAGTCATGTGAGTGTCGACTCTTTTTTCTCTTAAAAGTTGATCCAACGGCTTTGGAGCAAGTATTTATGACTCCAAAATTTTGGATTCAGGTCATTCAATCCGTTCACTCGTGGGGTTGGAATCTACTGGACTTATCAAACGCTTTACCCAAAATGACTCCTGGGGCCGAATCCATGAATCCGGAAGCGGTTTTATCAAACGGGCCCTTATTCCCAATTGGTGCTTCAACAAATTATCTAAGAGTCCTATGTCTCCATACTTATTTATGATCATCATACAAGTTCTATTAGAGTTGTTGGATGTAGAAGTCCACACTTGTGTATAGAAATCCTCTCCTGCGGCAGTTTCGGTTGCCAAGGGCTGGATTTCATCCAGTGCACATACCAATCGGTCGCCAATTCCGGCTGCCGTAGGAGAGGATGTGGATCCCACACTTATAGGCTCTTTCCTCACAAGTTTTGCTCTATTTCGTTGATAACACTCATTTGTTTTGCAGATAGATATCATCTTCTCTAATTCAGTATGATAAATCCAACACCCGACTTGCATTTCCTTTGGTGATTTACCTTTTAAATACTGGGGAGTTTCTCTAACAACTACTTCCATTTTCAATAAACTCCCAAGTGTGCAACTAATCACTATACGAGTTCCTTTTTCTTTCTTTTTTTTGGGGGGGGGTGGGGGGGTGGGGCTGGAATTATTTTTATATATCCTTATTCTTTTGGCAAGGCTATTCTGATAAAGTAAGAGAGTAAAGCTCTCTTTGATATGTATTATAGAATTAATTATAATACATTATAGAATATGCATAGTTGTTTGGTATAATTTATGGTATTTATTTATATTTAAAATAAATTGATGTAATCTAAAATCTATAAATAAGTTAGAAGGTGTTTATCATTATTGTGTTAATCTATTATAATTTTTTTATATCTAGTAGTATTAAAGGATTATTATTTAAGACTCATAATTTATTTAAAAAAAAAATAATAAATTATAAATAACTAATAAACTATACCAAAGAGAGTCTAAAGTGGGCTTGACTGTGTATGTCAATTGTCAAAAAGAGAGGGATAATTTATTTTATTTTATTTTTCTAAAATCCCAAAGATAATTCAATTAGCAAAAATCAATACCTCAAAGAGATTACGATTTCAACCCTTCTTAGAAATTATCTTTCAGAAAAAAATGCATTGGACTCTTGGATTGAGACTTGCCCATGAGTAGTAGCCATAGATTGACCCTTTTACATGAATACATTATTGGCACACCTCTTAACCCAAGCAACTGGCATATCCGGAGATCAAAGAATGAGCATTCTTTTGCACCCAAATGGGTCAATCAATTATACCATTAGGGAATGTCATATTAAGAGAAACACAAACCCAATGTGGGACTAAACCCACGGATAAAGATACCCTTCTCATGATATAACAACATGTGGCCTCAAACCTCCCGGACAATTACTTTTGGAAATGATATGAAGGATAGAATCACTTGAAAAAACCCCATTATAGTGGAAGGTTCTCCCACTCAGAGAAAGATCCTCTGTTGCACTCTTGTGGAGCAGACTCAATCCTGAGTATTAAGAGGGCATCGATCGTGTGTCCCGATGCCCTCCCAATGCTCAGGATCAAGTCTGCTACACAAAAATGCAACAGAGCCGAGACTCTCCCACTCAGAAAATAACCAGAGCTCTAACAGTCATGGGAAGTGGGACTAAATAATGGAAAAAGATCATCCCTAGTGAGACTACCTCTATAGTAAGGATTCTAACCACTCAAATGGATATACCGATTCATTTTGAATGGGTGAGATCCTCACTACAGACGTAGGCTCACCACAGAGTATCCCACAATCCCAAAATAATATGGTTAGCAATTCTGGAGGTTGTGAGAACTAAAAACCGTTTGACTAATGGGCACCAAGTAAGATATTTTTATGGGCTAAATTAATTATAAGGTTGATTGGTTTAGTGGGAGTCTGGTTACATGCATGTCAGTTTAAGTATGATTAGAGATGGACCAACCTGGTCCACTGTGGGACTGGTCTAGGATTGGGGTTGGTGTTATAAATACCAATGGTTAGAATCCCTACAGCCACGATGTAATTTTATTCTCCTGTTTCCATACGCAGAGAGAAGGCCAAGGGATCCCGACAGGCTGTGGAAGACTCTGATCCAAACATTCCAAGCATTCTAAGAGAAAGAAACGGTCGAAAATCAATATAAAACAAAAGGTATTTGTCTTATCATCTCTTTTCAATACTCATTGTATTCTAGTGATCTGTGTGGTGTGGTCGTAGGGTTCATGAAAATCTTACGAAAAAACCCAAAGAAAATCTAAAAATTCTTACAGTGGTATCAGAGCCTCCCACACAGACCTAGGATGGATGAGAAAGCATTCTAAAGATTATATGTTTGAATGGATTGAAAAATGGAGAGATTTTTCTCTCAAAATTCTCTAAGAACCTGTCTAGGGTTTGGACCCTTGAAAATTTTTTCGGATTGTTAAAAAGTAAATAAATCATATAGGATTGTAAGTCTCGGAGAGACGGAACCGACGACATAAGGTGGGTCACCGAAAGTTTCATGACGCTCCCTCATGCGCCACCTGAAAAGCGCTTGAGATCCACGCGTCGGCTGTTATATAAATTAAGGGAAAAAAAAGGAAATGGGGAAAAAAGAGTAGGGCTGACATCACTTGGCCAGCCCCGTACTGGACCAAGCTGATCTGGGCTAGCCCAAGACCAAACCCTTGCCCAGACCAGCCCGGCCAGGGCCCAGGGGACTCGTGAACTCGACTCAAGGTGCACGTGTGGTTTGCACGTGTAACCTAAGACCCGAACCATTAACCCGGATGTTTAACCCGGCAACCCGACCCATTAACAAGAAATTTTGGACCCTAAAACCTGAATGGGTGGACCGGGTGGCCCAGTGGTTGAACTGTTGGACCAGGTCACGGTTCGATTTAAGACCAGACCGTTTGGTTCGGTCTGGACCAAAGCATTTAAAAAAAGGTTTAAATAGTGGGTTCGGTCCGCCCATAATCGAACTCGGCTAGACTGAACCGAGCCAGAATAAACTGCCCTGAACCAGTTCAGGTTATATAAAAGATAAGCTGACTTTGATCAGTGATTGTGGGCGCTAGGAGCGTCGAATTTTGACGCTGTTTTTTACGCTATGTTCATATTTTAGTGCTTTACAGTTTGGTACATAGTTTGACACAATTTGATGATTTGAAAATTTTATTTTTGACTAAAAGATGCCCCAAATTAGTTTGATTTGTAATTTTCTATTTGTTTGTCAATTATTTTTGTACCAGATGCATGTAGAAGATTATGTGTGTATGAGATTTTATTTATTGATCCACCTGGTGCTACAAAGTAGTGTTTGAGGATATCATTGTGCAATTGGGTGGAACCTACCAAAGTAGTACACCTAGTTTCATCATGATGTCTTCAAATTCAAAGTTCAAGTATTTGTAAATACTTATGTAAGAAAAATGTATACTCAAATGTGGCATTGTCAAGTTTTATTTAAACTAAGATTTGTGGGTGTCATGTGGAGATTGAGTAGAATCTATCAAAGCGGTACACTCAGTTCCAACATGGTGGTCTTCAAACTCTAAATTTGTGCATTTACATATACAATAAATAATATATTTTTAATACACTGTTCTTCATGGTGTGAAAAACAACTAAGAAAGACAGTATTAATCCAAAGGTGGCATTGTCAAAGTTAAAGGTATGTTCATGGACATGAGTTGAAAATTTTTTGACTTTAGGGGGTCTCATTAATCCAAAAGTGATGATATTTTTGAGAATCATTATTCTTTCGTAGTCACTGCACAGAAACTGGGAAGACCACTGATGTTTATCCCAAAGGAGAACGTTTAGTTGGTTAACTCTTAAAAAAAAGATATTTATTTACATGAATGATTGATATGGTTAATACAAGTAAATGATATATATATATCAAATTTCTGTTAGTTGATATTTGAACTCATGCATTGATGTTTTCATCTAAGTATGGCTGTCCCAAAGAGGATTTTGATGTCTATTTTTTTTTTTTAGGATAAAGTAAAAAGTAAATATAATTGCATGTGCTTGTATGAGTTTTGCATGATTTTTCTATTACTTGCTATTTTTGCTTAAACTCATATGATGATGATGGTTTGTATCTCCTAGGATGTCTGTCTCAGTAAATGTGCCAGATGGCATGATAGTTTTTAATTCTCACTCTTCCTGGGACAAAAGATAAGATTTGTTATGAAAATATTGAAAACTAGTTTAGGATTGTTTGACCTAGATGTATCTTTCATTGTAGTTTACATAAGTTGTAAGGTATTCTACTATTGAAGTTATGTGTAGCAGTATTAAAATGAAAAATATTACGAAAGGATTATCTAAGAGAAATCCAAAGGATAAGAATAATGTTTCAGAAGGGGTCGAAAGATAGTTTATTGACCTAGCTCTCTAATATTAGTTAAGTTGAAAATGGTAATGTGAGAAAGTATTTTTGGGAGCTATCAGCTATCACTAAAAAGCTCCAAGACAATGAGACCAAAGTAATTGATATATTAGATATCACATTCGTTGTTATAAAACATATTCAGGCCTAGTGGCTTGCATTATCAAAATGGAACAGATAGAGCCAGTGATAAGGTTATTATTGGACAACTTCAAGGTAAATTACTCAAATGTGGGTAGATTGACCAAAGATAGATTGTTTGACCAAATACTATTATCAGATAAAGATTTTAGAATTCCTTAGGTATTTGGAGTATGAGGGTTCTGAAGATTATTGGCTTGAATACGAGTTGAAATTGTTAAGCTTCTCATTGTAAAGTTTCTTTTTACATTCAAATGATTTTTCTGCTTTTGGTTTTACTTTGTTTTTATGTTTATTATTTGACTTAACATATTGCTTCCCATATTGAAAATATAATGATGTTATTTGAAATACCAGAATGTAAGGTTTTCCTTTTCAAATAAATAAAAAGGAGTTATGCTGTTATGGTGCTTATGTTGTTGTAAAGTAAATGTATGTCTATAATATTGACTATGTTTGTTCTGTAAAGTGGTGAATAGATTTTCAAGGTTAGACTGTATAATCATAGGTTCGACTAGTTGTACCAGTCATAGTTGATCTCTAGGGCAATGAGACAGGTTAAGATAGTTTTATTAAAATGATTGAAAGATTTTACCAGTGGGAGTCTTTAGATTCTCTTAGTCAGTGGGAGTATTCAGACCTGCTTGGTTAGTGAGAGATCTGGTAATTAATGATTTATCTGTGATTGTTTGTTCTGTCTATGGTTTAATGGGCAAGATTATTGGTGAGCATTTATTGCTTATATGTATTCTTGATTATTTAAGACATGTCAAAGTTGCAAGGTGATATTTAGCCAAAGAAGACGGTAAACCAAAGTATGATATTAGTCCAAACTGGAGACGATTTGCTTATACAAATTAAATAATATTAAAGTGCGTTGACCTATAAAGATTTTAAGGTAACAGGATCGTGGTAATTCGATCATTGGACTCAAGTATTCATCTCAAAGTGATTTATGTCATTAAGTAGACCTCTATATGTGACGAACAGAAAGGGGTACACCGGATGTGTAGAAGTACTTTCGACTGTTATTCGACATTGGTAGACTTGATGACTGGATCAAAGTAAATGATGGTTTTGGTGTAATTAGATTCTATGGCCACACTGGATCAATGGTGATTTTATAATTAATATAACACAAGTGGAAGATTGTAAGATATTTTTATGGACTAAATTAATTATAAGGTTAGTTGGTTTAGTGGGAGTGATTACAGGTAGATCGATTTCAGTATGATTAGAGATGGACCAATCTGGTCCACTGTGGGACTGGTTCAAGATTGGGGTTGGTATTATAAATACCAATGGTTAAAGTCTCATAGCCACGGTGTTATTTTCTTCTCCTATTCTCATCGCAAAGAGAAGGCCAAGGGATCCCGACAGGCTGTGGAAAACTTTGATCCAAGCATATTCCAAGCATTCTAAGAGAAAGAAACGGTCAAAAATCAATCTACAATAAGAGGTATCTGTCTTATCATCTCTCTTCAATACCCATTGTATTCTAGTAATCTGTGTAGTGTAGTTGTAGGGTTCATGAAAATCTCATAGGAAAAACCCAAAGAAAATCTAAAAATTCTTACACACCACTGTCAAACTAGTCATGTGCTCTCATGTAATGCTTGCTATTCTATGGAACAAATTTCTTAAAAAATAATATCATATATGTCCAGATCAGTTAGTCACCTTAGGATCTTGAAGTACAGTGTTTGGGAATTTAAGTTTTAAATCGATTATCAAATAGATTTTCAGTTTTCTTTATAGAATCTTTCTACCTATCAATTCAATTTTTGAGATAACAAAACTTTTTTACATTGTATTTGAGAGAATTTTCATCATTTTCAGTATTCACATGTTGGCATGAACTGCGGCCTTCATAGGCCTTCTCTCCATTAGGGATGTAAACGGATTTGGGATGTAAAGTGATCGAATTCTGAATTTGAAACTATTTACCAATTACTTTATCCGAATCCAATTCAAAATCCATTAGATGTATTAAAACCAAATTCAAATTCGAAAATCCGTTTCGAATCCAAAAAATAGATTTAGATTACAAATTGCAGGGAAAATGAGCGAAAACCCTAATTTAAAACAAATGCATCGCCTACCCTAAGAAAATAAAAAACGAAACCCTAAATGATCATATAAACATTAAATATGTGTCTTAATACTTTAAAACCTAAGGTTATATACGTCTTAACATTAAGTTAAACAAAATGGATATAATCCAAACCGTTTAACTGATCTCCAAATTCGCATCCGAATCCTAGCTATCCGAATTTGACTCGATCCGATTATTCAAATTCAAATTCCCGATGTGAATTTGAGTCAAATCTAGTTTGAATCCAGTTTTTGGCTATCTATTTACATCCTTATTGGGATCCACATCCTCTCCTCCCAGAGGTTCAGGAGGAGAGGCAGCACCCCCATTGGATGATTGATACCTTCCGAGTCCTCTATTCGAGCCGACACCCCCTTGTTAGCTCGATAAGATAACAATCCCCCTCTCTCTCTCTCTCTCTCCATATATATATATATGATTATGGTGATCGATTAAGGTGGGGAATTATTAGCCATTAACACCATAAGGGGGAATCAAGGTACGTGCTATTATTCATATATATAGAATAGTTTATTGTAAGACCACAAGCTGGATCATAGATATGTATTCGTCTCTAACTTTGTCAGCGTAAAGGTGGAGACTTCTTTTTAATTTTTGTTTATAATAAATAGTATTCATAAATGATGCCAAACATAAAAAATACAAAAAATAAAAATAAAAATAGAAATAAAAAGGGATCCGAAGAGGGTTTAGGAATTTAAAAATATGAAAAAAGAAAGTTGGTAGAAATTCAATTTTTAAGTAAATTTGAAAAGAAATTATGAATAGAAAATTTAAATAATTATATTTTAATATATAAGAGATTTAATAATATAGAAGAAGATACCAGAATTTTCTTCAAGTTGGATGGAGCAGGTAAACGATTCTGGCACCTACCTCTTGCTGACTAAAAAGGGATTTCTCTTCCCAAGAATCTCTCATAATTTCCCACGTGTTCTTCGTCAAGTTGCCCCATCACATGCAATGAACCTCGGCCTTTTAAATTCTTTAACTATAGTTGTGAAGACCCATCCTTAGGATTGGAGTTCATCGCAACCTTAAGCTCATGGATATGAAATGAGGATTTTAATCCTCTCGTGCCCTTATATTGATACGAGGGAATCCAGTGACTGTAGTTTATTATATGCATGTATTAATGTATTATGTTATGAAAAAATATGATAGATTCAATCTAGGCTGAATAAGGAGAATCTTGAAATAACTGAATGAAGACCAAACACGTATCGTTCATCTAGAAGATGGGAAGTTCTTTATGTGGACTGAGAAATCCTGCCCACAAGTATTTCAAAAGAAGCTATTTGACCAGGAGATAGATGGGATGGTGGTAAATGGGCATTAAATGCTTTATCATCAATGTTCATAAATGCCGATAAGAGTAATAAATGCTGGATATGTTGATTCGACCCACCCCTACCTACTCTGTAGGCTAACAGAAAAGAAAGGGAGGTCGAATCTACTCGAATCTTAGATAATGACCGTTATACGTGACAAAAAAGGTGATTATGTGGATTGACATGGGGTTGAAAAGTACTGATTGGACAAGTTTGCGTCGTCGTAAGGGGTCATAGACCCCCTGTCCTATTCTACCCTATGGATTGACCGATGGGGATAACGGTAGGTGAAGAGGAAGCTTGCTCGACACGCTTCACCATTGTCCTATAAATAGGGAGAGGGCATTAAATGCAAGGTATCCAAGTTTTTACAGTCAAGGTACTCTCACTCTCAAAAACTCTTTGAAATTCATCTTTTGTTGAGTTTCTCTTTGTGTGTGTTTCCTCACCTGCAAGTTATACTATCTAATAGTCTGATGACCATGGTGAATTGGGAGGGAAGGGTTTGCAGGAAACTCTTGTATCTCAGTCCCATCTTTTCTAAGGAATCTGGGTATTTTATTCCCTATTTCTATTCTGCTTGTCCTGGAAGATATCGACTTAAGCATCAGAGTGGCCACGGGATAAAACCCACTTACCTCATTGTGTGTTCATGGTCTATAGATACATGACAGTATCTTGTGCACTAGGCGAAATCCAGCGACAACATATTAGTATATGCACATAGTGGATGACAGTCACTGGATTTTCTCATGCCGACATAAGGGGCATGAGAGGATTAATTGAATCCATGAAATGACGATAAGAGCTGAATTTGGTGAAAACTACATTTTGGGAATACTGGTTCTTTCCATGGTTTTAGGTATCCAGATTAGATTGATCCATACGATTATTCATAACGACTGATACTGATGTAATGTCAGGTACTTTTATTTTTAATATTTTGAATTTAATATTAGCCACATATTACTCTGTCATTGATTTCGTATCAATCCAATACCAATCTTTATCGATTTTTAGAATGATCGGTACCACTTTTGATACCATGAACTAAAATCATGTTCTCATAAGAAAATCTGAACAACTACCTATTCCTTTCATCAGCACTTGCAAAATCAAGAGAGAAAAATATCAAATGATTTAGGAATTAAATGAAATATCAAGTGCCTCCAACATGCTGATGCAAATTCTAAATTTTTATCAACAGCGTACAGGTGTCTTAGTGCCAAAAGGAATAGCAAACTAACAATAGAATCATATCCATTCTCAACTCTCTGGGTCAGAATGTGACTTAACAAGTAGTTACTGAAAAAGAAGCTATTAATTTCTTTAGGAACTTGTTTGGTTTGGCCATAACATAGAATTTGGATTTTTTATAATTGTGCAGCCCCTGTAGTCATATCTGGATTGTTGAGAATATATCTGCATGTGCTTCGGTACACTTTAATGTTCTAAAACGACTATAGAAGCTGCAGGACTGCGAACGATCCAAGCCCTTCGTCACAACACGTTTGTGCTTCATTTGACCCCACTAGATTTAATGGCTTCAATGCACACTTTGCACAAGATATGGAAGATTGTGGGACCCAAAACCACAGTTGCAATTATGGTTTTTTAAAGTAATTCTTATTCTCAAGGATCCAAGGAGACGTTGCTGCCTTCATCCGATGCACGCCACGTGTAATCGCTTTTATCTGACGTCTCAAGAAATCCCACCACAGGAGATAAAACTGTGAAGGTTAGCACCTGATCAAATGTCTGAAAAGCAATTTCATTAACCAGAGGCGTTTCAAAAGGGAGAGAAAAGGTAGAGGAAGAAGAAAGCTGAGAGAGTGAGAGAGTGACGGAGGAGAAAAGAGATCGAGGGAGAAGAAAGTTGAGAGAGGGCGGCGGATTAAGGCTTTGGTTTTGTTTCAGAGGGCGGAGGAGAGGGTTTGGGTTCTAAATCGCGGCAGAGGAAGCAGAAAGTTGAGAGAGAGAGGGGCGGTACTCAAAAGGATGTTGTAAAGGGCGGCGGACGAGCGCAACTTCATCCTTGATCTCATCCCTCGAAACAATATCAACCAAGAAATCAAAGATATCAATACGGGTAATGGTGGCAGCGATATCATTCTTCTGCAATGTTCTACCCTTGTTCTCCTCTGCGTGAAGCCATGAACGGATTGTGAGCTAGAGAATGAAAAGCTCACAGGCCTTAGCAAAAAGGATTGGGGCTTCAGCAGAGATCATGCGAACATCCTCATCAGCTTTCATGATGTTCTTGATTCGGGCTAAGGGAAGCTGATGGTTCTTAAAATCATTCACTTGTTCGATCTCTTGACGTTGTAACGAATGTCCAAAACATCTAGAGTTGTTGTTGTTGCTATTGCAGAAGATGATGAAATGAGGGTTGCATCATTGGGTATGAAGACGACTGAGCTTGCTGGTTGTTGTTCTCCATTTCCACTCTTTTCTGGTTTCCGCTCTTGTGGGTTGTAAAAAAAATGAAAAACCTTGAGATATCTCTGACATGGGTTTCTTTATTTCCTCACCTAAATTTCACTCCTCCGGCCGTTTAAGCTTTCTCCTCCGCCATTCTCTCTCTCTCAACTTTCTTCTTCCTCTGCCCTCTCTCCCCTCTGAAAAGCTGTGGTTAATGGAGTCGGATATTGGAACTGCTTTTCAGACATTTGATCAAGTGCTTACCATTCACGGTTTCGTCTCCTGTGGCAGAATTTCTCAAGACATCCGATAAAAGTGACTATACGTGACTTGCATTGGATGAAGGCAGGAACGTCTCCTGCGGATACCATAGCGGGAGACAATTTGGATCCTATTCTCAATTGGTGCTTCAACAAATTATCTAAGATGTCCAATGTCTCCGTACCTATTTATGATCATCATACAAGTTTTATTGGAGTTGTTGGATGTAGAAGTCCACACTTGCATAAAGAAATCCTCTCTTGCTGCAGTTGTGGCTGCCAAGGGTTGGATTTCATCCAACGCACATACTGATGTATTGGTATGTACACCGGTTGAACTCCAGCTCTTGGATCAGTCAGCAATTCTAGTTGCTGTAGGAGAAGATGTGGATCCCACACTTGTAGGCTCTCTCCTTACAAGTTTTGCTCTATTTCGTTGATAACACTCATTTGTTTTATAGATAGATATCATCTTCTCCAATTCATAATGATAAATCCAACACCCCGCTTGCATTTCCTTTGGTGATTTACCTTTCAAATACTTGGGAGTTTCTCTAACAACTACTTCCATTTCCAATAAACTCCCAAGTGTGCAACTAATCACTATATGAGTTCTTATATATCCTTATTCCTTTGGTAAAAGGCTATTCTGATAAAGTAAGACACTAAAGCTCTCTTTGATATGTATTATAGAATTAATTATAATACATTATAGAATATGCATAGTTGTTTGGTATAATTTATGGTATTTATTTATAATTAAAATAAATTGATATAATCTAAAATCTATAAATAGATTAGAAGGTGTTTATCATTATTGTGATAATCTATTATTACTTTTTTATATCTAGTGGTATTAAATGATTATTATTTAAGACTTATTATTTTAAAAAGTAATCTATCATAAATAACCTATAAACTATGCCAATGAGAGTCTATAGTGGGCTTTAGTGTATATGTCAATTGTCAAGAAGAGAGGGAGAATTGTTTTATTTTATTTTTTTAAATCCCAAAGATAATTTAATTTGCGAAAATCAATACCTCAAAGAGATCACAAGTTAAACCCTTCTTAGAAATTATCTTTAAAAAAACGTGCCTTGGATTGAGACTTGTCCACGAGTGGTAGCCATAGATTGACCCTTTTACATAAATATATTATTGGCACCCCTCTTAACCGAAGCAACTGGCATATCCGGAGATAAGAGAATGAGCATTCTTTTGCACTCAAATGAGTCATGGAAGACACTTTATCTTTTTTTTGTAAGGACTGGGATAACGTGCCAATATCGATAATCAATCAATTATACTATTAGGGAATGTCATATAAAGAGAAACACAAACCCGATGTGGGACAAAACCCACGGATAAAGGTACCCTTCTCATGAAATAACAACATGTGGCCTCAAACCTCCCGGACAATTACTTTTGGAAATGATATGGAGGATAGAATCACTTGAAAAAACCCCATTCTAGTGGAAGGTCGTTCTCCCATTTGGAGAAAGATCCTCTGCTGCACTCCTGTGGAGCAAATTCGATCCTGAGCATTGGGAGAGCATCGGTTGTATGTCTCGATGCCTTCCCAATGCTCAGGATCAAGTCTGCTACATAAGAGTGCAACAAAGCCCAGATTCTCCCTCTTAGAAAATAATCAAAGCTCTAACAATCATGTGAAGCGGGACAGAGTAATGGAAAAAGATCCTCTCTAATGAGGCCATCTCTATAATGAGGATTCTAACCACCCAAAATAAATATGCTGACCCATTTTACCTGGGTGAGATCTTCATTATAGAGGTGGGTTCACTACATAATATGATTAGCAATTGTGGAAGTCTTGAGAACAAAAACCACTTGACCGATGGGCACCACTGTCAGACCAGTCATGTGTCCTCATGTGATGTGGACCAAAATTCTTAAAAGATAATATCATATATGTCCGGATCAGTCAGTCACCTTAGGATCTTGAAGTACAGTGTTTGGGAATTTAGGTTTTACATCGATTATCAATATCAAATAGATTTTCAGTTTTCTTTATAGAATCTTTCCACCTATCAATCCAATTTTTGAGATAACAAAACTTTTTTACATTGTATTTGAGAGAATTTTCATCATTTTCAATTTCACATGTCAGCAGTAACTGCGGCCTTTATAGGTCTTTGAGTTTCTTCATTAGGGATGTAAACTGATCGAATTCTGAATTCGAATCCATTTACCAATTATTTTATCTGAATCCAATTCGAAATCCATCAGATGTATTAAAACCAAATTCGAACTCGAAAATCCATTTCGAATTCAAAAAATAGATTTAGAATACAAATTGCAAGGAAAATAAACGAAAACCTTAATTTAAAACAAATGCTTCGTCTACTCTAAGAAAATAAGAGACGAAACCCTAAATGATTATATAAACATTAAATATGTCTTTAACACCTTAAAACCTAAAGTTATATACATCTTAACACTTGGCTAAACAAAAGAACATAATCCAACCCGTTTGATTGATATCCAAATTTGCATCCGAATCCAACCCTAGCTATCCAAATTTGACTTGAATCCAATTGTTGTTCAAATTCAAATTCTCGATGTGAATTCGAATCAAATCCAGTTTTTGGCTATCTATTTACATTCTCATTGCCACCAACACCCACCCATTAATCTTCATCCGCCCTTACACACTCGGGAGTCTCTCACCTAGTCAGTGTTGAAATAGCTTGGCTTGATCTCCTTCAATTGTTCAGCTTTTGCGCCTTCCTGGAGCTCTGCAGTGGCAACAGTAGCTTTGCTCGTTCCTCAGAACCCAATCCCATCTCCGATTTGAAGCTCAAGATAACCTCAACTAAAGCCTTAGATGTTCTGGATCAGATTTGACTGTGGCTCCATCAATTTGCCTCGTGTTTGAGTTCCATCCGCCCATCTCTCATGCTAGAACAGGGGTTTCAGTCCACCCAGTCACCCACCACTCTCTCTCTCTCTCTCTCGCTCTCTCTCTCTGCTCGCAGTCTTGATATCAAAATTGCCAAGGCAATTACAAGAAGGTCGATTATTCCGATTCTAGGTTATGATCTCTCTTTCCTTGACATTTTATTGTTCATACATTTCTAGGATAAAGGTATAATGGATTTCATTTTCCTTTTTGCGTCCAATTTCAATAAGCATGTTCGCTCGGGATTGGAGGAGAAGATTAATGGAGAAACCTCCTGTAATTTTACTCGGGATACTTCAAAAACGATTAAAAAGGGTTCAAATGTGAGACACCTCCTGTAATTTTACTTAGGATACTTCAAATGATTCATAATTGTATTTGTATTTGTACACATAACATTCAATGTCTCATTGCCTTCCGGCGCAGAGTTGCAGAACCTCTGCGCAATGATCCCTAAAACCTAAAATAATGAAAATCAAATGTTCGATGAAATGACCAATCACAAAAGTGGATGTAGATCATCCCCAAAGATATAGAGAAGTCGTTCGACGGCCCAGCTTGGTTCCGCCATTGTCAAAGCAGCAGAGGAGCGGAGAATCGGAGTTCTGCAGACTGGGCAGGTGCTTCGGTGAGGATCATCATGGTTAAGCCATCTATCGATGCATCGCTGATGAAAAACGTGACAGCAATTCCTAAGTTCCCTTACCTTGTCTCGCTTCCTCAATTCGTCCAAGCACACAGCACACGTTGAACAGCTTTCCGGCACCCTTGCAGCGATATCTCCGTATGTAGCCGCATGAAGAACCATCATTTGCCCTAACTGATCATCAGAGGCTTTAGACATGGTAGACACCGTACAAGGACGAGGAGACTGCAGATGTTCACGTTCAGCGTCAGAGTTGCTGGATCTGAATCTCAGGTATCTGAAGCAGATAGCCGAAGAGAAGATCCATCTCACCATCGCCAAGATGAGTACTAATGCAGCCTCGTATATCAGATGGGTTATAGCCAAACCAGAGTATTCCACCGAGAAACTCATATCTAGATCTATAATCTATCAATTTTCTGTATCTTTCAGTTTCATATAACTTCAACACCAAAGCACAGGAACTGTTTGATCACAGACCTCACAGAAGAGGAAATCCAAGGAAGAAGAAGGAATTCAATACAGAGAGAGAGAGAGAGAGAGAAAGAAAGAGAGAGAAGGGGAGGTTTACAGAAGACTACTGCTGGTTTTTAAAGGATGAATATGGTCCCATGGATGTAACGGTGGGACGGGATCTTTTGCTTTTTCTCTTTCAGTGGAGTAAAAAGCAAAGAGAAAAAGCAGTTTCTTTTCCAAAAACAATCAGAAAAAAAAGGAATCTAGGGTTAAAGAGAAGGACAAATCTATCAATCTAGATGTAGATCTATGGTGCAGATACCATTCTTGGGATTGAAGATCAGAAATAAAGAACACCAGTGGATAATTACATTCCATTATCTTCTGGAACTTGACTTTTGATTAATCTATATCCATTCATAATCCATCTTTAGACGTGGAAAGCTTTAAAGACAAAAATCCATCCCATTCAACTGCGCGTCAGATCCTAGTCAGACTCCACATTCAAATGTCACCGACACCCACCCATCATCTTACCTTACCAATCTCTGACAGTTGAATATGGAGGAAGCAGTTCGCAGGACCTGCCAGCACGCCAAATCCCTCGTTGGATCGGATCCTGCAACGTTATGACTACTCTCCAGTGAGGAGACGCGTGGCACCAATATTTTCGGTTATTTAATGTTTTGGAAGAGGATAAGAAAAAAAGAAAAAAAGAGAGACAAAGTTGATTGGTAGTTATTTATGTTATATTATTATTATTTTCGATTTATTCTTTTTTTTTTGTTTTTTGGTAAAACGATTTATTCCTAAAAGCTTCATGCTCTCTAGATCTAAAGCTCCAAGAAGCAGATAAAGTTTTAAATAAAAATAATCTTACTATGACATACTGTACCCAAAAATAAGGCCTTCTTATTCTACTATTTAACATTAAGAATCAATATTATTCCGAGCTACATAATCTTTCTAGTTGTGATCCAAGGGTAGAAATTTATTTTACACGCATATTGATGTATTGGTATACGTACTGAATGAACTCCAGCTGTTAGATTTAATTGAAATCTCTCCAACGATTGGAGAAGATCCGAATCTGATAATATTTTCTAATAGTAATAGTCATTACCCTGTGGTTGAGGAACTGAACTCCATAAGCATAAGAGACGTAAAGTGTCCAAAGAAAACAAGATTCAAAGGCATGTCCATCCACTACTCTTTATTTCCTTTCTCAATTGATACAACTCTACTTGGATGTAGTTTTTATTTCAAACATCGAATTGTGGATGTAGAGATTCAGTAGGAGAAACTAAGAAAGAAGCAGTGGGCAGAGAAAAGGATGCCCATAAGGCATATGGCTCATTTTGTCAATTTATGCAGTTACATATATTTACAAATGAAAGATCACGGTAGTATGGGCTACATAATTGTCAAGGTATCTAGTCGAATCAAAGCATTGGAGGCCTAATGAAAGTTCAATGCGACCAGGATACCCTATTTTCTAAGGTGCCACAAGTGCTCCTAGACATCTAGGCGACGCCTTGACAACTATAGTGGGTTACACCCTCTCATAATTCAATATAATTTTCTTAGAGAAAAAAAAAATATGAGAAGACATACCTACATTACTAGCTTAAATTACTTTTTCTCCATATTTATTGAAATAACTAGTTTGTTATTACTCAAAAAAGTTAAAATATTCAGACGGATTTTGCTTGAGATTCCTTTCACATTGTGTTTGCTTTCAAATAGACAGCGCCTATGTGAAATTATAATGAATTGCATTTAAGCAGCGCCTGAATAGATAAGCTTTATCTTGTTGACCAGGACTCAAATCGTCTCCCGCGCGCCAGCCTTCCAGCCCATCATCTGACGGGCTGGAATGCACCGACACGTATACCGATGCATTCCAACCCGTCAGATGACGGGCTAGAGGGCTGGTGCGCGGGAGACGATTTTTTTACTGTTGACCATGTAATTATGCCACAATTTGTAGATTGAAAAGGTGATATTCAGATTTCATATTTCATATTTAAATTCAATCAAATACCCTCACGTATATAATTTCTGTTATCATACATTGGCATGCACTCTCTTGTAATTTTTCATAGACCTGAATTTTCAAAGCTTTATATTATTATCAATTTTAATTACCTGTCCACAAAATTAGGATCAAATAGACCATGTGCCATATTTTTTTGCAGATTAGATAATCCAGATAATCCGAACTTCGCCCTTTACATGTATACCAAGAAATAAATTTAGGGTTTTCATGATCTTTCCATCGGTTCAACAAAAATCGACTTCAGCAGCATGTAGAGGAATCAAATTGGTGCTGTGAATAAAATATAACACTTAATATGGGCACTTTCAGAGTTTCCACACCATATGGAAAAAGATTACTCATCTCTTTTTTTTGAAATTTGGATCTCTCTCCTCTCTCTTCCAAGTAACAAGTATACACCAGTGGCTTATACTTTTGTCTCTATCTCTTCTTTAAAATAAAAATTTCTTTTCTCTCTCCTCTAAATGAGAGATTACTTGTCCTCTCGCTACTCCCATTTTTCCCACTAACATACAAAATTCCATTACACCTCCAACTTATAGATCCCTTTTCCATATATACTTCTAGTTCACACATGAAGAAGTTTTTAATTTTTATTTAAAAGGAGAAAAAAGACCATAGCAGCCGAAATAAAAACAAAACATCATGGTATACACAATTAAAGTAAGAAACATCCACGGAGAAAGACTACAAACTTTTTAATATCATATAAAATATATAAAAATAATAATCAATAACCAGTTTTCAAAAAATACAGATGCAGCCTGACTCATGCCTCTGTTCATGTTTGCCATAAACTAAATTTTAGCCTCACGTCCAAGGTACCTCCTATACATGTTTGAGTTGAAACTTGATTATGAAATTTGATAAAAATGTCTTTCGTATGGCCTCACCTTTTCCCTTTTTGGGTAAAGTATGGCCTCACTTAGATTCCACCATCTAGTTGATTTTCACTTGCCCATAAATCAAGGGTAGGTCGATATATATCCACAAATTCTAAGATCTAACCTACCACGTGGCAAATTTTTAAACCGTTAGAGAAAGCTTTCTAAATGTGTGGAACAAGAACAATAACAATAATAAGAAGAATAGGAGAATATAAAAATTCAAGGTATCTCTAAACTGCTAATCCAATTATGCCACATGGAAAATGATTCAGATTGGCCACATATCAAATTCTAAACTCTACATTCAATCACATATTGTGTTTATGTATAGGCATGGATACCCTTTGTAGTGCAGGATTATTTGATGTATTGCTTGTTTGCATATATATACCAGTGATTGTCACAAAATTCTTCCAAGAAAAGCAGCTGCAGTCAAGAAGCTCTTTCCAACAAAACAGAAAAATATTAGTTTGGTTACAAGTCTGGAGAAAATAACAAGACAGGAAATGCAAAGTTTACGTGGCACGCAGAAACACTCCCATTGTGGTGGCCTCTACAAGGTAGGACTACCCTTAAAATGCATGGGTCCAACATTATGATCACAGTGGGAACGTTCTTCCCCCTTGCACATTCAATCATAACAAGAGTATTGCTACAATTTCTCATGTTGTTATGTGATTTCCATTTATGTACCCATACCACCACCTTCTATCTTCTTCTGCATTTTGAACTGCAACATCACAGGAGCACAATCTAGAGGAGTTTCCCCTGACCAAGAGCAATTCAAGGGTTAGGATTAACTAAGTCACAGCCCAATGTAAGCAAACTCTTTAAACTTTGTTGAAAATTAAATCACATCATTCAAAGTCAAGGAAAAAAGAAGAAAGCCAAAATACTTCCATGTCAGCAGAGAAAACAATGAGGTTCGGTTGGTTATTTACAGTGATTTTTTGACAGATTCTGCTTGTTCCATAAAGATCGGGTCAGTTCGCTGTTTTTGGGTACCTCAGCCATGTGTACTAAGTTGATTTCTACAGTTTACCGCTAACAGGATCTGAGAGATAATGGCAATTATAAGGACGTACCCAGTATATGAGGCTCCTGCCAATGTCGACAACATCCTGGAACTCGAAATCTAAAGCTTAGGCCAAGTCTGGCATGAATGACACTGAAGCCACCAATGAAAAAAACATAGAGAGCATGAGGACTGGTGTATGAGTAGCAACCAACACGGTTAGCTTTCCTTTTTTGTACGGGCTGGGGAGGGTGGGGAGGGTGTCTGACACTCAAGTACAAGGGACATACTCCAGCTTCCTATTCGGCTTTTCTTCTCTTTTTTTTTTTCAATACTTTTTTCTCTGCTGTCGAAGGAACGGTCGTTTTTGTTTGGCTTATCCAAGTAAGTTTATGCTGAATACAGGTTCTCTTTAAGGGGGTTACTCATGTCAAATTTAGATTAACAATAATAGCTAGAGAATAAAAAAATAGAAAATTTTAGTGAGAATTACACAAAGAAACACGAACTAGAGTCCCCACCCTTTACATGGGTACAAGGATATACAGTACCCAGAGATCTTACAGGGGGAAAAAAACGTTGATCTTCACACTCAAAAAAAAATTGATGAATAGAATGTCCCCATTTTAAAGATAATTAACTAGGGCTCTTAACAATAAAAACATATATATAGAAACAAAACAAGGCCTCCCATTTCTTATGGAGAAAATATATGGTAGTACCATATTCTATAAAAATCCTATTTCACCGCTAAAACTGTGACAAGCAAATCAGCATCATGGATCAACATGCTTCTTTGGTTCTCTCCCCCCGCCCCCCACTCCACCCCAACTCTTATCAATCCCATCCTTGCTACCCTCTTTGTTAGCCCACCTAGTAATAACCATTGGAAGTTAACGGAATTCTCATGTAAAAATTGGAAGACAGAATCATGGCCACATGGAATTGCAAGTCATTAGAAAGGGAGGTATGGGATCATCTCTTCCCTTTTTAAGATCCCTAAGGCTGTGGTCCTAGGAGCGTGTGGGAAAGGAAAGGTGAGGGAAGGGGTTTTCTCCCACAATGTTCTTTGATTGATTTGGAAAAACAAGTGAAAAGATAGAAAACAGTTTCCTTCACAATGCTTTCCACCTTTTTTTTTTGGGACAAAATTTGTGGAAGGGACCATCCTAAAATTGTCCTTAAGATGACTTTCCCTTTCCTTGGAAAGCAGCCAAACTCTAAAGCATAAAGTGGGGACTTTATCTTTCCTTGTAAACTTCAATTTTTTATTGCTTTTTAAAAAAATATTTTTAAGAAATAGTTTCTCTGATGAGAAAAACAGTTGCAAGGGGCTTAAAAAAAAGTAAAGGAAGAACTTTAGAAAGAAATTAGTAATCAAACAAAATTTTATGGTGAAAGGTTTTGTGAGCAGGCACACCCATATGGGATCTTAGGTCAGGCATAATTAGTTGTGTAGTGTGGAAGGCCAATGAAGCAATTCTGACCAATGAATATCTAGGGAATGGTCTGAATTGATTGCCTGTCAACTTTCAGGCTCAAACTCAATCACAAACCCTCACTTGTATGTCCATGCACGCTCTCTGTGCACTCTCTCTAGTCCTGGATATTTTAATGGTTTGTTCTCCACATGGCCAGGCCTGTTTGGGATGAAACTTGAGAAGTAAGGAGGAGACCTAGGGGTCTAACTGTCCACAAATTTCAGTAATATCCGACCTGCCACATGGCAGAACTAGGTGCCCATCCATAGATTTGATACGGGTGTCCTCTTCTATGCAACACCAAACTTTAATTACCAGATTCTTCAAACAAAGACAATTCACAGTAAAATAGTTCAGTCTGAACATGGGAACCAATTACCTTGAGCATTCTTGCAGTCAACTCTAGCTCCATGGTCCATGAGTGTAAAAGAAATCTCAGTAAGATTAAACATGGCTGCCTGCAACCAGTTAACCCCATAGTTATATTCATGCCATCCTAAATTGTTTCAGAGAGAGAGAGAGAAAGAGAGAGAGAGAGAGAGAGCTGTACCAAGTGTAGCAAGGATAATCCTTGTTTGTCACAGTAATTTGCATCGACACCCTGTCAGCATGAAAATAGTTGTCTTTAAATCCACAAAAACAGAACCCATCAAGAGCTATATACCTCCTCACTCAAAAGCTGTATACCTCAGTCAGAAGCTTCTTGACTGCGGCAGTGTCTCTGTTCTTAATAGCTTCTCTTAAACCCTATAGAGAAAAATTATGCAATCAAAGGAGTAAATTAAATTAATTATTTCATTTAGTAGAAATGCTTCAGCAACAACAGTAAAACTTCTCATAATTCATATAGTAAAACTTCTCATATTCATTTCCTACGGATTCTCTAGTATTTTACCTCACCATTAACTTCATAATCCATCCGAGGATTATCCAAGCTTCCATTTGTCACTTGACCTAGACTGAAAAGTGAACTGTAAAAGCCTTGCTCAGATTAGTCATTGTTGGGAAATTCAAACGGTAAAAAGAATCTTAATATGGCACTGAATCTAGATAAATTCAGCTTGGATGGTAAGAGAACAAGAAAATAAATATAAAATATCCAATGCACGAATCACAAAAGCTTAATCTGAATTAGACCCCTTCAGAAGAAACAGTTTCTCGTTTTCAGGAAACACACCCACACTCATGCTCATGCACACACATGGCCAGAATATGAGTACGGCTGTTTGCAGCGACATGTTTATGTCCATGTATATCGAGATATCTGGAAGGTACAGCAACAGGAAAATGGAGGTTGGGGGGGGGAGAGAGAGAGAGAGAGAGAGACAAAGAAGCCTAAAAAGAAAGGGGAAAAGGAGGAAGTTAGGAGAGTCTCCACGAAGGGGTTCTCTGTCACCATGAAGGTGTGCAAAGATCATTTTTTTTTCCTTTTCTTCTTCCGGCTCTGAGACAGTGTCTGGAAGGAAGAATCTTGGCATTGAGACAAAGCCATTAAAACCAAACAAGACTGATGCAAGAAAGCTATGAAATTGAAGCACAGAGTCTAGTATGGTCATAGTATTGAAATTATTAACGAGGGAAGAAAAGAACATCCCCTTAGCAAGAACCATGGGATCAATTATTCATTGGAAATTTAGAACAGGTAAGTGCTGTCTTGGGTACATCATTTGCAGGAAGAGGTGGAAGTGGAGACTGGAGACAAGAAGAAACCAAGAGAAAGAAGCCTAACCAGAGACATACCAAGAAAAAGGATCTAGGAAGATAAGTCTAAAACCCAATGTCATTTAACGAAGATGAAAGAATTGGAGGAGAATCAAGAGGCATAAATCAAGTAAGAGGCTTCATAAAAAGTTGCAAGGGAACACAAGTTGATGTCATGACTTGGAGTCTGGGCAAAGAGAGGTCAATTCTCGGTGAAGTCTTTTTGGAATGTGTCACCAAAGAGGTCAAAATTTCCTCACAAGGTAATTTGGAATAGATGAGTGTTGAGGCTTTGTTTCTCCATGTGGACCGTGGTCTTAGAGAAGATTCTTACAATGGATATTTTGATTAAGAGAGGGTGGTCAAATAGGAATACATGTAAACTAAGTACTGATGCTCAGGAGGATGGCTACCATCTCTTCATCAATATCCTTTGCATCGGAAGTGTCGAGGGTCCTGTGATGGGGGTGTGCTGAATCTTTCCTAAATCTCTTCTTGCGGTGATGAATGAGAATAAGTAGAGGGTTGTCCATTGGAAGGGATTGGTTTCCTTGTGGAGAATGATTCCTTTTGCAATCTTTTGGTGCATTCAAAGGAAAGGATCAGTCATACTTTTCAGGTCAAGGAGGATTCAGCATAGAGATCATCTGTAAGGCTATGTGACTCACTTTCAGTTAGTGCTCTGTTGTTCCAGACTTCAGGGGGATCTAACACCTTTAGTATTGAGATAGATGGACAGATGTAGAGAGTTTGATATTCCTTGAGGCTTTGCATAGCTCCTGAGTGTACAGGCTGCTTGATTTTTGTTTATCATATTTTAAGTTACCCAAAAAAGGAATACACTAAATGGGTGTATTTGATATTGTTGAAATGTTAGCTGGTGAATAGTACATTGAATATATTCTAACAGGGATATATGGTCCAAATGATCTGTTGGGCACAAATACCAGAAAACCAATAGAATGACGACATCTGGACACCATCAAAAGTACCGACAAATTTCAAGGGTAAAATCGTCATTTCACCAAAAAAACTCTAGAGGGCATCTCCGTCATTAATAGTTTAAGTCATGAGCAGAATCATCCATCGAGATATTACGTTGTACTCCAAAGGCGTGCGGATCCCACAGTTCACTATTTCCTATAAATAGGCCCTACAATCAATATCTTGTCACTTCACATTTATTACTTTTTACAGTTTCATGTTTCCGCTCTGACACCTCGGACTCGAAATCCTCTCTTACCCCCATTCCACTTATTTATCTGGTCGACCCCTCCAACATGCAAAATGCCCCCAGAACACAATTTGTCAACCTAAAAGGTCTACGAAGGGTAAGAGATATCAAAAAGGCAAAAAAAAATTCTTTTTACTTACTCGCTTGGACCTTGCAAATCCAAAAAAACAAGGAGGCAAATGATGAGCACAATAACAAAAATCCAATAAAATGACAACATCTGGACACCATCAAAAGTACCCACAAACTCCAAGGGTAAAATCATCATTTCACCCCAAAACCACTCTAGAGGGCATCTCCGTCATTAATAGCTTAAGTCATGGGCAGAATCGTCCACCGAGATATTACGTTGTACTCTAAAGGCACACGGGTCCCACCGTTCACTATTCCTTCTAAATAGACCCGTAAATCAAGGTCTTGTCACTTCACATTTATTACTTTTTACCGTTTCATGTTTCCGCTCTAACACCTCGGACTCGAAATCCCTCTCTTACCCTTTTTCCACTTATTTATTTGGTTGACCCCTCGATCTCATTATTTGTGCGATAGATTCTTGACTTAAGAATCGGAGCATCCCCACAGCTACACGTTCGACCTTCCTTACCTTGTCTTGTCATTTTGCTGGTCTACTCAGCATCCAAAAGCTTGGCGCGGAACCTAGCGTAAGCATGAACCAATGCAATTTCAACCTCCCTGGTAGTAACTGGAATAGGTCAAAAGGAAGTTGCAGCTCCCTTGGATATATGGATATTTTAATACCAAATGCACCCATGAAAGGTGAGGAGAACAACACTGAATAGAGAATTCTCTGATTTAACTTAAAGGAATGGTCAGGTTGATGTCCCACATACAATTTCAGCCATCTGGAAGAATAGTCAACGGATTTCTCATCACTGGTTCCATGGATGAAGTTTTCGCAATCATTAAAAATAAAGCTCTTCCGTAGCCAGTCTCTGACCACATTCATCTATTTCTCAATTGAAAAAATGTGACACCCACCATGAGCTTGTGGACTTAGTAGCTGAAGGGGGGAGGGGGTAATGTGGAAATTAAAATAACAGTAGCATCTATTCTGAGGCATATATTTAAGTTGCTAAAAGAAAAGATTGAAGCTAGGAATAAATAGGAATTTGGTCAACAACGATACAAGGGATATAGAGCCAATGTTAAAAATAAACTGCCAACTAAAAATATTGTTTAACCAGACGATGAAAGAGCTCGAATTAAGAAGGATAAAAAGGATTTAAAAACAGCTCCTCTCTTAAAGGAAATGAATTTTGGAAGCATAAATATTGGATTAGATTTCTGAGAGAGGGGGATGATAATACAAGGTTCAAACACTTCCCCATAAAAAAAAATGCTAACTAAAGAAATAATATCAGTTCTTTCTTAACAATAGAGGTGGCAATCATTTTCGTAAAACAAGAAATATTTTATACATGTTGTAGATCATTACAAGAGTCTCCATAGGGAGCCTCCTCCAACAAACTCTCTTGGCAGGGTCCCAATTCGATGAAATCTCAGAAGAACTAAGAGATTGGTTAAGAAGGCCCTTTCTGGAGGACATAAAGAAGGAAATTGATGCCACTAAAGATGAAAAGTCTTGTGGTCTTGATGGATTTCTTGATAATTCTTCACAAGTGTTAGCTTACACCCGGGAGGACATTATGTCTGTCTCACTAGTTTAAAAACGAATGGAAGTTTTTCTATTAATATATAACTTCAGTAGAAGAGTGAACAACTAATGAGCAGCACTGGTTTCAAAATATTTTGAAGGAAAAGATTACAGTCAAATTCTTACAGACCACAAATGGTTGACGACCTCATTGACAAAAGATGCCAAACTCCCTATAGGTATTGCCATGTGAGGAGACTAAAATAGTAACTCATCTCTTAAATATATGCCAATTCACTTGGGACTGGTGGAATAAAATGCTGAGAAGAGTTATTCAATTATGGGCCTGTTCGATGCACCAAGGATTAACCTTGACATGGATGAGCTCCATGTGACTATGTTAATGGCTTTGATGCTTCATTCCTACAGACAGGAGTAGGAGAATATGGTGTATTAGTCCCAGAATACTCTGGCAAGCATTTAGCAAAGCCCTTGTAAAAAAGGACTGCCTTTAGCATGGCAAAGAATTCAAAAAAAGGATTTTGGGATTGAACTTCAAACGTGATTCTGAAAAAGTGATAGCATCAGGGGTTAATTCAACTATCCATAGACAATTCACTTGATAACGGAGGATATTTACACATTAGCAAGATAGTTCAAGCATATTAGCGCCTCAGGTCTTCAGAGATGCTAACCACATGGCCAACTGGAAGACGCAGGTTGTTGCATCCTCATCCTAGAAAAGTTTCCTACTCGTATGCAACACCTGTCCTCCAGTTGGCCTTCTTACAGCTGATTTAGGAGCGCATGTTGCTCCACAGAGCTCAGTCATTCACCATCATATATAACAATAATATAAAATAAAGTACCATAACCAGTACTAGAGATGTAACAGACCTGGGATTGCTGTTCAAAACAGAACGGGAATTCTTTGGAACATGGTCCGACTTCTTTGCTCTTGAGCTGGACTGTGCATTGGAAGTGGAAGCAGTTCGCATCTGCCAAAAAATCAAATGTTAGGAGAGATTATTGAAAGCCCTCATGATGGTAATGTACTTCTTGATTAAATCATACCTGTAATGGAGAAGGAACTGGGTCTGGAGTTGGAGCTTCACAAATGCACAAAGGCATCCCACACCTGCAGTCCTGATCAGTCACAATAAGATCCTGCCCCATCAATAGGTCATCCTTCACATTGAGAGTTGCTTTGTCTAATCTGGGAACCAAATCTGTCACGACATCCACGCTGTTTACTGGACCCTGTGAATCATCATCTGGAGATCTAGAAAACACCAAAGAAAAAAAATATCACAGAATAGCACAACAGCATTGGTTAGAGAGACAAGCAGCAACTCGAGAAAGAACGGAAATTTCCATGTTCTTGAAGAGGTCAAATCAAGTGCTTTATGTTGTGCCATATAGAAAATCTTAAGTGATCAGCAATATGATGGCTTAACTTGGGAACCCTCAGATAGGTCACATCCAAAAAGCTACAGATATAGACACCTTAACCATCAAATTAGCATTTCACTGAACTATCAAAGTTATTTTGGTTTTCGCTGGAAAAGGAGGGGGAAGTCCATGATGCTTCTCTTTAAAGGAGAATCAAAATCCAGATAAGTAGTTCATGCAATTGCAAGTGAGTAAAGTGACAAGATGATATGGATCACAAATAGATCAATGAAGAACCAACACCACAAAGCGTGAAAAAAAAATTTTGAAGATGACACACACTCACACCTCCCCTTAAAAATAAAAAATAAAAAATAAATAAAAGCAGATATCAACCATACCAGCACACAAAAAACAGCTATATGAAACAAACAACAAAGGAAAGAAGACACCAGCTGCTTCACTGTTAATTTCTGGGACTCGTGCCCCAGACCAAGATCAAATCCCGTATTCACCTGTGATCTTTAACAAGTAACTACAGACCATTTTACCGGAAAAAAAAAACAGTATATTAATAAAGATAAAGGCAGTATGTTTGTTCCAGTGGTAAGGGTAGTGGAATCATGTTTTCCAGGGCTAGGATTCAATTCATATCACTTGCATTCACTTTTTGCTCTTTTTTTATTTTTTGTTTTTACGAATGATATGTTTATGGGAGGCAGATGACTTTCCCACTCAAGGAGGGAATGATGAAAGTTGGGATTAAACTGTCAGAACACCTCTCTACTTGCAAAGTTTCAACGGATATTACTGACTGAATCCCAATCTTCGCGACCTCTAGATTATTACATCAAAATATAGAGTAGATCAAGATGGGTGGGACACTGTTGCCAATGACAAACCCTAAGGTCATCTTGGAAGGGCATTAGATGCCTTTATCCGGTTTCTTTCTTGGGTTAAATATCATGAAGGTAACAGGCAGAGATTGAGATATTCAGAAAATTTATGATGGGGTCATGTCCACTTGAAGACCTTTCCTAGGGTATACTGTATACACTATTTCCAATGTCAAAAATCAAACTATGGATTCTGGTATAGAAGTCTCACCAAATGTGATGAATTGGAATCAAACTTTTAGAAAAGGTTTGGGGGAAAGGGAACTAGAGTCAATGTTGAATTGAATTACTTCAGGAAGTCTATCTCTCTCTGGCTCGTGTGGACAAAAAGATTTGTGTTCATAACAGTGATGGCAAATATAAAGTAAGATTGTATTTACGGATGATGATGATAAGACACCCAAATACTCTTTCTTCACTAAGTGTTTGGGAAAAGCTAAAATGCCACTGAGTGTTAAGCATCCATATGAGATGCTTATGAGAAATTACTCATAAAGAGATATTTACTGGTGAAGTGTATCAGAATATTGGTAAAGAAGTCCAAGGTTTCTCATCCTTCACTATATTTGAATTATGCATAAGAAGGATCATGAGTCTATTGACCACTTTTTTTAATTCCCTTGACCATAGCATCGCCAACATGAGTCTGTGTTCGGTGGTTGATATGAGATGGGCTTACGACGACAGCAGCGCCCAATCTGCAAATGGGCCTGGCCCGCCCTGCCATAGTGGACTTCTTTGTCAAACAAACATGGCACCATTTTTAAACCTTATATCAGAAAACAATGAAGTTTTCAATGGACATGAAGGTACTATCATGGTTTTTTGCACCATTTGGAAGCATTCCTTTGGTAGGGACTGCTGCTTGCATCATCCTGGTTCTTATAAGAAGAAAGCAACGCTAGATTATTTCAAGATCATTTCTCATATCTTCAGGTAGTCACTGACTAATTAGCAAGATCACTACCAAAGTTGCCAATTGGGCTGCAGCTGACAACACATTAATGTCACTGATGCTATTATGTTCTCCTGACTCCTGACTCCTGACTTGTAAGAGATAGGATTGCATCATGATGGCAGCCCCCACTGGTAGGGATAGTCAAGTTAACTATGATAGCATTCTATGAGAAACACAGGGTATCTGGGATTGTGGGAAGAAAATGATTGATGTGTGACCTGATAGTTGGTGCATACTAAGGTCTAATAGGGAAAGGAGAGCCCAATAAACTGAGTTGATTTCTTTGAAGACAGGATTGGAACATGAGCCAATTCAAGAATATGACTAAAGGCAGGAGAAAGAGGATTCAGAAAATGTCATGGATGGATGAAAAGCATCAGCAGAACCATGGCACTTTGCACATCTTATTAGATCCATTAGATATCTTGCAGCCTGGTTGAAATGCTTAATACTCCAGATTTTATATGTAAAGTGGCAGTAATTGTTTACAAGTTTCACATGCCATTTAAAAACAACAAAAAGTGGAAAAACATTATAACTTTTTGAGATTTCAATACCTTCTTTTGTCTTTTTTTATTCAGTTTGGGAAAACCAGCATTTTTTTTTTCTAACACATGGAACCTGTTTTTAACGTTTATCCATAATACTCCCCTACTTTTGTGAGATCTTTTTGGGGATATGTTCATCGCTTGTATTTATAGTGTCTTCAGAATGATAATTAATCACCATTCTCCCTTTTAGGAAATTTTCCTTACTAAAAAAAAAAATGGCCTCTAACGAGGGTTGTGCTCTATAAGGGTATCTTCAGTTCGGTATCATTTTTTATTTTGTTTTTCTGAATGTTTTGGTTTTTGCAGATGTTTGATATCATTATTGCACCTTATTTTTCTTTAGGAAAAATTATGGGTACTTCCCCTTTAGTTTGATCGAATACTAGATACACCCCAAACCTTTCAAACAATTACAAAGACACCCCCTAAAATCCAAATAAATAACAGAAACACCCACACTGTTAGTTATTTTCTGTTAGTTGATGGCATAAACACAAGCTTAAGCCTTTAATGCCTAAAATGCCCCTACCTTACTCCTTTCTTCTTCCTCCCAATGAGTTCTACCAAAAACCAGATCTGAAGCTCACCTAGTTAACTCCTTTCCGTCTTTGCCCACCGGAGAACCTATTTCCATCTTTGCCCAAACCCGAGCTGGAATCCCTCTCCCTGTAAAACTCTAGTTTGAGAAATCGCTTGTTTTCTGGTTCAGTTTGAGACAGAATGCTTCAGAGAAGTAGCAAAACCATGATCCCTTCGTGCTTCACCAGTTCCAAACAGTCAAGCTATGATACCCAGAAGCCACAAAACCTCATTACCTGCATTTACCAAACTCAGCTCTGCAATTTCACAACCTTATTGACCTTAACCTGGTCCAAAATGCTCGTATCCCTTTTTCCTTAACCATCCACGCCCCTGAATCTCTCTCTCTCTCTCTCTCTCTCTCTCTCTGCCCATCAAGCTTCTCCTTCTTCCAAATCGACCTGGCTCAAAATCAATCTCCCTCACCTGCCGCCTCACCATCGAGCCAAACTCTATTGGGAATTCACTAGGGCCGAGTTTAGTGGGAATTCAGCTAAGCCTGCTTTATCATTCTACATAGCCATTGCCTGCGATGGTTGCATCAAATTCTTCCTAGGTGATCTCAAAGGCGACACACTGTGACGCATCACCAGAGCTAGCGAATCTCTCCTTCCGCCAAGCCTGCATTACAATCCTGTCAGAAGCTCCTTCCGCCAAGCCCTCATTACAATCCTGTCGGAAGCACGTATTTGGGCACAAAAATTTCATGAACACAGCTCAAGTCTCTGGATCAAAACACGAAATTGAGACTGAATGTAACCACGAAGTGTTGAGGGTGAAGGTGGTCAGCGAGGTGGATCTGATCGTGAACAGATTAGGATGAAAATTTAGGGGAAACGAGCAAATTGTGATTGGTGGATCGGAAGTGGAATTCTACTGGGATGTGTTCAATTGGGTCGCAGGTTCAGGTGGGCATGGAGTATTCGTGTTTTAGGTAGGGGATGGAAGGGTCTGGCCTGCCACTTGAAATGGCAGACCATGCCATCTTAGCAAGGATCTGGCAGTTCTAAAGACAACTACACCATAACCAAAGATGAAATCAACAGTGCTTGTGATATGGACACTCTCGGTAAAACTGGCGGATGGAGAGGACGTAGAGGGTGTCCTGGTATCCCCTAAATCCGCATCTGAAGAACACCGACATGTCCGAGTCCACTCGGATCACCACCGCTTGGTGCTTCTTGGTACCGTAGTGTTCTCGAAGGTCAGGTCCTGTGCAATGAATCCCATCCCGGAGACCGTTGCAACAACCGATGATCAACCACATCAAACTCCACCTGTTTGACGCTCACATCATATGCTTTTTCATTAAGGATAGGTGATACCCTGAACCGTGTTCACCACATCCTGAACAGATGATCGTGTTGCGGTTCAGCAAACCTGTACTGACAAAACAGTAGGCTCACGAACCAAAAGTTGCGGTTCACAAAAGTTTCTGGAGGGACCACGGCAGAGTGAGCCGACTGCCGCCATGAGGAAATTGGAGTGGAATCATCGGAACTCTTCCTATTCCGGCTGCACTGAAACCATTTTCCTTTAAAGCACCCAGAGGTAATATTTATCCATTTACTATTAAATTTAACACCGTAAAAAAAAAGGGGGGGGGGGATAGTTGTAATTGTTTGAAACATTTGGGGTGTACTTGGATTATGGTCAAACTAGAGGGGAGGTACCTGTAAATTTTCCTTTTCTTTAAAATAAATCAGAATAACACAAAAACGATAAACGGTCCTCACCAATTTTTGTGCTATGGTCAAAAATCATTTTTGCCCATTTATGCGCTCAATGTTTAATGAACACGTGCTCAGGTAAAGGCAAACAAAGTCAATTTATTTATTTTTTATGATCTACCATATCAAAACCCACTGCAACACCTCTGGTCATTATCTACAGTCAACCGCTGCTTCCTTCTACAAGGGTTTGTTCGATTGTTTTATTTATTTATTTTTTAATGGGTCCTACTCTAAGTAGCACTGCAGGGGTGGGGAAGGGAACAGATGCAAGAGAGGAGACTCGAATTCAAGCCCTCCTCCCAGCCCCTGCTCCAACAAGCAAGGGGCCAACCATAGAATCAAGCGGATGTTTGCGATTTGTTCGATTGTTGCAGCCTCTTTTCAATCCAGGAACTGCCATTTTGATCAAATGAAATTCGAACTGCATTGTCGCAGCTACATTCTGATCGGATTGGTTTTTTGGTTATCGAAGAGTGGTTTTCTGATCAAATAGCAATTCGGTCGAAGAGGGGTTTTCAGATTGTTTTTTCGGTTATCGACTAGGATTCATTCTCTTTTTTATCACAAAAGCACATCTCTATTGCCGTTAGTACTTTGGCAGCCAGTTCTTGATGCAGTACAAGTATACCACAGGAGGAGCCAAGCCAGCCAAAGCCAAGCTGGGCCAGCTAAGCCCCCTGCGGCTTATGGCTAATATCGATGGTTGCTGGCCAGCCTTAGGACAGCTGTCCTAGCTAGAGATTCTTTTGGATGTAGTTGCTACCTACCATTTATAGAATTACCAATTATATAAGTTGCTTAAATTTGATTATTTCTATTGTTAGTTAATAGTTACTTGCCTAAGTTAATCTTTCTATTTTGAATAGTATCTATTTTCAGTTTAGGAATATTTGTATTAGGCAATAAAATATTGTCTCTTCTTTTTTTGTAAAGTTTCCAAAAGCAAGATTGGGACTTTCCTCCTTTGCTAGTGTCAACAAGGAATGATTGACCAATCTTACTTTCCTATTTGTATTCAAAGACAACTCTATATATATATGAATAGAAGAGAAGAAGAAATAAGTTTTTGGAAAAGAGAGACTTGCTTGTGATTACAAGTTGGGTCTCAAGGCTGTGAGACTCAGCCGAAATCCCTTCCCCTCTCATTCTCTTTTCTCCTAACACTCCTCATTCCCCTGTCTCTCTCTCTCTCCATCGGTTTTGCATAGCACCCTTCCTTCTCATCACTGATTTTTCTGCAACTACAAATTAGTATTTCTAAATCTCAGCGAAATCTCTGAAATCTCAGAAAACTCAACCTTCTCGAGATCTCAAAATCTCGGAAATCTCGACTTTTATATGGTCAAAAATGCAGTGTCTCGGTGAGTTTTTTTGAGATGTCGGAAATCTCGGACTTCATCGAGACAGGGTCGATATCCGAGATTTAAAACCTTGCAAATTACTCACCGCTGCTACAACTACAAGAAACAAGTACAAATCACTGTTGGGCCTTCCCAATTGCTGCTGAGCCATCTAGAGAGCTACCATCGACACCTATCATCTACAAGAGCATATCTGACTTGCGGTTACCTTGCAGACTTTATCTACTGCAGAATTTTGACGGTTGCATAACTCTTCAGTCCTTGGGTGGATCGACTTCAAACTTTGCTATGGTTCTACTACCATATGACTCCCCATTAGACCAGAACTTCACAGCCATCCAACGGTCGGATTGACCAGAAAAGCTAAGTCTCTATTACTGATTCCTGGTTTGTTATTTAATTTATCATTGGGACTGATTGTAAAAGATCCTATGGTAGGGCTAAGACCTAAAGAGATTGTAAGCCCTACCTTGCACCAGTTCTTCTCTACAGGTTCTTCCTTATCAATAAAATCTCCATGACCTATCTATCCCGTGGATCTGTACTCATGATCAGTCCGGTAATCTTCCCCACTTTGACGCAGCCGTTGTTTTTGCATTCCAAGCACGTCTATGTTGACACTGGTTCTTCCCAGAAGGAAAACCATCTTGCCGCTGGTTCCAAGCACTTCTCAATTCTCAATCCCGTCATCTCTTCCATGAGATTGTAGTTAAAGATGCCTTCTTTGAATCAGCCAAGAGGTGGAGTCTATCACCGTCACTGATTTTTATCTCTACATTGATTCTTCATAATCTTGTCCCAAGTTTAGCTTTCCAGCTCTAAGAATCTCCCCCAATTAATCCCATCTCTTAAATTCTGGCATCGTCACTTCTCAAGTTCCATCCCGTTCCATCTGAAGGACTCCTCTCAAAAGAGCCATCTCCGCAAGGCATCTTCTCAGAGATGGACTTCTTTTTCCAAATTTCTTATTCAGCCGAAAAACTTTTGATTCTTCATCTTCTCCTCATTGTTCTTCTCCATCTTCTACTACACCATCATCTCTTCCCTCATTCCAATAAGAACCTAGATGGGAATCAATTACATAGGACCTGACAACTCTCTTTAGTCGTCTTGGATCTTGGAATAGTTTCGACTTTGGAACTCATTCTGCAAAAGTTTGTCTTCTATACATCACTGAGGGTCATGATAAAGCCCTCACCACAACCTGTGTTGAGTCGAAGATATATGGGGGTTTGTAGGAGGAAGATGGTGTACGTGCGAGCCAAAGAAAGTGTTGAGGAGACTCAGGCAGGGATGGGGGTTGCAAGAGGAAGAAGAGGAGATGGGAGGAGAAGAAAATAAAAATTATTCTGTACATAGTGATACCAAACAAATTCTTTATCTTATAATCCATATGTCTAGTAGTTGCCAAATAAATTTTTATTTTTATCAAAACTGACTTTCATTATTGATTTTTAATAAATAGGTAAAAAAACAAACAAAAAAACAAAAAAAAAAACAAAAATGATACCAAAGAGACCCTAAGTATATTATTTCCTTTCTCAATCAATAAATTGTTATTTATCCAAAAGAAAAGGGAAGAGAAAAAGGACAAAGACATGCAAGGTAGGGAGCGAAAGATAAGATCAATATGGGTCATTCCATTGCTACTTTGAACCAGCGCCAGACCTTTTTCTGTTGGGAGATGCAAAAATCTTATGTTGGTTCAATTGTAGGTTCAAGTTTGTCACACTTCCATTTCCAATTTTGAGTGGGTTTGAAAAATACAGGTCCAAGAAGGTAATGTGTTGCCAATGTTGCACTGTCTCCTTTCATGGGGCAAAGGTTCTTAAGAGTGAAATTGCTAGACAGGCACACCCATACAAGATAGCAAGAAAGGCACCAAGTTCTGCCACGTGGCAGGTCAGATGGCATTGAAATTTTGAGCCAGGTAGACCCTGAGTTCCCCAGCTCACATGGTAAGTTTTAGCCGAAACGGAGTTGGACAAGTGACAAAACAAACCATTAAAACATCAGGACTACGAGGACGGTGCATGGGAATACCAAGGGGATGCACAGACATACATGGAAGGATAAATGATCAAATTTGAGGTGGAAATTTGACACATAGCCAATCCAAACAATTCCTTTGGTATACAATGGTTGGTAGTGCCACATCAGCCTTCCATGTGGCATAAGTAGGTATTCAAACCCATACGGCCATATGTTCCATAAAGGTATTCCTAGGAACATGGTGCTTTCACCAAGTTTTTTATACTGTTTAGTGATATTGCTCCAAATCCACTAACGACAGTTCTGGTAAATAGTATTCTTCTGAATGAAGCAGTCATAAGCATCAGGTTTTCGCAATAGCATCGATAAATGGAGTAAAGCACTTTCTAAAACATAACATTATGGAAGTACAAATAAAAATAAGAGCTTGGTGGGGAAAGGGTACCCACCCTCCTTTGTTTGTATTTCTCATAATTTTATTTCTCTTATAATAAATTATTATATTGCCTTATCCGAAAAATGAAAAATAAATTTCTACAGGATAAGCTCCAATTTTAATTTAGCATCGGTGAAGAATACCAGTTGCATAAGGCAAAAAAAAAAATTCCAAAACAAATAAGGGTTCATACTGTCCACCCATGTCTTCTTAAAAAAATTGGAAGAAGGCATCAAGTATATGATGAAGATTCATGTTGCACTTCATAAACCAGAATTTCAAAAAGGAGGGAAAGAAAGGAAATCATAAAGTTGTATCTATAGCCATGCGGAAAGGTAAAACAGCATTTGGATTTCACCCAGAACAAAAGCAATTCAATGTGGTTTTCAATAACATCTCACCGTGTCTAACTATAATAGATACAAGTACATTTGGTGAAAACCTAAAATGACCTTATTTTGGTTTTACTTGAAGCATCACCACATTCACCCAACTGCTAAGGTGTTGAAATAATTTTACTTCTAGTAGAAACAAAACACAGTCCAGATGTATTAGCCAATTTCAATTTTAGTGCTCGAAGTATCTTATGTAGATTACAAAGAAGAAATAAATAAATAACAGAAATTGGTTTACCGATATGAGTTATTAAAACAATCGGAGCAAACTCTAACACATGACTGAATGCCAAATTGGGGTAAAGCCTGAAACAACAGAGAAGAAAACAAGGGATGGACAATTTGTTAATCTCCCTGAGAATTTAAATTCAAGATGAAGATAAAAGGAAACATTAAGGTTCCTACCATTTGATATGATGAATGATCATGGCAAAATGTCCTCCCACAACAACGGCAGTGATGCTGAATAAAAATGAGAGTTGTAAGAGAGAGAGAGAGAGAGAGAAAAGAATCAAAGAACACATTACAGCAAATGAATGATTTGAACATAGAAACTCGCTATCATGAAATACAAACTATACTAGCAGAAGCAATACTAAAAGAGGAGGTAACTGTAAGGCAAGCATTGGTTTAAGGTCTGCATTTCATGGAAGTATATCATCAGGTCAGTTCTTGACCTCCAAAAACAGATGGACAAGACATGGACATTCCATTTATTTCAAGAATATCTCTCTGACTTATGTTACAGACAGCTATCACATTCACTAGTCTTATTGACACAGGAGGTGAACAGTTTGTGGTTCAAGTAGTCAAAAGGGCTTAGGCAGAAGGCCTTCTATGTCAGAGGAAACACCTTGACCTTTACTAGTTAGAGTTTTACAGTGGGTAATAGATCTTGTGGATACTGCAGTATAATCTAGTTTAAATCATTTTTTTTGGGTGTGAGGGTGGGGGTGGGGTAGCTTTAATACAAACGAGCTCTCTTTTTAGAAGCTATGGGCAGACCCCTAATCAGTACAAAAACAAGACAATCGAGGGAGGAAGGAAGATGTCCACTCCTGCAGAGAAAGGGCCACCACTTCTTTGGTCAACACATTGGCAACGATGTTACATTGTCTTTTAACATGAGCAAATCCACAAATAGGGATATGAGATAGTATAAATAAAATGTCCCAAACAAGAGGGTCGTAATATAACGAAATGTGAACAACTGTCAAACTCTTCCAAGAATGATAGAAGACAAGAAACATGTGCTCTTCCAGGCATGATTACAAGCTCTTCTAAGCTTGAAAAATATTGAAACTCTTCAAGGTTTCAACAAAGGAGAATCTCCTTCAAATTTTATAAATCAAATGACAAAAATCCTATTTTAAAGCCAATTACAAAGATTTAAAAGAAACCCTAATAATTAAAGCAATCTCAACAACCCCTCTTACTAGGTTTCTCCAGTTGAGATAGAAAGCAACAATGAAAAAGACTTAATCCTACTTTACTGGGGACCTACATTATTTAAATAAAAAAAATTTATGGGCTTGGGTTGACAAATTAGACAAATAAAAGACCCAAAACAATTAGAATTCTAAATCTAAGCCCATTTACAACTAACAATTAATAAAAATTTAAAATAAATAGGAAAAAAGAGTATAATACACATGAGTATTGTATCATACCAATACGATATGTGATACCGATACTTTAAAACTTGAGGATAAAGTTATATCATTGAAAAAGAAATGAACAGTCATTAGATAATGGTAAATCAATAAGACAATAACTGAGGAGATTAATCAGTGATAGAGGGCACATGTAAAGTTATAGAACTCTCTTCTTGTAGGATAATAACTAGGATCGATTTCAAGCCAATTGAGGACTACCATTTTGATAACTTCCAAAAGAAGAATAGATAGTGAATCGGTAATCGTATCAATAGGGAATATAATGTTTATAGATACAATCATTAGTTCGAAGGGAGAGCAAGAATGTCCATGCTGAAGAAAAGCTAGAGTAGCATCAGGAAAGGAGCTCATTGGAACAGAGAGTGGATTTGCAATTGAAAATTGCTGAAAATAATAATACTGAAGCAAGCTCCTGAAAATCTTGCAAATCAATGGATCCATTTCGGGCTTTACTTTAACTCTTTCTTTCATAAACTTCTTCTTAGTGAGTGTTTAAGCGAGTTTATGTAGAATTTGGGATTGAAAGAGGTAGCTAACAACTTGAACCAGATTCCTAACACCAGTGGGTTGTGATGAGCAGGTGGAAAAATACAAATCCCCATCAATAAAGTATGACAGAAATCAGTTCTAGCGGATATATAAGGAGGCAAAGCCAAACATTGGCCGGGATAGAGAATATTATGGAATGCAGATTGTGTTCATTCAGTGTCTGCAAATACAACGGCTGCATCTGTCCAGACGTTGCACGACATTTAGTACAAATAAAAGAAATCCAGTACAGGAATGGGAGCCGTAAAATAATATCCCAAGTGCAAGACCGATATTCTAAACAGTTGCGGAAATTTTCAAAAGAGAACAAAGCGAAACAACAATTAAAATTTTAAAAAATGTAGAATTCATTGATTTTTTTTTCTCGCGATTAAGAAAAGGATTCTTTGATGCAGGATCAACAACCACACGGTGTCAATTGATCTCTCTTTCAAGCAAGAGCTTCCACTCATATCAACCCGACACATAAACACTTTATGAAAAACAATATTTCTTCTTCGAAAGAGTATAATTTTTGTTCTTACAAAATAATTTCATCGGAGCTGTTCAATAACTTTGAGAATACACAGCAAATAATAGAAGAAAAGGCAAAATTGCTACCCAGCGATTGTCATTCAGCATACCCGTCGTTTGAATGTATTGAAACTACATTTGCAGACTTCGCAGCGTGCTGCTTCCTGAAAAGGTGGAGGTTCCGACGACATTAAGCCAGCGGTGCGATTTTATCCTTTTTTTCCCCCTTCTTGTTCAATGGCTGTCGAATCTCGATCCAGGGTCACGGTCAAATGCCAAATTGAAGCTTTGAAGGTAAGCCAATGCAGTATTTCCTGGTTTACCGTGCGTTCTGTGCGTGCGTGTACGCGGGCGCATGAGCGCGCATTGTAATAGATTATTTTTATGAGAAAAAATGTATTACGTATATATTTCTCTCTCACATATATATATATATATATATATATATATATATATATATATATATATATATATATACGAATACACCCGTATTGTGTAGCATTCTTCCTATTTGTGGGATCCGCATCCAGTCCTCCCAGTGGTTCTGGGAGGACAATGGTAACCTACCATGAATGGTCGCCACGTGGTTCTCAGTAAATCTGAGACCCACGTCCGAGTCGACACCCAGCCAACAAGCCGAGCCGACAGGGGTTGTCGGCTCATACGTGGGTCTCGGATTCAACCGAAAGCCACGTGGCAGCCATCCGAGATAGGTTGCCGCGTCCTCCCAAAATCACTGGGAGGAGACGATGTGCATCCAGTTGGGGGGAATGGGACAAAATAAGAAAGCGTAAAAAACAATAAAAAGTCCTCTCCTGTGTCAAGTCGTGATCCCATGGTTAGAGTTTTTCTGGTTCATATATCGTTGTATTAGTATGTACACAGAATGAACTTCAGTCGCTGGATCATGGTTGGAATCCCTCTAACGACAGGAAAGATTCTGAACTCAACATCCTCATGCCTCTGGCATGGGCATTGAAGGTGAATCGAACTTGAAAACGTATCGTGTTTTAGAATTGATTGAAATTCAATAGACACTTTCAAATAATTTTTTGGAGCTTGGAGGTTGATACAAATTTGCAACTTTTATGAGAGAACCAATGACTTCTCCAATCTCCTACTTAGGCTCTCTTTGGTATAATTTATATTTATATTTGTGAAATAATAAATTATTTCGAAGGAATATATTATATATTACTCATAAAAATAAATATAAATTATAAATATACCCTTATAGATTTTAAATTATATCAATTTATTTTAAATATAAATAATTATCATAAATCATACCAAATAACTACATATGTCATAATGTATTATACAATTAATTCTAGGGAAAATTTCAGCTACCACCCAAAAAGAATTAGTTAAATCACCTACTACCCAAGTTGTTTAAAAAATCACCTACCACCCAAGTTAGACAGACGTTAGTCCATTTACTGATGGGAAAAATTTGAAATAGTGTGTAGACGTTTATACCCTTGTCATTTTAAACTTAAAAATGTTAACCTAAACTCTTTTACGGTGGCAGAGGCATTCACTTTTTCTTCTCGCTTCTCTTGTTCTCCATCTTCTACACTCACTCTCCCTTCGGATCCCTCTGCCAAGAAACCCAGTTCACCTTGCTACTTACCTGATTAGATGGCCGCGAGCAGAGATCGGTAGTTCTCCTCCCTTTTCTTCCACTTCTGGTTTTTCTTCCTGTTGTTTTTGTTCTTCTTTTTCTTCTTCTTCTTGCCATGGAAACTTAGTTCTCTTATAATAAATTTTCAACGACCATCGATCACGAATTTGCTCATAAAAAGTTAGGTCTTGGCTTTCTATTCTTTCTTTTGGGCTTGTAGACGACTTGGATGTTTCCGAATTCTTCGGTTTCGAGTTGAATTGTTTGGTAAGAACAGAAAGTTTGGATCCTGAGGGTTCTGAACCCACAGAAAGAGCATTTTCTGGTTTGAAGAATGAATGAAGAAAAATGAAAGATAAGTATGAGAAGCAGAAGAGCAGTTGTATTAAAGGTAAAGGAAAATGATAGAGGAGGAGAGGCAGGAGAATATGAAGGAAATAAGTGACTTGGAATTAAAGAGAGATGCATGGTGCCTGGTGAGTGACAGCTAAATCACCTTGCAACCACCATAAATTTTTAGGTGATAGATGCAAATGTTCTAGAGAGCGCCTGAACCAGACACAAACAACCATGGTTGCAAACTGGTAAAACTGATTTGCCAAAAAATAAAAGAAGAAACTGGTAAAATTAAATTTTCCTTCTCATGGATATAGGGCTCTTTAACTACTGAACCCATGGCCCTCCTTCTACTTGAGGAATACCTCTTCGGTCTGCCTACAAATCACTCAAAGCCTTCTCTCCACAGCAGCTTAGAGAAGAAAACCCCTCTCTAATCACTCTTTCTCCTCGCTTCCCTTGTTCTCCATCTTCTACACTCACTCTCTTCGGATCCCTTTGCCAAGAAACCCAGTTCACCTCACTGCTTACCTGATTAGATGGTCATTGGCAGAGATTGGCAGTTCGAATTGGGTGTTATGTGATTTTCAGATTTTTGGATTTCAGGTGGGGGTAGGGTAAAAAAATAAGGGTAAATTGAAATTTTCCTCTTACAATAAGGGTATTTTTGTCATTCAAGTATTTTATAATGGCTGACACAGCAACTAACGGCTCTGTTAGTTACTTTTGGATCTTTTTGATAAACGTTTATCTAACTTGGGTGGTAGGTGATTTTTTTAAACAACTTGGGTGGCAGTTGATTTGACCAATTCTTTTTAGGTGGTAGCTGGATTTTTCCCTTAATTCTATATAATACATACCAAAGAGAGCTTGAGGTAAAATCAACCCCAAACTTCAAAACTAGCAATTCTATGGCTCCAAGTTCATCGTCTAAGTTTAAATCATCTAATGTAAGACAAAAAAAATTGAGTCCTTTGAATCATTTGCGCATGAATCTAGTTTCTATAAAAAATATCTTATCATGTTGTCCAGTTTTTCCAACTGTTATCCAGCGAATGGAATTTATTCAGCCCACATACTAATGCATTGGTATACGCACGATCCAACGACATAGGGGATATTAACCTTTGTCCAAAGTTTTCGTTGTACAAGACATCAATACCATATCAAGATAGATCCCAAAGCCAATGGTCACATAGCCTTGTAATTGCTATTGTAGAATGAGTTGTTACTGGCTATTTTTCAGAACCATGTTTAAGGTGAATGTCAGCCTAAAACTAGCATCAGAAGTCATCTAAGCATGAAGAACTGTACCATAATAGAAACATCATTTCATTATTTATAGTCTAGTGGCACTTTTTGTTATTGTTGATACTTTACTCGTAAAAGAGCCCAAAGATAGCTATCATACGATATATCAAACTCCCTACTGTTCAACTCATATGATATAAAACAATGAGATCCACAATATTGAACAATTAAGGCATTGTTCGAAGGATCCAAATCGTCTCCCGCCTGGGTTTGGGCGGGAGACTTGGCGGCCCGGATGGATGACCGCCATTTGGCACTCGGAGGGATCCGAACCCTCCATCTGACCCGACCCCCCAGTCGGCTCAGCTTGTCGACTGGGGAGTCGGCTAGGATGGAGGGCTCGGATCCCTCCGAGTGCCAGTTGGCGGCCATCCATCCGGGCCGCTCAATCTTCCGCCCAAACCACAGGCGGGAGATGATTTCTTTCGAATTATAATAAAAGGGTAACATGATAATATGAAAAGTAGTTAGAGGGAAAAAAGGAGGGACTTTTTTTTTACACAAACCATTGTAGAGGCAAATTTAATTGAGAAAACTACAAGGTTTTAATTTACAAAATTGCCACCTTATTACTATACTACCTGAGTCTAGGTACTACAAAAAAGGGAGATGTTCTCTCGGGATTGAGAGAAAAGAAAAGGATGTCAGTTGGATAAGGGTCAGTTGTATTACAGAACATTCAACATGGGGTTGGGTGTTTGTGCATAATTGAGTGTGGATAACTTCAAATCAGGGGAGTTTTTTATACAGTCAACAGTAGAAAATACCCAAAATAGTTCCCCTCTCTCCCTCCACATGCCTGTTTTTTTTTCCCCCCCTCCCCCTTAAACCTTATATTTGCCTCTTTTTTGCAAGTTTCCTCCACCTTTACCTCTACTTACATTTTGCACACGATTACTCGATCAAGGATAGGGGGCTCCCGTCCTCCCCGCTCAATTGACAATGATAAGGATAGCTGCAAATGATGGTGTGTTGTCGATCGACATGATGGAGAAAAGAGAGAGATTGGAGGGCAATGATGGCTAGAGGGGATTGGGAGGAGATAAATTATTGTAGGGAAAAGAAAGTACACTATGTATAAGTTTCTCTTCCTTCTGAATCCGAATTCCCTTTTTTCTCTCCTCCAAGTGATTCATTGCCGGTCCTTCTTGTATTCCTATTTTGTTCACTATCGTGTAAGATTCCAATATACATTGCTAGCGTGTAGATCCCTCTTCCATTATCTTATTAACAAAATAAGCTGATTCTTTGACGGATAAAAAAAAGTGGATGGATGGGGTTAAGATTCTACCCAATTCTTCAATTCTTGGTGAATCAGATCAGAATCGGTATCGACCAGTACTTCATGTTTGATTGACTTTTTCTCCAGGTCCTCTAGACAGAAAGATACTTTTAGAGGGAAAAAGTTCGTAATCTCAAGTTCAACTCTCTCTCCAGTTATGATCCAACGATTGAAATTTACTCCGTATATATATCAATGTATTGGTATATATGCGGATTAACTTTAGCTGCCGGATCATAATTTGTTCTCAATCATCAATTTTCTAAGCAACTTTTCCAATGAGAACTGAAATTCCAAAGTCAAGGGTCCAAAGTTCAAATGATAATAACCAGCAAAACTTCCCATTGACAACAATTTATTGACGTAAAAAAATATATAAATTATTAGTTTTTTTTTGTGGATGAGGCGTGCGTCTTACATGATTAGGTTTAGAACTCATTCATAACGATGTTTTCGATGCTATAACTAGTTTTTTTTTTTTTTTTTTTTCCCATAAAAGTATTATAACTACACTAGCATCAAATGATTAGATTCCCGGGATTGGGTTGAGGCCTTACGTTGAATCAGATATGATTAAGGTTGACCGGTCTTATCCATATATAAAAAGGCATTCAATGTATAAGGCTTCTATTATTGCAGGATTTGATGAAAGACAAACTATACACAACCTTACCTCCACAGTTAAAACTATTAAAAAATAAAATTGAATCACGTATCAAATCGTTTAAATCAAAATCGTGAAATAGATTATTAAATGGTTCGATTTTGATTTCATAAATGAAATCGTTTAACTAAACGGTTCAATTCTTGTTTTAAGAGTAAAACCGTTTAAACCGACTACCTATAATTGTTAAAACCGATTAAACCTTTACTTTAATCCCTTAGTGCTAAATGTTTATATTTGTATAAATAAATTATATTTTA
The DNA here is from genome assembly GCA_028583415.1 of Protea cynaroides. NCBI lineage: Eukaryota > Viridiplantae > Streptophyta > Magnoliopsida > Proteales > Proteaceae > Protea > Protea cynaroides. The sequence goes on from CM053276.1 coordinate 105,288,718, forward strand.
ATTTTTTTCTCATAACATATTTCTAAATCATAAGTCCACTTTCATATATGATTAAAATTATTTTAATAATTTTCTTAACTTTCCCTCTACTTTTTTCTTAACTCTCATCTTCTACTTCCCAACAATGAAATTGTTTAAAATCAAAAAAGTTGAAACCAATTAATAATCGATTTTGGTAAACATTTTGAAATCATTTAATAAATTATTCGATTTTGGTTTTGCTCATTACGTACCGAAACGGAAACAGAACTGCATCGTTAAGTCGAAACCGCATCGTTTAACGCCCTTACCTGCAATGCGGTAGAGGCTGTTTTCGTATTTTGAACCCGTGACCACCAGGAATGTGAGAGATTAAGTATCATAATTTTGACTTAATCCAGCTCAATATGACCCTTATAAAGTTTGCGATGAATTGGCCACAATCAATCAATCTAGATTGGGCAGATCTACTATGTCAGCACAGTCGGTAGTGATCGGTTGTCCAGTATTGATTCCATGTACTTGAAAAATGCTACCAAGTACTGAAAGTTTGCTTGAAAAAAAATTGGAGGTACAAAAAAAGATAAATAAATATAAACAAATGGGAAAATAGAACTATACACTAGTGATGTGTATCTCTCTAAATCATTTTCAGTAACGGTTTTTATTTCCTCTTCTAACAATTTTATAATTAAATAATTTTCATTTTAAAACTAAAATATATGCTAGCATATGGACTCAATTTAGTTGTAAGGGAAATTTGAAGGAAAGAGAAATGAATTTTTTAAACTTAAAAAAAAAAGAAAAAAGAAACTTGTATAGGTATAACATACCATGATTTTATATACTATTTAAATTTTTTAACTATAATTAATAATGATTCTTATTAAAATATAAAATTTATTTTACTTTTTAAATGCATGAGATTTGGATACAAAGTAAAGTATAAGTAAATAATTAAATATAAAATGATTTGGAATTAGTTACATAGTCATTTGATAGTATGTGTTGTAATGATTATGAAAATTTCATTTTGAAGTTAAAAAAGTCTATACTTCTTTTCTTTTTAACTTCCCTCGGAACCATTCACACGTACCCTAAATTTCAATATGTCTTAACCAATGTATAGATCCTTCATCCTTAAATACAGGGACAGGGAAATTAGCTTATTTGAATCTAGAATAGCCAATGAAGATATGTCTTTCTCCCTACATATAGGGAAGAGATAAATTAGCCCATTTGAATCTAGAATAGCCAATGAAGATAAGTGTGTCTACAATGACTTGTTTGTGGGAGTTCAGGCCACCATCGGCTTATCATCAATAACTAGGAATAATCAAATTACCATCATCTTCAAACAAATCCCAATTGTTCATTCTCTTTTATCATCTACCTTTCATGGAAATAATCTCTTCAAGTCTTCACATTGATATGAAGAATATTCAGTGTTTATCGATTGTGCACAGTTATCGATGTATTGATATACAAACACAGTACAAGACGGCCACCTAGGTATCCCTCATGTTGAAAGGACTGTGATCCCCTTTCAGCTTCTCCAGATGGTTACCTTTTTTTTTAATGAAATTCTGGATGGCTTCTTAGCAAACATGGTCCGGAAAGATAAACAGAAATACGGTTCTAAGTATTTCAACTGGAGTTGTCACCATCAGGGATGGTTGACATGAGTTCCCACTCCCACAATCAACCCCACGACTATTTGGAAATTAATATTTTAGAGACAATATTTTATTTTATGTGTTTGTCCATTGAGAGGCGAGGAGGTACTCCATGATCCAGTTGTATACTGCGACGGAGGACACAGCTTCACTCATCGGTTACTGCGTCAAGACGCGATGGGTCACCACGCACCACTGTCACCGTGTGACTTTAGACCAGATAATATAATACAAGAGAGTAATAAATACTGCATTTTTCACTTTTCTCAGATCCTTTTGGCAATGGATCCCTTTTTTCTCAATCATCTCATGGGAAGAGAAGAGATAGATCCATCAGCTTCTGAAACGTTCCAGACCATCCAGGCTCCAGCAGAGGTTTGCAGCGGAAGAAGGATTTCATTATAATAATACTAAAGGAAGTGCGTACTAGTGAGTGAGTAAAACCCGAGGAAGAGGAAGAGTGTACCTGCTACCGCTGTCGTCCCTGCTTCAGATCGTCCGGATTTTGGAGATCCAGTAGAGTTCTGGCTAGAGGAAGAGGACTGACTGAGTGAGCAGGAGTAGATGTGGAAATTGACGGTGTTTCTATGCTGCGTTTGGGCATTGAGCCTTCTCTATGGTGAGATGGTTGCGTTTTGGCTGCCGTCTATGTGGACTTGTTCTTGGCCTCAGCTTCGGCGAGCTTCTTCATCCCAGGTAAAGAAACCCCAAATTTATATATATATATATATATTTTGAGTTTAGACCTCATTGTAGCAATACTCTGGCAAAAAGCATAAAAAACGCATACAGTTTTCCAGGATTCACGGACATAACGCCTAATATTTAGATTGCTTAACATGGTGGTTGGGTTTGGGTTTCCTCCTTCCGGACACAGAGAAGATTTCGGCAAATTAAAAGAGGAAGAAAGAAGAAATAAATTTGACAAAATTTATTTGTGTGTGTGCGTGCGTGTACAATACTCAGCTAATCCTGGAAATCGGTTTTAGAAATTGTCTTCTAAATTTGGAAATAAACTATCAGGGGGATTGCATTTTTTCTTTTTTTACCCCATTCTATTCTCCTCGTCTAGGGAAAAAAAAAAAAAAAAAAAAAAAAAAAAATATATATATATATATATATATTGGTAACTTGGGAAGAAAATATTTTGGGAAGGAAATTTTTTTTCGCTGTTAGGGCTTTTTATTTTATTTTACTTTAATTCGCAGAAAATGATTTTACAGCGCGGACTCTCATTTAACACAAATACTTCATTTAGAAATGGTTGAAAAGATTATATCTTTAGAATTGGAAGTGAGGATATCTACAAGGTCCTCATATAGCCTTACCCAAAAAAAAAAAAAAAAAAGTCCTCATATAGCATTCTGAAATGACCAAAGAACTCATGAAGTGTTATTGAATTGACCAAAGAACTCTTGAAGTGTTGTCTTGTAGGATTACCAGATGAAACTATCCTAGTCCTCTACGCTATGTTTGGGGTTGCAGAGGGAGGGAGGGGGGGGGGGATTGAAGGGAAGTGAAAATTTTAAACTTAAAAGGGAAACTTTTATACTTGTGACATAACATGATTGTATAAATTTCTTACATTTCTTAACATATTTAGTAATGATACTTAAAAGATGTAAAATTTATTTTACTTTTTAAATGGGAGTGATTTGGATGCAAAGTGATGTGTAAGTTAATAACTAAATGTGGAATAATTTAGAATTAATTACATATTAATGTGATAGCATGTGTTGTAACCATTACAAAAGTTTCTATTTAAAGTTTTAAAAATTTCACTTCCCTTCTTTTCAATTCCCCTTGCAACCAAATATAGTCCTAGTATGCCCTACTTTTTGTGGGGGGAGAGGGGGCAAATTCTGGAAGAGCGTAGAATCATAACTTGGCCCTAGGGATGTAAAATTGGGACTGGAAAAAGGAACCGGACCGAAACCAATCTGTTAGGAATCGAAATCGTCTCACACATTAGCTTATTGGACAGTTTTGGGATTAGATGTTGGAACCGATTACTTGTCAGGACAGGTCGGTTATGGGACGGTTCTCCCAATGGGCTCAGTACCGAAAGACCAATTAAGACTGTTGGGATTGGAATTGATATAACCATTTTAATTACATTTATAAAGTTATAACCAAGAAGGATAAAGTAAGGAATGGTTATCTATAGCTAATTTAGGAGTAGCTTTGATACATGATTGACAAGTACCTTTTATTTCATGTTTATACACATTAGAGTGCCATCAGTAGGTTTTGATTGACTTGTTCCTTTTTTATTGATTTGAATTGGATTATTTTATGAAAATTAAAGTCTAATTTTTAATTATTTGGTTGGTCATTAGATTAGCTGATGCAAAATTTAAGCCAGCCACCAAGCCACGCCAAGTTAAAGAATTCAGCCAGTCAACACTGTTCATGTGGTACTGTTCACATGAAAAGTGCCGACAAATTTTAGAAACTTATTTCCCTCTTTTTGTTATTGCTTTCCTAATAAAAATTACCATATAAACATATCTCTAATACTAGTAATTATATTTAGAGACTTGCCTAAGTTTAGGAGTTTTATTTTTTTAGAAACTTCCCTTTCTATGTTTAAGGAAGTTTCCTATTAGTTCGTTTCAGTTTTAGAAAGTTTATAGCAAGGAAAGATTGAACTTTCTTTCCATGTTTCTGGTCAATAATGGAAGGTTTGGACAGATCTCCCTTCCATAATTATGTAAGCACTGTTCTTTATCTATATGAATGAATAAGAAGGAAGAAGGTAGACTTGAATAAATCAAAAAATCTGTTACGATTTCTGGTTGGGTCTCTTTGATTTCTTTTATCTTTTGCTTTCCAACTTCTCTCTTACCTTCTCTCTTACCTTCTCTCTCAAGTAATTGCGACATTAGTACTACTGTTTGATCATTCAAATATTGTGAGATTGTGAGATTACAACCAGATAAAGCAGAGCTGCAATTACAAGTCCGGTTTTCAGATGATAGGAGTTTTTCGAAAATTCATAACTTCTTCATTCATAGTTGGATCATCTTTAAACTTGGGTATGTTATCAAGCATATCTTATAGTAGTTCCTCTCCAAGTTTGAAAACCTTCCAACGGTTGGATTTTTAAATAAGTCAATTTTTCTACATTGTTACAATTCTGATTTTAATGTTTACTTCAAATTTCGATTGGACTGGTTGTAAAAGATCCCCCTTTACAAGGATTAGGGCGAAATTGAATTGAAACCTTGACCTTGCCATCATTAGCACCTATGAGGGTTGAACTCTCACCTCGTACAAGTTGGGTCATGATATATCAGCCCATATGATCCAATATACTTGTTGAGACGATTCATGATCTTGCTCTTCTTCGTTCCCTCCGTTTTGATTTCTGAGCATGGCATGGCTGATGTCTTGGCTATTGAAAGAACGAATTATGGATTGGATGCATGGGTTATGCATTATCCTTCATGTACAAAAAAAGGGCGTCCTAGTGCATGAGGCTTCCTCTATTGTAGGGTTTGGGGAGGGCAGAATGTACACAGCCTTACCCCCACAATGTGGAGAGGTTGTTTCCAAGATTCGAACCCATGACCACAAGTGGATGTGGATGTTGGATTTTGGTTCCACCAACAAAAGAATTGATAAAAATTTGTATTTGCTCTATAATTTAATATTTATCTTTTAGGAAAGAGGTGAATAAGAAATGGATATAAGAGAAACCAGTTAAAGGAAAGCAACCTGCTTGGAAGGCAAATTTTGAATTTAAAAATGACAAGTGGAAAATGTTGTGCAAGTATCTGGGTACAAATGTGAGAAAATTGACGCCCTTTCTCGCCGTTTACTGAATCATGAGAGAGATTCCCAATTGCCTATGGACTCTTTTGCGTGCTTTACTCATCAATCTTTTGGGCCTGATGTCCTGGTTATTTCTGCAAATGTATCCATGGTTGATGACTGCAAGAGATTCATTGAAAAAGTAGTTAACCATTTCGGAAAGTGTAAGAAACTTGTCCTTCATGACTTGCTTAGTCCAAATTTATTGTCCAGCAGGTCCAATGGCTTGCTTGTCCGATGGCAACGATTATTTTCGGAGGCATGAAGATGGGGATTTCACCGTCACTGGTGGTGACGTGTCCTGCAATCGGATTTTCTCCTTTTTTTGGTTGAATGCATGACCGTGAATTACAGGACAGATTTGGAAAGAAATGCGAAGGCAGAAACATCTCCATTTTAAGATTGAAACTTGGAATCCATGTTAGAAAGATTCCTCATGTTAAAACAAGCAATCATTCTATTTGCAAAGTGGAAAATCTCTGACGAATGGAAACAAATTCAAGAAAAAAAAAGTCTCTGAAAGTAAATTTAGGAACTGCAAAAGAAAAACCCAAACGGAATTCCTTTTCTGTAACTGTACTTAGCCCACTATTCTATTTTTTGGTAAGCCCTCCCACCACTTGGCCCTCTCTCTTTCTCTTTCTCTTCATTCGTGCCTGAGAAAACAAACCCTCAAACAATGGTTCCTCAGTCCAAATTTATTGTGTTTTGATTTAACAAATTTCTAATTTCTAGTGGATTATATGGTCGAATGGGTCTAACATCGGCACGGGGCCGGGATGATATCCGTATCGGCGCGGAGCCGTGTCTACCCTCCTCGGCCCAAGGGGTTTCCACAGTTGGTGAAAGCCTTGGGTCGAATGGGTCTCACATCGGCACAGGGCCGGGATGATATCCGTATCGGCGCGGAGCCGTGTCTACCCTCCTCGGCCCAAGGGGTTTCCACACTTGGTGAAAGCCTTGGGTCAAATGGGTCTCACATCGGCACAGGGCCGGGATGATATCCGTATCGGCGCGGAGCCGTGTCTACCCTCCTCGGCCCAAGGGGTTTTCACACTTGGTGAAAGCCTTGGGTCGAATGGGTCTCACATCGGCACAGGGCCGGGATGATATCCGTATCGGCGCGGATCTGTGTCTACCCTCCTCGGCCCAATGTGTTCAACACTTGGTGAAGTCATTAGGCCGAATGGGTTTCATGTCGACACGGGGCCGGGATGATATCCGTATCGGCATGGAGCCGTGTCTACCTTCCTTGGCCCAATGCGTTCCACACTTGGTGAAGTCTTTGGGCCGAATGGGTCTCACATCGGCGCGTTCGGCGCGGGGCCGGGATGATATCCGTATCGGCACGGAGCCGTGTCTACCCTCCTTGGACCAATGCATTCCACACTTTGTGAAATCTTTGGGCCGAATGGGTCTCACATTGGCGCGGGGCCGAGACGATATTCGTTTCGGCACGGAGCCGTATCTACCCTCCTCGGCCCAATATGTTCCACACTTGGTGAAATCTTTGGGCCGAATGGGTCTCACATCGGCGTGGGGTCGGGACGATATTCATTTCGGCACGGAGCCGTATCTACCCTCCTCGGCCAATATGTTCCACACTTGGTGAAATCTTTGGACCGAATGGGTCTCACATCGGCACAGGGCCGGGATGATATTCGCGTCGGCACGGAGCCGTGTCTACCCTCCTCGGCCAATATGTTCCACACTTGGTGAAATCTTTGGGCCGAATGTGTCTCACATCGGCGCGGGGCCGGGACGATATCCGTATCTGCACGGAGCCGTGTCTACTCTCCTCGGTCCAATGTGTTCCACAGTTGGTGAAATCTTTGGGCCAAAAGGGTCTCACATCGGCGCGGGGCCGGGATGATATTTGTATCGGCACAGAGCCGTGTCTAACCTCCTCGGCCCAATGCGTTCCACACTTGGTGAAATCTTTGGGCCGAATGGGTCTCACATCGGTACGGGGTCAGGTCGATGTTCATTTGGCACGGGGGCACCTCGGCTCTCGCTCTGGAGTTCTCTCCCACGGTGGGGGAGGTAATCTTCTCCAACCTTCGGCCGCGGTGGCCGGCACTCTTGGTGCATTATGGTCCATGTACTGCTTGTAGTAACCTCGCTGGATGAGGTCTTCAATTTCAGCTTGCAGATTGCGACATTCATCGGTCGTGTGGCCGATGTCACGGTGATACTTACAGTACTTATTGGGATTGCGTTTTCTAGCTTCAGTGACTATCTTCTGGGGCCTCTGAAGGTACCCATCATCAGCGATGAGAGTGTACACGTCCGAGGGATCTGTTAAGTGGGGTATAATCACTGAATTTCTTCTGCAGCAAGCCCCTGGCTCGTGTCTCTTCTCTCCGGGACCTTTTGCTTTCTCCAGGCTGTGCGAGGTCTGGCCTCTCTTCAGTCCGCTTGTGCGGAGTGTCCTCTAGACTCTTGCTAGCTTCATAAATTTCGTTGGCGCTGGCGAATTTCTCGCATCTCGCCAAGAGTTCTTGTAGATCGGCTGGTTCCTTCTTAGCTATGGAAAATCTGAGCTTTGGGTCGGTGACCGCTGCTCTCAACGTAGCGAAGTGAACCGCCTCGTCAATGTCCTTGACTTGTAGCACCTCCAAGTTGAACCTGACCAAGAAGGCCCTTAGGGTTTCTCCGGATCTTTGCCGCATGTTCATCAGATGGGCACTTGTCTTCCGCTGCACCCTGCTGCCCTGGAAGTGCATCCGGAATAGTCTACCCATGGTTTTGAATGAGTCGATTGACCGTGGTGGGAGGTTATTGAACCACATCCGCGCCGCTCCCTTGAGCGTGAGCGGAAAATCTCTACACATGATCACATCGGGATTTGCGTGCAGGACCATTGCACCGACAAAGTTGTTCAAGTGCTCAATGGGGTCGGTAGAACCATCGTAAGAGTCGACGGGGGGCATGCTAAATCGCATGGGTAGAGGGACCCTCATGATGATGTCGGTCAGGGGGTTTTCCCTGTCTTCATCTTGGGACACTCCCGCCTTCTCCATTGTTTCGACCTTCCGGTGGAGGACCGCCAACTGGTCCGCTATTTGTGCAGCAACTGCAGGGTCCATGGGGGTGGGGGTATTGGGCTTGTCTGTCCCAACGGATCCCTCCGGTAGTACTATGCGCCGAGGGATCAAGAGCTCTTCTATGGCGTCCTCATCGACCCTGGGTACTGGCCTCGGCTGGGGACTGAGTCTGTCCCGAGCCGCAATTCTCCCATGGTGCGATGTCGAGCCTGTTCCGCTTAGCTCGGGGGCAGGGCGAGTGTTGGCTCTTGGCTGTGCAGGTCGACCTCCGCTCTGTCCTGGCCGATCTCCGGGGGGGGGTCCCGATGGAGGTCGGCTTCTTGGTGCGGTACCGCCCGGGGGACGATGCCAATGGGAGGTCGAGATGTGGCCTCTGCCGCAAGTGTTTGCAATTCTTGCACGAATCTCGTCAATACCGCGAGCTGCTGTGCAACAGTTTTGAACTGTTCATAGGTGACGAAAGCCTCCGGTGTGGGTACTTGGGTTGCTGCCCGCTTTCTGCGATCTTGATTAGGTCGAGCTTCCGACCTGTCTCTTTCTTCCGGATTCATACGTTGATCGAGTAATGGGGGGTTAGGACTGACCATGTGACTTCTGGTCCGTCGCGGACTCATGATTGGAGATTCCTCTCTGACTTTATCTTATGATGTCGAATCTCAAGGGCCCCATGGTGGGCGCCAAACTGTTTCGGCCTGGATCCGTCCTGTGGGTCCTCTCCGAGCTGACTGGACCTACAAGACATGGAAAAGCAAAGGGGGGAGGCGGGCATTAGCCCGGGTCCACTCCGATGCCAAAGTCAGGCTCTGTGAACAGTCAATGGGCTCGGTGTCGAGCCCACTAAGATATTATAGAAAAGTGTGGGGCGAGTTGAGATCTGCCGACTGATGTGTCAGAGCGAGAATCTCAAAGCGGTAATAAATGAGCAGTAAATGTTGTCCTCCTCACAATCCTCGGGATTCGCCCTATTTATAGTGAATAGTGCGAAATCCCTAAAATACTGTTTCTACCCTTCTTTTTTGCGGATCAAGGGGCAATACCGATTCTACCCCTTTGTCGAATGGTGAACCTCCACATGGCGCTGATGTCGAATTTTACGTGTCGGGGGATGTGGACCATAGATGTATAATTCCCTAACAGGAGCTTTTGCGGATTCGAAGAAGTTGTCGATGTAGCGAGTCTCATACAAATTCACCTTTTGCCCTTTTGCCCTTTTGCTTTCTCCGCTGGAAAAAGGGCATGAACGGACGAGTTGGATGGAACGAATCGTGGCACTGTGAAAGGCTGCCGATAGTGATTTTCCCGGTGGAGGAAGCCGGCGATGGCATTGAGAAGAGAGTGGTAGTGGCGGTCAGAGCAGAGGTGTATTATTTCCACTGGAGCTATGGGGAGGAACTGTGGCGGAGCAATGAAGAGAGGGTTGATAGCTAGGTCAAGTCGGAAGAGGAATCCCCAGTTGGGTCGAGAGTTTGAAGGATTCTTCTACAAAGAATGGGAATGTCAACTAGTTAGAGGGTTAAAGTTGGAAAAAAGGAAAAGAAGTACCTCATATATGATTTTTCAAAACGTTAGGTACCTCTGGTGTAATTTACCCTTAAAAATATGTTAAGTAAATGAAATATAAAAGTAAATAAACATATATTATTAGTCATAAAATAAGTGTTGTTTCTGTGGGAAAAATACCACTATGTTTATTATTTTTGCTACCATTATGTGTCATACTCTTTGCTAAATACCACTATATGTGATTATTTTTGCAATTGGATTGTTTACATATGTTTATGTAGGCTAGATTAGGCTATATTATGAGTCATGTATCATGACACAGTATGAACATGTCTTTGAAATCCTATTGCAGATGATGGGTGAGGAAGCTTATCTAGATGATTTTGTGAAGGTTGCTGTTATTACTGATCCTCAGGTAGTTTTTACTCGTGTCTCAATACTTTTATTTTCCCTCCACTATATTCTGGCATTGATTTCTCGTCCATAACAGCTTATGGACAAAACTTCCCTTGGACTTGCTCCAAAATCACTTGCTCTGGAGATTGCACAGTTCTACACAGATTTGTATATGCGGAGATCATATTTTGCATCTATTTTGCCATTCAAGCCTGATGTGATTCTGTTCCTGGGTGATTACTTCGATGGGGGGCCTGTGTTGTCAGATGAAGAGTAAGCACAGGGAATTGTTGTCATATGTATTTTATATTTGTATTTTTATTAAAGTAATACTTAAGTTCTCTGTGAACAATATGTGGTAAGTGAGCTGCTCTGGTGCATCTTGGTATGGATGGTTATTTCTTTACAAGTTACCTATATCACTGAAATATTCTGAAAAATTAAAACCTATTGTGTGCAATTCATTCTCCACATGTACGCCTCTCCTAGTCTCCTTATCTTTTTCTGGATGTGCTAACTTTTCCTTTTCTATGTTCCTCCTTTCTAATTTTCTAGATTTGTTACAGTTTTATTATCCTTTTTGGTCTTTTCTCCATAACAATTCTGTTTTAATATGAAAAGTAAATCCATTTTTTTAAAATAAATATATTTGTTCTTAAATAGAAAGCCGTCTCTAATATTTATTTATTTTAAAAAAAAATGTTCTATATAATACTTTAGGCCGGAAGCTGGCTACAATATGATAACAATTCTAAAAGGGAAACCTACTGGTGTCTAATATCTTAGGATTTACATTTCAAAATTTAGTACTACTACAATCCCACCAAAAACTGCTAATCTTTCACCCTTTTTGTGATTACATAAATAAGAACAGCAAATTAGCTCAACTCAACTACGTCTTATCCCAATAAAATGGGGTTGGCTACACGGATCTTGTTTTTCCATTCTTTTTTTGGGTGATTGAAAGAATATATTAACAGCACCCAGAAAGGAGGGGGAGAAACAAACCTGGGTATCCAAAGGATAGAGCCAGGCTTCTTACAAAATAAGGCCTTAGCCCAAAACAAAAGCAAAGGATAACAAGAATGGAAAAGAAAACACTCCTAGTCCCTTAGCCGAAGGAGAGATCCCAAGACCAGAGGATGAATCTGTTCTTCTCGGTGTCAGGGGAAAGCGGGTGAGTGTGAATTGGGAGAATTGACCCCTGGACATCAAAGACAATGGCATCCCAGATTTGGGCAAAGGATCTTGCCTTGGACTTCCATAATTTGATATTCCTTTCGAACCAAATGTGGTACACTGTCACCACAAAAGCTATCTTGACCACTGTATCACTAGGAGATTTTCTTTTAAATTTCTTGGTGATCCATCTCCATTCTTGATCAAAGGGGCGAATCCGATGGGGGAGCGACCAGTATTTCTCAAGAATCTTTCCCCAAACTCTTTAAGAAAACAGGCATTCGAAGAAGATGCTGGATATCTTCATCAGCGGCCCAGCATAGACCACGTCTAGCAGAAGGGATGATGCCCTTATTACATAGGAGAGAGCTGGTCGGGAGGGAACCAGTGAGGGCACGCTATAAAGTAAAGCTATGGCAAGGGAAGTGCCCCTTAAACCAAACAACATCGAACCGCGGAACTTTTGGGTTGCAAGATCTAACAAGTATCTAAGCTGACGCAGACGAGAACATTCCATTGGGAGAGGCTGTCCAGCAAATGAGATCCCCGCTCCCCACGGGTCTTCTAGGGATATGGCTGAGGGCTTCCCAAGCCGGCCTTAAAATATGAGATGGTGCCCGCCCCGGGGTCCAACTTCCCTCCGTCAAGATAGATGAAACAGTAGCAAGTCTGTTTATATTGGAATCGAGACAGATGTTGTCACCGTAGACCAAGTTCAGAACGCCGTGAGGATGCCAGTTGTCCAGCCCGAAGTAAGTGGAGGATCCGTCATCAATAAGAGATTTGATGGAAGACAGGGCAAGCTGTCTATGAAGGAGGATAGATCTCCAAACCCAAGCAGAGTTTCCATTCGCTGCCACAGTCCAAATCGAGTCTCTTCTCAAGTACCTATTGTAAATCCCCTGAATCCAATTGCTCTGTTTTTTCTCCGCCACCCGCCAAACGAGTTTCATAATGCAAGCTTTGTTGACCTCTTTGATTCTTTGGCTGCCCAGGCCGCCTTCCTCCTTTGGGGTACATATTTTGGCCCAACCAATGGTGTGGAAGAATTTGTTGTCCTCTCCCCCTTTCCATAAGAAGACGCTCATCAGACTTTGCAGCTTCTGAATGATCACATTTGGAAGACCAAAAATCCACGACCAGGAAAGGTAGCAACTCTGCATAACCACTCTAACCAATTCCAATCTACCAACATAGGAGAGAAATTTTGCTTTCCATAGCTGGGGCTTCTTTTTCATTTTGTCCAAAATCGGGTGCAATGGTGAGCTGATAGTCTGGCAGAAATCATAGGCAGACTCAGATAGGTAACTAGTAGATTTCCCAAAGGGACATTTACAATGCTTCTGAGAGATTCTTGGAGTGGATCTTCAATACCACTTAGGAATAAAAGAGATTTTTGCTTGTTGATGGTCAAACCTGACATGGTAGTGAAGGAGTGAAGTAGACTTGAGATGGATTCCATGGATTTCCTATTTCCCTTGGAGAAGATCATAATATCATCCGCAAATGCCAAATGGATCAATTTGATAGCCTTGCATTTGGGGAAGAGATCAATATGATTCTGCTGGGCGATGGATTGAATTGATATGGAGAATCCTTCCAAAACAATGGTGAAGAGAAGAGGGGATAAACGGCACCCTTGCCGGATCCCCCTCTTCTCCTCAAAGAAACCAACTGGACTGCCATTAACCAGCATTGAGAACTGGGGGAAGACACACAATACCAAATCCATTGGCAAAAAGATGCAGGGAAGTTCAGACTAGCCAAAGCCTCCATAAGGAACTCCCATTTGACATGGTCATAAGCTTTGTTGAGATCAAACTTAAGGATGGCAGCAGGAGAGAGAGGGGGGGGGGTGATTTCTTCTGTCAAACCCTCTTGCTAGGTCATTGCAAATCATAATGTTGTTCGTGATACTGCGGCCTTGGATGAAAGCCGACTGATTTAAGCTCACAACATCCCTGATCACTTCTCTCAATTGGAGGTCAAGAATCTTGACAATAATTTTGTATAAAGCATTACATAAGGAAATGGGTCTGAAATCACCAATGGAATCCGCTCCCACGTTCTTGGGAATAAGGCAAAGGAATGTCTGGTTCTCTGGTTTTTCTATTCAACTCTATTCAAAGCCATATTTGTTGTCAAATCCTAATTTGTGAATGTCTTTTCTAACAATTTATCACAAATTCATTTTAGAGCCACCACTTGCTCTTTTAGCTCATATATTCTGAGTCATATTAGTCCTTAACAGTGCATTCATGGATCTTCGTTGTACATGACCATGCCACCTCAATGACTTTCTCTCAATTTATCATGTATCGGAGCTGCCTCCAAGTTATCTCTATTGTGTCCATTCTTTATTCTCTCTATTGTAGTTTCACCACTCATCCATCCAAAATCCATATCTTAGCTACACTAATTTTATTTATATATATATATTTTTTACCACCCAATATTCAGCTCCATACATCAAGACTGGTCTTGTAGCTGTCCAATAAATTTTTTCTTGAGTTTAAATAGAATGTGTTGATCATACAATACTCTAAAAGTATCTCTCCTCTTCATCCACTCGATAAGTAGGATCAACCTATCCCTTCAAAATCCTGTCATTTCTAACTCTTGTAAGATCCATGTATTGAGTTATCCAATTCAAAAGTTTAAGCTATTAGATGGAGAAGTCCAACTGTTATATGAAAAAAATGCATGGCCTCAAACTTAGTCAATGTGGGATTATTCCTTGAGACCATGTAACAGCTTGATCAGTGGCATTTGCCTTTTCTATCATGCATTCTGAACCTAGCTGTGTGGCTTGCTAATCGAAATCAATGAAATTATTTTTGTTGCGGTTAAAGATGTGACAAAAAATTGCCCTAGGGTCTTTGAAATGAGAGGCCATTGATTGGATAATTGGTAAAAGGTTCGGGCAGTCAGGGAAAATACCTAGGTTCAAGTCTTGAGAGCCGCTACATTGTGCAAAAATTCCAAAGTTTAGTACAGTCTCCAAATTCACCGCTCCCAGGTCCCTGTGTAAGCGGGGCCAGCACTGGATAATGGCCCTTTTTTATTTTTCTCCGGAAAAGGTGATGTTTGCAAGTGGTTTAGTTTGGAATTTTGGCCTTATGCAGGATCCCAAAGATTGGACATTGAGGAATCATCAACTTAGTTGTTTTAAAGGATGACTTCCTATTAAAATTTGATTTAGAAATGCACATTTATACCCATATAGGTTGGAAGGATTCTTCCTTATAATAAATTTCCCCTCTGTCTATCTATTGTCTTCTCCCAAACCTCTGGCCACCTAAACTCATTTCGAAAATCCAAGCTCAGTGGAAGTCTTTGGTATGAAAAGTCAACCATGGGAAGGTGAATACCTGGGATAAGTAACAAAGAAGAAAGGAAAATGTTTTATTTTCCCTCAGGTTCGTACATCGAAGTCCAGTCTTAAGATCTCTAAATTAAAAATATATGAATCAATGTAGAACACTAAAATATAGAAGATAACAAACGTTTTTTTTATATCTAGAGAAGATTAGGAACTTCAGAACTCCTTTTGGTTGTTGGAATAAGGTAGAAGTAAGCAATCAAAATTGTAAGAAGAGAAAACACTCACTGCTCTACATTTTCCATATCTGTAAAAATTTATGCTCTATGAATGTTGGGACTACTTTTTTTTTTTTTTTTTTGTTGCTTCTTGGTGCAAGTTCCTTGTCAATGAACTGTTACTGGATATCTTAAATATGCTTCAGTTATGTGTGCTTTGTCATATCATTTTCTCTTGCAGTTGTCTTTTTCATTGTTTATTTTGCTGCTTGTGTAACTGACCCACACTAATTATGGCCTTTATCTTGTTCTGTAACTTCCTTTGCTTGTTTATTATTCCAAAATGTAAATATCATTAGCTTTCTATTGACTATGTTCCTGACATTTTTTAACAGGTGGCAGGAATCTTTGAGTCGCTTTAGACACATCTTTAAGTTGAATCATCAAAGAAAAACTTCAGACACACCAGTATATTTCCTTTCTGGGAACCATGATGTTGGCTATGCAAGTCTCTATTCTCGTAGTCCTGAGGTATGTTTATTACGCTGAATGCTGAATGCTGAATGCTGAATGCTGAATGCAATATTTTAAAAATTAAACCAACCACTTTTTTACTAGTGGCTGACGGTAGTGTGGAGCACTGATGAGATCATTGTCCATCCTACAGTTGAATAATTTTTTTGAGAGACTGACAGCAGGTAAACTTTTTTAGAATAAAGATGGTAAAAAATAAGGGTTAGTGAGCTAAATTTAAGACAAACAAAAGGCATCAGGTAGTTACTCCTTATAATGTTTGCCCAATTAGAAACAAAATTAACTTCTCTGCGAGGAGTTACTCAGACTCAGATGTTATAGAAGCGACAAGAAAAGAAGTTTGAGTCTTTGAGAATTTTACCTATCATCTAATGCCAATCAGTAAAATAATACTCAAATATGGCCTTCTTTCATTCCATATAGTTCAGCAAGTAGCTGCAAAGGCACACGCTCTACAAGATTTTTCCATTAGGAGAACAGACCCAAAATGCGGCCAAAGAGTTCCAGACATCACATATTCCTGTCTTGAATTACGCAAGCAATGTAAGTTTCGGATATCCATACCCCATTGAGTTAAAAGATTGGTAGTTAAGGTTCTTTTTTCCCTAGGTGTTTCCATTTCCATTTCATTTTGTATATAGGTTTGCCTTGATGTTACCCAGTTATAATGCTGGACATGGAGTTCTTAGTAATTACACCATCCTTTTTCCCACTCCGGTTGTTTAATTAGGCTTAAAAAATATCAATGCGAACATATTGCAGTGGAGCAAGCAGGTTGAGCCAGAGGCAAGGTTAAAAATTCTGAATTTCGGTGGCATTTTTTACCCCCATTGAAACCAAAATTTATTTGTAAAATGGCCGAAATCCCATCGAAATTTTGTCCATTCCGGAGAAAATACAGAAATAGCCATTTTTCCGCCCCAAAGTGATTTTTTTCCCCTGAAACTTCAGGGAATGCCTATTTAAGCGTGATTACACATGTTTGAATTAATAGATTTGAGACAAGAAACTCGTGAGTGGTAATTTAGCTTTGGACCCTAGGTTGCTAGTGTATAGTGTAGCCTACTGTATTCTTTCCCTTATATTATAACCATTCTACATATACTGTAGTCCTAGAACACAATATTCAATTAAACAATTGAAATATGCATTAGAAATGAAGAACCATAAAATTGGAAAGCATCCACAATTAATACTGTGAAACCGTTTAACATTACACCCTTGTCAAAAAGTGTCATTATAGACACTTAAAGTACAATTTAGCTACTGTTTGTAATTCAATATTACAAAGTTATAAGTTACAATCCTAGGCTATGTCAGTACCACATAGAGTTCCATGTTTGTATATAAACGTCATCATTTGTAGTGTGCTGCACATGGAGTCCCAGAACAAGTCGTACCTATTGTTGTTCATCAGCCTCTCTCGGCCTTCTTGAAGTAACTTTCGTTGTTGGTCACCACTTGGACAACATTCTCTACAGTCTACCCCCACCGCCTCGACGACCTCCTCCAGCAACTTGTAGGTATACTTTGTATTCTTCCTCTCCTTGGATGCATCCGCTGATTTCAAGATTGCAGTCCTACGATCACCATTAACCATGGAGTTGATGATGAACTGTCTAGTAGGTTCAATCCAACCATCACAATCACAATCACATTTTATCCTGCCCACAATGGCTTGAAGCTTTCTATTTATTCTGCATGCTCGTCTCTGTACTTGGTAAATAAAAAAATTCATCAACTCATATGCAGTGGACCCCCCCCCCTCTTCACCCCTGGGCTAGCTTTCCCTTAGTGTGTTTCATGTTCTAGTAGTATGATCCCTGAGTGGCATTGGTTGTTTTACTGTGGTTGAAGAACCACTTCAACATGTCGCCACCCACTTTACTTTTCCAGTCAGACCACATGTGCTTAAGCTTCCTTTGTTTAGTATCTTGTGTTTTGAAGATGGCATGATCCTGGTCAAGGATGTCATTGACATCCTTGTCTGCGAGGGGGCTCCCTGGACCCTCTGTGAGCGCCGATGGGGTAATTTTGTTTGCTTTTCCTTCTTCCTCTGGTGCAGCTGGTTTAGAGGAACCAGCTTCTCCCTTGAACAAGCTGAACTCTCTGGCTCTCTTCTTTTGAGTGTGTAATTTTGCTTGCTGCCTTACAAGTTAGTATGCCGTATCTCTCCCTTCTCTGTTGCTGTTTCCACATCACCAGGCATGTCCTTGTCATTATTATATTCCTCCTGTGGGGCTAGTTGTTTCTCACCATTACATTATCAAACTCTCTTCCCTTGCTGCCTTCTTGTCCAACCTCTTACGGATATACCATTCATGAGGGTAGCCATGTCCTGCACCTCACTAGGGACCCTGGACATTGTGCCACACCCCTGACTCATCAACCATATGCCACTGCAGCCTTGTGGCCTCACCACCTCGCATCCTCTTCCTACAATAATTACACTATCTTCTGCTTGTCAATACTAATAGGTATGCCATCCCTTCATGCAATATCCTATCCCGCCCCTCAGCTATTATGCAACCTTCTTAACACTGTTGCATCAGGAACAAAAACATTATTACCTTTTCTACATCAATTAACACTTCTATAACAAGGGAAACCTTTTTTTTTTTTTTTTCGTAAGTCATATTTTTTTTCAAACAATTTTTTTTTTCACCTAACAAAAACTAAGTGTGAAACAACTCATGAATAATCGCTTTCAGTATAAAACACCAATGAAATTTTTTTTTTTTTTGAATAACAATCACCTAGCAGACAAAATTAAGTATGGAAACAATACCTTAATAATCACTTCTCAGTTGAAAACAAAATAGCAATAATTTCATAATTTTTTTTTTGATTTTCAACCAAAATAAAGTATTTTTGTTTTCTTTATTTAATATGAATTTTATAAATGATTTTTTAAAATCATAAAACTAAAAAATTAATGAAAATTCAAGTTGACTCCTTGAAGTTGTAGATCAGCTGACAGTGTCTAACATATATAACATTGTGCCCCAACCAATATATTGACCTATTTTTTTTCCTAAAATTAGTTTAAATAAAATCAAAAGGAAAATTTCATTCTCATAGATAGTCTTGGTGGTGGGATGATGAGGTTCAAGTTGTCATTAAAGCTAAGAAAGATAGTTTTAAGGCATGACAAAAGACTAAGGATATAGAGGATCTAAAAAGATATAGACTTGTTATAAATGAAGCCAAAAAGATTATGGGAAAATTAAGGGCGAAGATGTCACACCCCAATTCTGAACCAACCAGAATGGTATGATGAACCGTCTATGAACCAACGGTTCAACTAGGATCTCGTATAGGCCGTGTCTATTTTATTAAACCAGATACAACCACAACCATAATCAGAGTAAATAAACAATAACGGAAGTTTTTAATATTAATGAACTGAGTATCTAACAGTGATAACGTAATTAATTATCTAATTATCTTCAAATGACTCAAGACATAAAATAAAATAAAGTAATCAATTACATGTTCTGATAATCCAACAACTAAATCTAATCGAAAACACATGAGTTGCACTCGCACGACGAATCATGTGACTCTACCATAACTTCCACATCCATCGCAGCAACATGTCCGAACATTGGTGCATTCATATAATCTTCTATGGTATGACCTGCATCATCAACTAAAAATATTCGACGTCGAAAGGGTGAGCACACATAATGGCTCAGTGAGCAAACAAAACAATGCAACAAACATATGCATGCATTCAATTAATATCTTTGGTCTGTTTTATAAGTTTGCAATGTGCTATAGAAAGAATTGGTGGCCTTCGCACCTCTATACACGAGTGTGTGAATCCGCCCAATGGATCAAACACCATTGCCGTCCCACATGCACCCATCATGGAATAGAGATAGAGCTAAAGTGCCCGGATCAAACACCGCATAACACTTCCCCTGATGCCCTACCCATATCAACACATAAGCCCCTATTGACGAGGGCTTGCAAACTGGGCTCGCAACTAACCAATCCTAATGCCAAACAGTGTATCCAAGGCCTCACCCCAGCATCCCTCAATACGTCCATAGAGATAGAGCTAAGGCCCCCCGGCAGAGTCAGAGACTACACGGTCCGAGATCACCTCCCTTGATGCCCTACGACGTAATAGTTCTGCTAAGGTAATGGTGATACGACGATGTTAGTGGGCAAGACTTGAGTAGAGATAGAGTTAGAGTCTGGTGACCAGGATGAACCATAGTGTCACGTCCTCCCCCTGATGCTCCACTCGCATCAAACACACTAACCACACGCATACATTCACATGCCTATTCCTAACATCATCATCATCATCATGTTATAATTAAACAGAATTAAATATGAATGAGCAGTAATAACAGAAATATTGGATGACATGTGAAATGCACATTACAAGCATACAAGCATAGAATCATTCATGGCATTGGACTCGATAAGTAAAACAACTTGTTATTAGCCTATTAGTTTAGGTCTTGTTCCCTCACCTTTGATCGATGATTGTTCCTTGTCCAAGCTTTGTAAATCACTTTTAGATCACTTGGAAACTAACAAATTTATAGATTTAAATTAGAATTTATTTTCATCAATTCAGACTTCCAGAAGCTGAGTGGTCATAGGTGTGGCTGCACCTGTGGTCTCAGTTTCTGCGACCACAGGGTGTGTGGTCGATATGTGTGGTCGCATATCATGCGACCACACATGTGACTACACCCTCCTTGGAACTTTCCTTAGGGCGTGTGGTCGATCATATGTGCCTCGTGTGGTCGATCAAACTGCGATCACACGAGTGATGGTCGATTTTTCCACTCTCAACTCAATTCCTTCGTGTTTTGATTCTTTGGCTTATCATCATGATCCTTCATATGATTGTTTATGGCTTAAAATTCATATTTTTACATAATCCATCATTCTAATAGATTCCTTCCATGGATCTCTTAGAATTTGTCCATGGTTTTATGATTGGGGTCTCACTTTGAAGCACTATCTCCTTCATGATCTATTCTAGGCATTCAACTGATGTGGGGAATGTCTTCATACCTTAAACTTGTTGAAGATTCAGAGTTCTCTCTGAAATTCCTCCTCTTAGTCTTCCTCTTCATTTCTCCTTCTCTTCCTCCTCCTTTCTTTCTCTTTCTTTTGGTTTGAGTTCTAAAAGAATGAAAGAGGCTAAGGGATGTCCTATATATAGAGGAAAACCCTTCATATAGAGTCCTACTTAGATTAGGAAAGAACCCCCTTTAGATTAGGAAGGTTTCCTAATCACGGAGTCAGTTTGACTTTGTGTGGGGTCGCACGTGGGGTCGCAGAACCCGTCGACCACACGTCCAAAAACTGCGACCACACGTCCAAAAACTGCAACCACACGTCCCAGACTCCTGTGGTCTCATTATTTTGAGGTGTGGTCGACCCCACCTGTTTAGGTATGCGACCACACCTTTTAATTAGATGATTTTGGGTTCAATTTCATACCTAGCCTTGTGGTTTCTTCACGCACTTGGTCCGCTTGGCCCGACCATGATAGGAAGACCTGATACAAGGTGGTAAGACCGGTTAGTGTGATACGGGTCTTACAGAAGAAATATAAAGATCTTTATAACAATCTGAGCACAAAGGAAAGAGAAAAAGCTATCTATAAAATAGTTAAGATGAGGAAAAGGAAGAGTAGAGATTTAGACTATGTTAAATGTATTAAAAATGCATATGGTAGAGTTCTAATAAGGGATGAAAACATTAAAGAGAGATGAAACAATTATTTGTACAGTATACTAAATGAAGACGTCTCAGGAAATAGTGCACCGGATTGCTACATTACCCACCATGACACCACAGGTCATAGGTATATAAGTAAAATTAAGGTGATAGAAGTGAAAGAAGCTTTAAGGAGGATGACTGTAGGCAAAGCACCAGGCCCAGATGAGGTCCCAATAGAAGTTTGGAAGAGCCTAGGAATGTATGTAGTATCTTGACTAACTAAGTTCAATAAAATTATGAGCTCAGGCAAATGCCAAATGAATGGAGGAGAAGTATTGTGGTTCCTATCTACAAAAACAAAGGTGATATTTAGAACTGCAATAACTGCAGAGGCATAAAACTAATGATTCATACTATGAAACTGTGAGAGAGAGTTATTGAAACCCGCTTGAGAAAAGAAACTACTATTGCGGAGAATCTGTTTGGTTTTATGCCAGGTAGATTTGCGACAGAGGCTATTTACTTGCTTAGGAAACTCATAGAAAGATGTAGAGAAGGCAAGAAGGACCTCCATATGGTTTTTATTGATCTAGAAAAAGTTTATGTTAGAGTTCCTAGGGAGTTAACATGGCAAGTACTAGAGAAGAGATGCGTTTCTAGCAAATATATGGACATAGTTAATAATATGTATTATAATGTGGTGACTACTGTGAAAAATCGTGGGGGTCAAGGTCGTGAATTTTCAATTACAATGGGGTTATATCAAGGATCAGTTTTATGCCCTTATATGTTTACCTTCATTTTGGATGATCTAACCAAAGACATTCAAGATGAAGTTCCTTGGTGTATGCTTTTTGCTGATGATATTGTTTTGGTGGATGAGACAAAACCAAGGATTAATGCCATGTGGAGTTATGGAGATCATCATTGGAATCAAACGGTTTTAAGATAAGTAGAACGAAGACGGAGTATATGGTGTGTAACTATAGTCACACAAGGACGGATAATGAGGTGGTGAACATTCTTGAGTGGGAGATACAATGAAGTGTTCATTTTAGGTATCTAGGTTCAATCATAAACAAAAAGGTGATATAGATGATGATGTTTCACATAGGATTAAAATAGGATGGATTAAGTGGAGAAGTGCGTCTGGAGTGTTGTGTGATCGGCGTATTCCTTTAAAACTTAAAGAAAAATTTTATAGGACAGTCATTCGACCGGCTACGATGTATGGTGCAAAATGGCGGGCAATTAAGAAGCATCATATAGATAAACGTAGTGAAGCTGAGATGAGGATGTTAAGATGGATGTGTGGCAAAACTAGGAAGGATAAGGTAAGTGTTGTCGGTGGCAGTAGGATGTGGTGGTTGCAGTGGGTGTTGAGGAGAAGTAATAACCAGAAAAAGAGAAAAAGAATGGAGAGAAGAAGATAGGAGAAGAATGGTGGCATCTCTAGGTAGGTTCTGATACCATGTTGAAAAGAGTTTGAGAAGAATGGGAGAGATTAATTGTTCTCTCCTCCCACATCTTTATTTATAATGAACTAATAAAGGACAAGATTACAATAATAAACCTTGCACTAATAAATAAAAATAAAATAAAAGATGTAATCAACTAACTACCCATACTACCCTTGACGACACATAATTAGCGCTATAGCGCTAATTACATAAAGTCGACAACAGTAAAGAATGATTATATTAGAGCTGATTTGGTAGTTACGTCGAAACATGATAAGTTACGAGAAAGTCGTTTGAGATGGTATGACCATGTTCAATGGAGGCCGTTAGATGCTCCCGTATGGAGGAGTAATTTGATTTAGATTGAAGGATCTAAAAGAGTTAGGGGCAGACGTAAGATGACTCTAGGGGAGGTGGTGAAGAAAGACATGTATAGCTTAGGCCTTGCTTCAAGTATGACATCGAACAAAGCTGATTGGTGGACAAGAATCCATGTAGCCGACCCCATTTAGTTAGGATAAGGTTTTGTTGTTGTTGTTTTTGTAGTTTAAATAAAATCATAAAAACAATTTAATAATATAAAATTAAAACTGACTTCCTGAAGTTGTAGATCAAAGTTGTAGATCAACCTACAACATCTAACATATAAAAAATTGAAAACCAGCCAATATTTTTTTTGGTTAAGTAACACCAGCCAATATTTATTTATTCTATTTTTTTTTGCAAAATTCATTTTAAGAAAGCGGCTTTACTTTCAAATTCGAAATTGCCCAAATGTTGCTCAAAATCACCAAAAAAATTGTAGTAGATGCTCAAAGTTGACCACCAAGCGTTAATCCGATAACTAAACGAAGGATTTTGGCCAAAAGTTTCCAAGTGTTTCCAGACCCTGCGGGCGAAATGGGTAAAACATGAAATGGTGAAAGACTAAAAAAGTTTGGTGAGATGAATTCAAATGGGGTGTAAATATAAGTTTTTTTATTTTATTTATTTATTTATTTTTTATCGTTTCACTGACATGTTGAAGTATTGTTAATTTGCATATCATTTCTTTTCAGTTTCTGTTGAAACTAAACATTCCGTCAAAATTTCGACATCTTGGTTGAAATTTTGAACCATGGCCAGAGGATGAATTTCCAAATCATTCAGAGTTGTACTAAAATCTAAAAGACAATGAAACATACCACTCAACAACTTATATCACTGTTTTATAGTTACTATTTTAAATGTCGTATTTCTATGTAATTTAAAAAAAAAAGAAAAAGGACACATTCAGTGCACAACACCATTTTTCATTCTAAAGTTTCGTACCCTTCCCTGCATTAATCTGTAAACCTCCTGAATTGCTCCATAAATTTCTTCCCTTCTATGAAGTGGCTCCTAACAAGGCAACTCTCATAAGATTACCTTTGGCTTGTCTCTCCATACATGCATGCAATCACTCTTCCCTCCACAGTAGCCTATTCATGCGGCATGGATGAATGGTAATAAAAGGAAAACAAAATTGTTGAGATGGATGAGTGGCTAGATCGGGAAAGATATAATCAGCAATGAATGCTGTAACCTAGGAAGTCACAACAATGTATTGAAACTCCCTAATCAACTCTCTCTCTCTCTCTCTATATATATATATATATAGTTGTCAAGGCGACAAGGCGATCCAAGGTGTTTGAGGCCATCCTGGGCGCCTAGGAGACCAAGGCGTTCCCAGTGTATTTTTTTTAATTTTTAAAATATTAATGCTATATTAATGTTTATATATATATGTAACATTCTACATAAATAAACATTTAAGACATAGCTTAATTAATATAACAAAACCAACAAAGAAACAAATAATTGAGTTAAGTAGGCAACACGTATTTATGACTAACATTTGCTTATTTCTAACAAATTTTTTCGGAGCGTAACTCTTTTAATATGCTTCGGATTCAAGCAATCTCAAATTCGTTGCAAAGCTAGTATAATCAGCTTTCCAACAAATCCTAGATTGCTTGAATCCGAGTTATAATGAAGGAGTTACACTCCGGTCAACCCTTGTTCGAAGTACGCGAATGCTGTTAAAAGTCTTCTAAATGTAAATTATTTTTTGGGCATCAAAGCAAGAGATTATTGGCGCGCTCTTGGTTTTTAGTGATGCTTTACTATAATAAGATTTATGGAATTTTTATATTTGGAAAAAAGCCTAGTATTTTGAAGTTGAAAATCACCCTCGCACCCAAAAATACGATTTTTGTTCTTGAATTAGAGGGTTGACTTTTTATCCTTCTGGAATTTGAATTTTAAACTATTTTTATTGGATTCAAATAAGGGGTATTTGCTTATTTATGAATAATATCTTAAGTAAATGAAAGAAACATTTACTTAAATGATATTAGTCATAAATAAGTACTGTCTGATAAATGTTGTTCCTGTCTAGCATAATAAATCCTGTGAAGCAAATTCAGAGATCAAAGGGAAAAAAAAAAAACACATATAAGACCCAAGGCGACCGCCCAGGCATTCTGGGCGCCCAAGGCGTCCAAGGCGGCGCCTAGGCGACGCCCAGAGAGTCTGGGCGACCGCCCAGGCAACACCCATAAGGCGCCCAGGCGCCCAGGCCTTGGAATCACGCCTGGACGCCTAGGCGATGCCTTAACAACTATATATAACCCTAGAAGGGCATAAGAGTAAGAAAACAAATAATAAAAGAGAGAAAAGGAGAGGAGAGTGTTGAAAATGTAAACTTGAATTTTGAGTAAAATTAAAATTTCTAAAACTATGAGGGTAGATTTGTAATTAGTAGAAGATTGTAATTATCTATATGAGTTGTAGAGAATTCTAAAGTCTAGAAGAGTCTAGTGGAAGAGTGTAGAAGTATCTCAAAGTAGAGTGTAGAAGTTTCTTAAGAACTGTGTAGAAAGTAGAAACTATATAGTAGAAGTGTGTAGAAAATATCTTAGAATAGTGTAGAAGAAGTGTGTATAAATGTCTTAGAAAGATGGAGAAATATCTTGTCCATAGAAGTTTTCTTGGAGTCCTATTAATTTGGGTCTCCTCTAGTCATATTGTAATAAGGCAAGTTTGAAATTCAGGTTAATAAATTTCACTTGAGTGTTCCTCCACATCTGTCCTCTTCTACTTCACCTTATCCCCATGTCTCCTTTTCCATCAGAGAAATAGTGCCTCATGATTAATGCTTGACTCCTCCCCCTGTCTCAATAACCAATAACACTCCCCTTCAAGCCGGAGCATAAATATCAATCATATTCAGCTTGTTACAAATATAAGCAATCTGCCCACTCCCTAGAAACTTAGTTACACATTAGCCAGTTGTTCTCCTGTACGAATATGGCCAAAAGAAATATTGGAGAAGCTTTTCACGAACAAAATGACAATCGACCTCAAGCTGTTTTGTTCTCTCATGAAACACAAGATTCGAAGCAATATGGATGACAACTTGATTATCACACCACAACTACATAGAAGACTTGTACAAAAAATGGGGATCAATTAATAATTACTTGACCTACATCAACTCACACGTGACATGCGCCATATCACGATATTCAGACTCTGCACTGGACCGAGCAACAACAATCTACTTCTTGCTCTTCCAAGACACAAGATTTTTTCTAACGAAGGTACAATACCCAGTGGTAGATTGCCTAACAATAGGGGAACCGGCCCAATTAGCATCTGAAAAACCCTCAACACATCCATGTCCATAGTCGGAGTACAATAGACCACTGTCTGGAGCCTTCTTGAGATATAATAAAATACGGATAACAACATCCCAATGAGGCATCCAAGGAGAAGACAGAAACTGATTCACAACACTGACTGGGAAGGCCACATCCGGTCGAGTCATAGTGAGATAATTCAACTTGCCAACCAGCCCCTCCGATATCTCTCAGGATTTGTAGAATATCACCATCATCAGATGTAAGTTTTATGTTTGGATCCATTGGGGTATCCGTTGGCTTGGATCCTAGCATCCCTATCTCGGTGAGCAAATCATATTTCCTTTGGGAAAGAGATACCTTTCTGTAATTGAGCCACTTCAACTTACAAAAAATATTTCAATCGACCCAAGTCCTTGGCATAAAACTGTTGCTGAAAATGAGTCTTCAAACTGTCGAAACCTGTATGATCATCTCCAGTAATCACTATGTTATCAATGTAAACAATGAAGAAAATCGTCCCTGTGCCAGACTGACAATAAAACACTGAGTGATCACTCTCACATCGGGACAAGCCAAAACTGAGAACAACCTTTGTGAAACGACCAAACCATGCCCGAGGAGACTGCTTCAACCCATACAATGATTTCTTGAGCATACACACTGTAGTAGACTCCCCCTGAGCAACAAAACCAGGCGATTGCTCCATATAAACCTCCTTACGAAGATAACCATGTAAGAAAGCCTTCTTCACATCAAGCTACTACAGCGGCCAGTGATGGGAAGCAGCAAGAGACCAAAATCAGAAAACAGGAGCTAGTTTGGCGACAAGAGAAAAATGTCCAGATCATTGACACCATGGACTTGTGCATAACCCTTGGCAACCTAGCGGACCTTCAAACGAGCAAAGGAACCATCAGGGTTGAGTTTAATCACATAAACTCAGCGACAATCAATAGCAGACTTGTCCACAGGTAAGGGCACAAATTCCTAGATTGTCCTCTAAGGCCAAAAGTTCCTCCTCCATAGTTTTTCTCCAGCCAATATTAGATAATGCCTTTACTACAGACTTAGGAAGGGGTGACTCCCAAGAGTGGCCAAACAAGAATGAAATGATGAAGCAAAAAAATTCGAAATCAGATGTTGGGTACAACTCCGAATTCCCTTATGAAGAGCAATAGGAACATCAAGATCAGAAGAAGGTATACTTAGCTTAGGATCAGGATCTGCTGGCAAAGAAGAGGCAGCAGGGGCAAGAGGAGCCGGGGGTGCAAAATCTACCCGAGGACGACAAGTATAAACCTGTTGGATGACTGGTGGAGTAGGAAGTACCTATGAAACAGAGTGTTGGACAATATATTTAGGCAGATCTTAAGGAATTTAAACATACATGATGCAAGGCTATGCCTTAACAAATAATTTAGGCTTTAGCCTTACAATAGGATCTTTTCCAACCAGTCCCAATAATAAATTAAATAACAAAAGCAGAAATCAGAATTAGAAACTTAGCTGTCTTGGTCAATCCAACTGTTGGTTGATCAAATAATTCTGGTCGATTGAAGCTTCATATGTGTATGCATCAATATCAAAAGAGGGAGTTGATCTGATCGAGGGTTGGAGAGTTACAGATCCAAGTTGCTGCGGCAGCAAGGTTCCTGCACAGGAACTGCGGGTGATGTTCTTGATTTGTAGATGAGTAGCTCGCGCTATTGATAGTGGGGGTGGATTCCTTATAATAATGGACCTCTAATCTTCAAGTTACAGCAATAAGATGTTGGATATAGTTGCAGAAAAATCAATGGAAGAATGGAGGAAAACAGTAGAGCCGATAGGTAGGGGAGTGGGGGTTGTCGATGGAATAAAGGTGTTAGGGGGAGGGCAGAATTGCTGAAAGAGGAGGGGAAAAGGGAGGATATCGACTGAGTCTCACGGCCTAGAGACTTAGCTTGATATAGCATAAGCAAGTCTCTATTTTTTTTTTTCTCAAAAACTTCTTCTTCTTCTCTTGTATTCATATATATAGAGATTGCTGAAATACAATTAGGATGGTAAGACTTGATTAGTCCTTCCTTGTTGAAACTTTACAAGAATGGAGAGTCCAATCTTGCCTTTTGAAACTTTACAAAACAAGAAAATCTAATATTTTATTGCCTTATACAATCTTTCCTAAACTGAAAATAGAAACTTATCAAAATAGAAAGATTGATTTAGGAAGTAGCTAACAATAGTCATAGCTAACTTTAGGAAGGACTAATAAATAGAAACTATATATATATAGTAGTGTACTTTTAGGAAACTATATAAAAAGAAGCTATGTAGCTATTCCAGGACAACTAGGACAGGCCGGCCTAGCCGATAGCTGTCCTAGCCGCAGATGACTTAGTGGCTCTGCTTGGCTCGTTGGCTTGATGGCTGGCTTGGTGGCTTCTTGGCTCTTCTATGATAGGCTTGTACTACGTCAATACAACCTAATATTCATCATTAACAATTAGGATATTGCCTAAGCATGCTTTGAATCGTAAGAGAGTGAGCGTTGCATAACATTTACCATCGTACTTGATGCATTGATACCTTGACTTGGGATGGTGAGATCTCTACAAGATAATGGTGGAAACCTTGGTTCCTCCCTCTTGCTTTGCTTCGATGTGTTTCACTCAATGGGACTCACAAACACTGGTTAGAGAGAAAGAAGACCAAGATTCTACATATAAAACCTTATGTTTCCCTCCCATTAAGGTAGATGTATGAAGACATTATGCCTCCCACTTTAGGTAGATGTTACAAAGATGTAGATTAGATTTAATTCCCTTGTTACAACCTCTCAATTAGGAATGGGCTATCCTCAATGGTCCCAAGTAATATTCGAAAATAAAATCAAATATCAAGACAATTGCTAAGTCTTGGTCATGTGGGATAGCATAAAGTAGGGAATAATCCTACAAGATCATCATCCAACTTAGACACAACAAATGACCCATCCAGATATGGTGTGGAGTCTGTGGACTCAAAGAAAGCCACATCAGCAGTCACATAATACTTATGGGTGTTTTGGGGAATAGCAACAAAAACCCTTTTGAGTACCCGAATAACCCACTAAGAGGTAGAGCTCTGGGATCCAATTTAGAGAGACCAGGACAATGATCATGAATAAAACAAACACACCTAAATACCCGAGGAGAGAGCACAAATAGAGGATTAGAGAGAAATAGCAAAGACTTAGGAATTCCACCAGCCAAAACAAACGAAGGCATGCGATTAATAAGATAGCATGTTATTGAAACAGCAAAACAACAACAATAACAAAGCCTTATCCCAACTAAACGGGGTCAGCTACATGGATTTTGGTCCTCTAATCAGCTCGCTATTAAAACAGCATCACCCCAAAAAGATTTGGCCACTTTCACTTAAAAAGAATGGACTGAGTAACCTCCATCAAATTGCGATTCTTCCTTTCCCTAATACCATTTTGTTGGGGGTGTCGGGACCGGAAGACTGATGAACAATACCCTGTGTAACAATAAACTAAGGAAAAGGGGTTCGAGAAATATTCCTTGATATTGTCACTAAGAAAAATGTGATAGATGTTTGAAACTGAGTCTGAACTTCATGAACAAAGGCACAAAGAGAAAAAATAACTTAGAACGATTTTTCATTAAACAAATCCAACCCTTGAAAAATCATCTACAAAAGTTACGAAGTACTGGAATCCCAACTTACAAAATCCCCCTTTCTCAGCCCCACCAATCATCTATTTCGTCATAAGATCCTGAAAAACACATGAATAGGATAAAAAATTATGGAACAATTGTAAGCAGTATAAGCTTATTGATAGATAGAATGTTAAACGGAAAATTAATAAATGAAGAACCGATGATAGTGACACAGATCCAGTGCCATGGACCTTGACCGAAGATCCATCAGCCGAAGTAACATTGGAGGTGAAGGGATGAAGAGAGGAAAATATACTTGAGACGTTGGATATGTGATTGGAAGCACCTGAATCAATAATCTAGGGACGAGAGGAAGATGTGAGACATACAGTGGCATTACTTGTTTGCACAAAAGTAGTAGTAGAAAACGAGGAATGCTGTGAAGTCTGAAATTAAGCGTTGCATGCATACTCATCATCAGTCATCTTGACCATCTTTCCCTCAGATGGTGCAAGCGGGATAGCAGAATCAGAATTGGCGACTGAATTGGCAAACTGCTGCTAAGGTGGTTTGCCTTGAAGTTTCCAACAAAAGTGTTGGATATGTCTGGGTTTCCCACAATGATGACATTTGCAAGCAAGACCCGAACCGTTTGAAGAAGCTGGTGCACTAAGAGGCTGGCAACAGTTAGCACCACCATTAGTATCACGACCGGAAGAGCTACAACAACCAGATTAATGGGAAACAAGAGCCGAACTATCCACTAGATTTTTGTCATGAGGCCTATCACGAGAAATTCGTAACACACTAGAAAAGGTATCTGTCAAAGAGGCCATTGTAGCGCTGCCAAGAATTGGAGAGCGAACAAGTCATACTCGATTCCAAGTCCGCCCCAAAAACCCATAACAGCCAACTGCTCCTGTTGGTCATGCATCTTTTGCACGTCAGCACTGATAGGAAGTAGAGAATTCAGCTTCTCGTACATCTGTTTAAAATCAGCAAAAACTGGGTGAGAGGGCAGCCTTTCCGATCCACCTGATAAAAGTCCTGTGACACCTCATAAATTCGAGACAGATTATTGTGACCATAATATAAAACATTGAAATAATCCCACAATTCTTTCACAGTATCTATATGGGTAACAAGGTCAACAATAGAATTATTCATAAATTTAGCAATTGTCCCAAAATCCGGGCATAAACAGCGTCCCATGTAGTGTATGTACTAGACTTAGTCTGTGTTAAGTGACTTTGTTGATCCCGCCCTTGTTAAAACAAACTTAACAATTTTGCTCCATTGCTGGAAATTATTCTCCCCTTCCAGTTTCTTCTGTGTAATCCGATGAGAAGTGGAAGTCACAACCTCAGTTGTAATTGTCTTAGAATCAGCCATTAAAGAGCCAAGAACAGTAAACCAGCAATATCAATTTGAATAGAATCAATCCAAATAGAAGACCAGGAATATCCAACAGCAAAACAATGTACAGATAATTAAATTGATCCAATCCCAGATCAAGAACACAGCAAATGAATCGATCCAATCCCAGATCGAGAATAGTAGAAAAATTAAATTGATCCACTCCCAGATCAAGAATACAACAAATTAAATCGATCTTATCCCAGATCGATAAGACCAGAAAAACTGACCAGCACTGTCGATTCTAACAGCAATCTATTAGTTTCATAAAACTGACCAGCACCATCAATTCTGACAGCAATCGATTCTCTTCATAAAATTGGACAATACCATCAATTCTAACAGCAATCGGTTCTCTCCAGAAAATATTTCAGCTTTACCAATAACCTTCATAAAGCCATCGATCTGCCTTGAAACAAGAATTTATGCAAGCATTCTTTTGCTGTTCTAGAATAGAGCAAGGGGTGAATGCACCCCCCCCCCCTCCTCCCCTTTTAGTGTTGATGAATCTTCTAGGTTGTATCAGTGATAGGCTCTAGTACCATGTAAATATAGAGAGAAGGAAGAAGGAGGAGGAAGGAAGGGAAGTGCTAGGGAGTCACAACAATGTATTGAAACTCCCTAATCAACTCAATACACACACACACATGCACACACGCACACACACACCCACACACACACACACACACACACACACATTCACACACACACACACACACAACCCTAGAAGGGCATAAGAGTAAAAAACAAATATTAAAAGAGAAAGAAAAGGAGAGGAGAGATAGCGCTTCGAGATTAGCGCCTAGAGCTATTCTCGAGACTCCTCCCCCTGTCTCGATAACCAATAACAAATGCGTTTGAGGAAACATAAGAGTGGCACCGATGAGTTACAATATGAAGGAAAGTTGATTGAGAATTTGAGATAGTTTGTTGTGAAGCAAAGACCACCAAGGAATGAGCTAGTATGATGCACGATGGAGGTCGAGGTCTTAGAAGGATGGGAGAAGAGGGAACATGGCAAAGGCTGAAGTGGTTAGAAAAAAAGGAGTGCTAATGAATTAGCGGAAGATACAGTCCTCAAGAGTGTGGTGTGGTGGAACAAGATTCATATTAACTGATTCCAAATAGTTTGGATGAGGCTTAGTTTAATTGAATTGAGTTCATACTAATGTGTTTCTATGAAATTAAGGCTTCTTGCAATCTTTCAAGTCTATTTATGTACATATTTGTTATTTGTGCATTGTTCTTTCAATAAAAGTAAAGCTTGGTCTGATCTCCCTCCCCACCCCCCCCTCTCTCCCTCCCTCCTTTGTGGCTTTGATGATACCCAAAGTTGTAATGAAACTGCTTTTTTAATTTTACTAGATTTCTGTAGACTGAAGTTTTTTTTTAGCATGACCTCTATTGAGCTTGTGGGCCATTCTAACATTCTACAGGTTATGAGGCGATATGAAAGCGAATTTGGTGCAAGAAACTATCATTTTACTGTTGGAGAAATAGAGTTCATTGCTGTGGATGCTCAAACTCTTGATGGTAAATGATTAAGCTGTTAATAGTTTACTTTCATAACATTTGCAGTTGCATGCTTGTAAATATCTGCTTCTTTATCCTTCAACTCAGTGCCTTTGAGGACCCATCAGTCCATTGACCTTTTTCAGTGGATGGTCTGTTTCAGTCACCATTCAGAGATCCCTAACAACCATGGACAAGTTAGCAGACTATCTGGATTTGATTATAGACTGTTCAAACAGTTCAAATTTTCAATAAATGATGGAATGCTGGCTAGTATTTTATTATTTATGGAAAAATATGAAGTTGGTGAGACTTGGATCCTTGTCACCATGGCCTCTTCTTGTGTCTAATATCACTGCAATACAGCCACAATTTTCTGTTCTAGAAACAAAAATAACTAGTATATTACAAAATGGCTTCAATGCATCAATAAAAGTGCAGTTCCTCTGACTGGAACCCGTAGACACTTATTCTGATATAAATAGTAGCTATTTGTTCTTCCGCCCCGATTGTGATTGTTCGAGCAACTCATGTAAGTGTTGGCCTCTTGCCAGTTGATTCTGTTTAAAACTTCAGAGAGTGGGAAGAGCACAACCATGGTGCCTTGCAAAAGACTTGGTATGAATTATAAATTGTACATATAATATTAAAAAAAAATATTGACCTTTTCTCCTGAACTCTCCAAAGACTACTTCCATTTTGGAAAAAGAAATTTTGCTTTCAACCAGTTTCCACTTCAATGTCTGAGCTTAACCATCAGACTTTTTCTATCCTCCTACATAATATGCGAGTAATAGGATGGAGTTTGTTTACTTGGAGTTCTGAAATGGGTAATAAATGCATTCAGCCTCTGTGATTTGAACACCAAGCACCCAAATGGAAGAGCCTTCACCATCAGATCAAGAAACCTTTTTTTTTTTTTTTTTTTTCTAACCTTGATATTAATAACAAAATGCACGAGTCCATTTCCATTCCAGTTGCTATTGGACAAGTTAAATTTGTCACCTATGGGAGTTTGACCTTTTGATCGGCATAACATTTATATGTTGCGATTGAGAGTTACAATTTTAAAGTTTGTTAATATATTTTGATATTATTGATTAATTCAGTTCATGTAAATTAGTGATGCTTCTTCTGAGGATTTCTCCAATATATTCGGCTGAAAGGATAAATTTAGCCACTGATGTTTCATTGGGACCCTGGGTATGCCCTGAATATTTTACCTCAGGAAAGTGACATCCCAGGAATGTAAAATGCGTAAAACTAAATCTTACACCAGTTATTTAATTATGATGTCAGCATCTCTCTGTACGCCTTTTTTAGAAGGTTAAGGATAGAAACTTGCTAATTCAGTATATTGCTATCGACAGTTGAAAAAATTACTGATAGCATATATCAGGTCTAGTAAGAGAAGAATGGGCCATGATTTCATCTTTGATGGTCATTTTCCATGACCCCAATCAGTGGCTTTAACCCCTATACAAGATAACTCAAGAAATATAGGTTTTAATCGATACTTTGAGATTTAAGTTTTGAACAACCAGAACTTAAATAAATTGATCTCAATTGATATCTATCTTGAGCATTGAGATCAAAGAACCCTAATGGTACAACTACAGATGTTAGCAAAATAGTCAGATTAGCAACTCAAAGCAATGTGTGGATTATGATCTCCCTTGTTCTCTCTCTCTTGGAGCAATGCTTGAATAGAATCTGAGAAATCATTGCTAGAGCACTCTTTCCATCCCTTTTGTGTGCCACAGATGGATACTTGTAACTCAGTAGGCTACCTATTCAACCCATTAGACGAGGATTTGAGCTTGTTCCGGCATGAATACTTTGTTGAAACCTTCTTGATCTACATCAGTCTCAGTTTTATGTTCTTGCAATGGTTAAATGGGTTCATTTGGTGCATTCCAAGTCCTACGGCTTTTGGCATAATGGTTACTCATGCATTTAGGGTTCAAATTGCCGAAAGGTCTACCTGGAGTGAGGTGAGAGCTACCAAGGACTTTGGCTGCATGAGTGTATTGGTATGTTATGATCCCAATGATTAAATGGGTTGGTTTGACCATTGTTACACTTGTAGCACTTACATTGTATTGGCTTGGCATGTATTGTTTGTTGAGATCACATGTTTTTGGGAGTGAATAATACTGGTGCCCCTGAGAAATCCATATGCTACATAAACCCATCCTCAAAAAGGTTGAAAGCAAACTAGTTTTGCAGTTTGCAAAAGCAAATCTCTTCCTCCCTCTCTGAGGTGAACTACATTTTGGTTTCTTTCTTAGGGAGCAAGAAGCCCATGAAACACATGATTTTGACAAATGCTATTTTTTATGGGACCCAACGAGTAGTTTATTCTTAACCCCCCCCCCACACACACACACACATTGACTGTAGGTAGCATCAGGCATTTGTGTGGCTCAGTAGCAGGATCATTATATGGATTGAAATCCTTTCTTTTTTTTCCTTAATCTGCAGGGCCCCTGCACAGAAATTTCACTTTCACGTCCTGGAATTTTGTGAAAAACATATCGACGGGTAAAACAATATTGATCCTTGTTACAATATTTAGAAATTACCTCTCTAACCTTACTTTTTCTTTTTCTCATAATCTTTGGATATAAAATTCACAATTCCTTTGATTCATTTAGATGCTAGGTTAAATCCAAAGGTGTTGTTGACTCATATCCCATTGTATCGGCCTGACTGGACTTCTTGTGGACCACACCGTTCTTCGCCAATTATCAATCAGGTATGATGCTATTTCGGTGTTGTTTTTCCATATTTTAAATTCAAGTACTTTGTTCTAGTCGATAGTCTCACCTTCTGTACCATTCTGTCTTACATTCTGTTTAGAGAAGAAAATACTGAACAAATTTACTTGCCTTTGTAATTCTTTCTTCCACTTCCTATGTCAAAGGGCTAATAAATAATTGGCTTCAGCTTGAACTTGTTCCCATAGTAAAGTTGACTAATTACATAGAAATTGTGTTTGAGTCCAATAACAGCCAAAAAAAAAAAAAAAAAAAAAAGAATACACCACGCAGTGATGTTAAATTGTTGGCTGTGAGGAGTGAAGGAGTAGGTTTCCTTTTTTGGAAACCAAATCCCATGCCTCTCTTTCCTCTCACATACATATTCCTCTCTTACTCTCGCTTTCTCTTTTACTTTTCTATCTTCTCTTTTAGCATTAGCTAAAGGTGGTGGGGCCCATATACCATTGTTGAGAGTGAATTGGACAAAATTTTTCTGCAAACAGGGCAGTAGAAAATTTTCTGCTACCCGTACGTACTACTGCCCTAGCCACCATGTGTAAAGTTCCATTTATTGCAGCACATGAATGCTCAAAAGCGACCTAACAGAAACCGGCTTTTAAATACTCATCTTCAATGACTTAACTCCTGTTTATCCTTTCGTGTAGCTCCTACCCCAAACCATTCACGCGACAGTATGACAAGCCCATTCTCGTTGTTTTTTTGTTGGGGGGGGAACCTAAATTGCATATTCTGCGGCTGCTTTGATCAAGCCTACAATTATGTTTTCTCTCCAGCTGCCACCTAGCCTTGCCTTTACACTTACAGATTTTTGATTTAGAGGTCTATGCACACTCAAGGTAAGGTCAATACTTTTACCTTTATCTCTCTTATTTTTTTATTGGAAGCAGCCATGTCTTTTGATTGAGAGGTTCTCTGCACACTCAAGGTAAGGTCTTTCAAGCACCATTACGGTGCACAGGAAAGCAGGGCATAAAATTAGATTATTATAATGCTAAATGGTTTTGTCAGTAAAGGGGAAATGGAAAATCACAATAAAAAATCTTATGGCTGAATGATCTTGTCAGTAAGGGAGTGTCGCATGGGCGGTTTGGTCTAGGAGCTAAAAGAAAGGGTAAAACAGGAGTAAAAGTGGGAGTTAAGTCATTTGATGTTGAGTGTTTAACAGCTGGTTTCCGTTAGATTGCTTTTGAGAATTCATATACGGAAATAAATGGAGCTGTACACATGGTGGGCTGGGACAATCTCGAATGGGTAGCAGGAAAATTCCTATTGCCTGATTTGCAGTAAAATTTTGTCCGAATCCTAGTAGTGGGATACTATTTTTCAATATAAATGAGTTCCTCACCCACTCTTACAAATTTTTTTGGGTTTCTCTGTTTGGGCATGAAGTTTTGATATCTTGTATGCTCCATGGGGGTTTTGGGAGAGTGTCAGACTGTTCTTGTACTCTATTTTCTCCCTTTTGCTAGTGAAAAGAAGACTCAACCATGCTGCCCCATTAACATAGGACACCGTGCCGAACCACGTAGATCTTTGTGTTCTTTGGGCTTGGGTATTTTATGCTAATTTTCTCATTATTTTCTTAGGTCTTGTGTGCAGCAATTTATGACAAAAATGCATTTACTTTTGTTAATTACATTTTATATTTGTCCCAGAGGGTTTCTCATGCTGCTTATGATAAAGAAATCATGTAAGTTTATCTTGTATTACTTTGTGACTCGAGATTTGGAACTATATTAGATTGTACAGTATTGCTTAATATGATTTGCTGGGTGATGATTTAATTATTAGTCTGTAAATACAGATATCAGAATTATCTCTCTGAGGAAACATCAAACCATTTGCTGGACTTGGTCAAACCTGTGGGTCCTCCTTTCCCCCTCTTGTTTTATCATAGTTTTATGGGTTTAGAATCAGACAAATAGATCTTTCTGCCCTCCAAATGTTCTTGCAATGATTGGTTTTTACCACAGGTACTTGTTCTGTCTGGTCATGACCATGATCAGTGTACAGTTACCCACCTAAGAAAATTTGGGCCTGTGACAGAGGTAAGTACTTCGTAGTTGCGTTCTTATTCCATCCAAGGTATGATATCATCTAACCATGAGTTGTGCAGCATACTGTAGGGACAGTAAGTTGGCAACAGGGGAACTTGTATCCATCATTCATGCTATTGTCAGTGAGTAAGCTTTCATTTTCTAACAGAACTGATCTAGAAGATGCAGTCTCCACACAATTGTGCTTTCTTCCGATGCAAACACATATATACATATGGTAATCTGATGCTGCAGTGAGTTGTACAAGTTTCTTGTTTAAAGAACACTAACATTTGTTATCCCTTTGCTGAAAATGTCAGGTATCTCTCTCTCTTTGTTATTACCATCCTTGTGCTCCTCCTTCGGCCAGCAAATGGGTTTGGCTATTGGAATCATTTCAGTCGCTTTGTTGGAACCATCAGAAGAGCAATAAGTGAAAACATTTTTAGAGGTGGCCAGAAAGAGAAGGATGAAGATGAAATCTGCGAGTACGAGACAATTTGGGATGCAGAGGGATCAATGCATCTTATCAAGAAAGCCTCAAATGTCTCATTTACTGGTTCAAGTGACACACAGTTAGTTGGAAGGTGGGCATAAATAAGTGCATATGGGTGGATCTGATACATATAGGCTGTTGTGTGCCTGCAGGAGCACTTGCAAGTGTTTCTGCTGATAGGCTATTGTATGCCTGCAGGAGCACTTGCAGGTGTTTCTGCTAATCTTCATCTGCTTGTGCTTGCATGCCTCCTAAAATTATGTCTTTATCATGTCAGGAAGTCAATTTCTAGGTTTTTTTTGTTAGTGGGAAGATCTGCTTATTAGGGCTAGAATGTTTTTCCTGTCTGTCAGACATATTTCCACACTCCACTCACTATTTGAGCATTATGTTTCAGTCGTGGCAATTTATTAGTTGCTCATGAGTTTGATTGAGTCAGGTTGTATGTTATGTGTCTTCGGGGAATGAAGGGAATGTGATATTATCCCCATTCTTTAGGAAGCTAAACAGTTCACTCTCAGAAATGATGCACATGTTGTGGAAGGTGACTTCCGGATGTAACTAATATTTCACACTGGTTATCGTAGGGGAAATGCTGTGGTGCGGTCAGTGATGAAGAAACAGATCTCTCGAGATACCAATGCATCATTTGCTGTAGAGATGAATGCAGATGTTAGATTGGATGGAACTGGGAAGTTCCCACAAAGGTCAACAAGCAAGTTCCGGACAATGGTCATCAGAAGATTATTTCGGACATTCCAAATGCTTACAGTCATTGCTGCTCTAAATGTCCCTCTGTATATGATGTTGCTGTTTAAGGATTGGATTGACCATTCATATTAATTGAGCAATGATGGATCTGCCTCAGATAATGGTTCTATCTTGCATGTGAATTCCTCTCTTGGTGAACCTGGAAGTGACCTCCAGCTTGAGTAGTCTCAGATACCATATGGGTGAGAGACGCTAGAGCATGAGGGGGTATCCTTCAGCGCAAGACAGTCTCCTCACTGGATGCGTCTGTGCTTGCCTTCTTCTTATTTTTAAAGGTTGTCATCCCTTTTGTATTGTCATAAATGTGTTGTATTATCACAAATGTACTGTATTATTGTAATGTATCTATTCATTCTGATGAGTTCGTGTAACAATTTTGTTTCATCAGTTCTTCTTCCAGAGGTTGTAACTTATTTAGCCACTTTATAGCTTTGCTCATCCAGCATTTGGTGGTATGTCTATGAACATTCAGCCTATTTGAAAAAGATTGATCACCAAACAGTTCACTTATTTCATCTGTAGTAAGCATTTCCCCCTGAAGCATGAAAAAAGCCCGTAGAATTATTATTATTTTTGGCTAAAGGTCAAGCAAAAATTTATATTAAAAAGTAAAAGGCTGGAACAGACCCCAAAGAATAAAAGAATATCTAAATTAGAAAGGCTGGAACAGGCAAATCCCATCCCCCCAAGCCACCCCCCCCACCCCCCAACCCAAAAAAACAAAAAACTCAAAAGAATGATTTGACATTCCATTTTCGGTATTTTCATCAGCAGAAAACAAGCAAAAAATTGTCTTAGGTTTCTCACTTGGGGCATGGCCTCAACCAAGGTTCTAAATTCAGATCATCATGTTCAAAATTGATTGGTGTACGATTGCAATGGAAAATTAACATGTGGTTGATATCATATATAATAATATTAAAGCATGATTATATCTGGGATTGATCAGGTCTAAAATCGATATGAATCAATTGATCCGAGCGATTCAATACCGATTACTTTAACCATGACCTCAACCATAGTATATTCAGTCCTACTGCTTTACCCGATGGTTTGACCATGGTGTATGTAAAACTTGCACCTAGAAAACCTAGCCTAACTCAGATTTTCTTACAGTGCCAGGGTTTTCCATTGTCGACGAACCAGACCCCATGTCAAGTTGAAGACCTACTTCAACCAAGTATGAACCATTTCGATCAAACTTAAAACTTTAGACTTAAAACTCACAAAACCAGTCACCGGTCCCGACAACAGGTCTCGAAAAGTCCCAGTTGGACATTGCGACCGGTAAGGCCTGGACAGACTGCTTGAAAAATAAATTCAAAACTCCGTTTTAAGTTAGTGTCCCTGGATTTAGGGGCAACCCCAATGGGTCCCGTTTCACTCCTAACTGATCTAGAGTTGGTTGAGGAGGTGGAGAACCTAAGGGACTCCTTAGGATGCCAATTTGCAGTCCCTTACAGTCTCCAACTCTCTATGGAGTTCTACCTCAAGAGAGAGACTCCTAAACCTTAAAACATTCTCCAAAACCCTCTCTCTCTCCCAGAGTGTCATTCCAAACCCTAGAGTTTTGACGCATTCTCAGAGAGGAAAGAATTGGAGGAAGAAGAAGGAGGCTGCGAGGAAGAAGAAGAAGAATCGGAGGAAGAAGAAGAAGTGCCTTGGGAATCACCATCAAGTTTTGACGCCATTGAACAACAGTACAAAACCACTGTAAGTAAACCCTGCCCTACATTGTATTGGATTTTTAGGCCAAGTAGAAAGGATGAGACCTTGGTTCAACAACCATTAATGGAACCACCGTCCATTGATGGCTGAGCACTGAAGAAGGCTTCGATGAAGTCGAACCTAGGATAATACTTGCAGAAATCTAAACAATAAACCCTAGTCTAGGTGATTAATTTACTAACGGATTCATAAAGCCTATAATAAGATTTGTTAACCTTTAAGGATGTCTGACCATGATTTCCACAATGGAGTTCCATGATAAAGAATCCTTTGTTGGAACTCCAGATGAGTTAAAAACCTAGACCAACCCTTCGGAGGAGGTCTGGTCGTGACATACCACTCGCAAAATACGCAACCTGATATGTGACAGGATACATTAGGGAAGCCCCTGGGAAGTTACTAGTTTCGAAATTTGGTCGAGATATCTATGACAGGACTCGCGACCGGTTGGGACCAGAAGGGTTCCTAAGAGCATCCGGTCTGGATCACCGGTCCCGATAATCGAAACCTGTCAATTGCAACCGGTTAGCCCCAGAAAGTCCTATTTAAGGCTGAATTGAATATACAAAATAGCTAATGAGATTTCCCACACGATAGGTGACTTGTACGTAATCAAGAGTGACCTTTTTTTTGGGAATAACGATTATCTTCAAATCTCAGGTGAGAGAACAGAACCCCTGTCCTATGTGTGGAATGATTTCTATTTGATTATGATTGTGAATGCTGTGATCTGATTATGATAACTTGTCATCCAATAATTGTTCTTGCATGCATTTGCATCTTTTTCATTATGAATACTGTGAATGTGTGTGAATATGAATATGCATCGTGAGCATGGTGAAACGGTCAAGGACCGCAGGATCCGACTCATTGATTGTTTGGCTTGTGATGTTTTCGCACCCCTAGAGGGATGACATCATCTGGGGGGGGGGGGCAAAAAGGATGGAATGGGATTCCTACTGGGTGAGTGTGAGGAAACTACAAGGGATGACATGTAGAATGACGACTAGTATAACAACCCATGTATGTGACCTTGGCCAACAGGGGGTTAGGTGTTGGTATGGATAAGGGAAGAGGGGGAGATGTTGGAAAAGTTCATTGGAGCGTCATTGGCCATGTAAGACTCGTATCGTACTAACCGGTCTTATCACCTTGTATCAGGTCTTCCTATCATGGTCGGACTAAGCGGACCAAGTGCGTGAAGAAACCACAAGGCTAGGTATGAAATTGAACCCAAAATCATATAATTAGGAGCGTGTGGTCGCATACCTAAACAGGTGGGG
This sequence comes from Protea cynaroides, assembly GCA_028583415.1. Classification (NCBI taxonomy): domain Eukaryota; kingdom Viridiplantae; phylum Streptophyta; class Magnoliopsida; order Proteales; family Proteaceae; genus Protea; species Protea cynaroides. The sequence goes on from CM053276.1 coordinate 105,330,882, forward strand.
TCAACCACACCTCAGAATAATGAGACCACTAGAGTCTGGGACATGTGGTTGCAATTTTTGGACGTGTGGTCGACGAGTTCTGCCACCCCACGTGCGACCACACGATGTCAAACTGACTCTGTGATTAGGAAACCTTCCTAATCTGGGGGGGGTTCTTTCCTAATCAAAGTAGGACTCTATATAGAGGTTTTTCTCTATATAAAGGACGTCCTTTAGCCTTTTTCATTCCTTTAGAACTCAAACTAAAAGAGAGAGAAAGAGAGGAGGAGGAAGAGAAGGAGAATTGAAGAGGAAGACTAAGAGAAGGAATTTCAGAGAGAACTTTGATTCTTCAACAAGTTTAAGGTATGAAACATCCCCCACATCAGTTGAATGCCTAGAATAGATCATGGAGGAGATAGTGATTCAAAGTGAGATCCCAATCATAAAATAATGGACAAATTCTAAGAGATCCATGGAGGGAATCTATTAGGATGACGGATTATGTACAAATATGAATTTTAAGCTATAGAACAATCATAGGAAGGATCATGATGATAAGCCAAAGAATCAAAATACGAAGGAATTGAGTTGAGGGTGGAAAAGTCGACCATCACTCGTGTGGTCGCAGTTTGATCGACCACACGAGGTACATATGATCGACCACACACCCTCGAGAAAGTTCCAGGGAGGGTGTGGTCGCATGTGTGGTCGCATGATATGTGACCACACATATTGACCCACACCCTGTGGTCGCAGAAACTAAGACCACAGGTGCAGCCACACCTGCGACCACTCAACTTCTGGAAGTCTGAATGATTCCAGATGGGACATTTAAACACTATAATTGATGAAAATAAACTCTAATTTAGAATCTATAAATTTGTTAGGTTTCCAAGTGGTCTAAAAGTGATTTACAAAGCTTGGACGAGGAATAACCATCGACCAAAGGTGAGGGAACAAGACCTAAACTAATTGGCTAATAACAAGCTGTTTTACTTATTCAGTCCAATGCCATGAATGATTCTATGCTTGTATGCTTGTAATGTGTATTTCACATGTCATCCAATATTCCTGCTATTACTGCTCATGCATATTTAATTCTGTTTATTTATAACATGATGATGATGATGATGTTAGGAATAGGCATGTGAATGTATGCGTGTGGTTAGTGTGCTTGATGCGAGTGGAGAATCAGGGGGAGGATGTGACATTGTGGTTCGTCCTGGTCACCAGACTCTAGCTCTATCTCTACTCAAGTCTTGCCCACTAACATCGTTGTATCGCCATTACCTTAGCAGAACTTTTATGTTGTAGGGCATCAGGGGAGGTGGTCTCGAACCATGTAGTCTTTGACTCTGCCGGGGGACCTTAGCTCTATCTCTATGGACGTATTGAGGGATGTTGGGGTGAGGCCTTGGATACACTGTTTGGCATTAGGATTGGTTAGTTGCGAGCCTAGTTTGCAAGCCCTCACCAATAGGGGCTTACGAGTTGGTATAGGTAGGGCATCAGGGGAAGTGTTATGCGGTATTTGGTTCGGACACTTTAGCTCTATCTCTATTCCCTGATGGGTGCATGTGGGATGGCAATGATGTTTGATACATTGGGCGGATTCACACACTCGTGTATAGAGGTGCCGCGACCATCAAACATTTCTATAGCATATTGCTAACTTATAAACTAGACCAAATATATGAATTGAATGCATGCATATGTTTGTTGCATTGTTTTGTTTGTTCACTGAGCCAAGATGTGTGCTCACCCTTTCGACGTCGAATATTTTTAATTGATGATGCAGGTCTTACCGTGGAAGATTATATGAATGCACCAATGTACGGACATGTTGCTGTGATGGATGTGGAAGCTATGGTGGAGTTGCATGATTCGTCGTGCGAGTGCAACTCATGTATTTTCGATTAGATTTAGTTGTTGGGTTATCAGAACATGTAATGATTACTTTATTTTATTTTATGTCTTGAGTCATTTGGAGATAATTGGATGATTAATTATGTTATCACTGTTAGATACTCAGTTCATTAATATTAAAGACTTCCGTTATTGTTTATTTACTTTGATTATGGTTGTGGTTGTATTTGGTTTAATCAAATGGGGATGGCCTATACGAGATCCTGGTTGAACCATTGGTCCATAGACGGTTCATCACAACAATCTGGTTGATTCAGAATTTGGGGTGTGACAACTTGGTATCAGAGCACTCAGGCTCTGTCTATCAAACCTGTATACTTCTACAATAGTTCGTGAACTGAGTTAGGATAAACTTAAAAGCTTTAATAAGAACACACCATAAGTACATGTGTTGTATGAGACATAAACTAAGAAAGAGAATAATACACATATGAAAATATGAAACAAGTTCTATGTATTTATCAAACGAGAATAAAACTAACATATATTCGAATTAGAGTACGGTCCACAATCCGAACAGTTACTCTGTAGTATAAAGTAAAAAGAATCAAAGGCATCATGGAGCTGGGGGTGCTGGAGGAGGAGGTGCTTCACGATCTCGATCATAATCCTCAGCATATACTCTCGTAAGCCAGGCTATCTGAGTCTGGGTCACCTAGAGACTAGCTGCCAGATCCATTAAACACTGATCAGTAGCACGCTGGGCCTCCCGAATCTCACGCAGCAGTCCTATCACGTCATCTGGTGGTGGGTGCGAAGGACCAGTTGAGTGGGAAGGAGCCCAAGAAGGGCCAGCTCCAGTGGAATGCTGTGGTGATGGAGGAGGTATGGCATCCACGTCCATGAACATCCTATCATCATCCTCCTCATCATTGCTCTCGTGGACCTCTGTTGTTGCTGCTACTGCCGCCTCTGGGTCTGCTACCTCTACTCGAGTATGGGGACGCACCATAGCGTTTCTCTCCTCGTCACTGACCTGCACATCTCGCATCCCCATCCTGCAGATGGCCTCCCAGTCAAGGTGTCAGTCGAAAAAGTATCCTCGTGAATCCTCTCATCGACCAAGTCTACCTTCAGGCGAGTGAGCAGAGTGGTGATCAAACGTCCATAGGGTAGGTTACCCACCAGACCAGGCGTCGTGGCACGGTGCATGGTCCTGAAAATGATATAAGGAAGGCAGATAGGTTGCCTAATGCAAATGTAATACAGAAGGTATTGGGTCAACTGCGAAACCTTCTCATAGTGTCCACTCTGGGGAATCAGGTTGTGCTGAATGATCTTGCAATACACTCGGGGATCCGGCCGTAAGTTGATTGCTTTCATCTTCCAGCGATCATCCCTAAGAATCTAGCTATCAATTTCTGTGCGTATTCTCACTGACAGGAACTGGGGTTCCTTGGGTGCGCAGTATACCAAGGGACCATCATTTGAGATACCCAGGAGATCAGCCAACTCCTGACAATTAAATGAGATCTCCACTCCTTTAACTAAACTGGTGATCCTGAGCTCTCAACCCCTATTTATGTCCTCTGAGTCACCCTCCACCTGTAAATTACAGTAAAACTGTTTTACCAACTCAGGATAGGTGTAACCCTCATATAGAATCACAGGGAGCCAGCCCATATCACTGAATGCTCCCTCCACATCGAATAGGGCTAGGTTGGCCAAGTTGACACAATGACCCCCTTCCACCTTCTTACGCTCGTACCGGGCATACTGTGCCTCTTTTTCAATAGACCTGAAGCGATGGGGATCATGAACTTTAGGGACTTTAGTGTGAGCCATGTTGTCTGCAAGGGCATAGACCAACATGCAACATGTCAAATATAGTGAAAATTCAAAATTTTGGCATTATGACGGTGTGATTGGCCAAAAGCCTCATTTTTCACCCAAACATTTGGGTAGGAGGACTTACATAGGTCCCAAACCATTCTGCAAGATTCATACAATCAAAAATTTAAACTAGTAGGTCGAATTTGAAGAAATTTTGACAATTGGGGTAAAACCCCAAAATTTGGGTCAAAAATAAAAATTTTCAAGTTTCTATTAAACTAACCAATGAAACTTGAATTTTCTTGAGGGCTTTCATCCATTGGGTGGCCAATAGCAATAACCCCCAATAAAAATCAAATTTTTATGATCAGAAAAATATTAAGTTGAAGAAAACCCTATAAATGGAGCAAAACCTAGGTATGAAAGCTTAAAAAGGAGAAAGAGTAGGGAACAAACCTGGAGGAATAGAATGTAAATCGTAGATCGACAAAAGAATCACCAAATTTGTACGATTGACACTGTAGCAACTCAGTGGTGGCGAGTTAAGTTGTGAACAGTAGAAGACAAAAGAGAAATAAAGAGAATGGCTCGAAAATCAGGTTTAAAAACCTGATTTGGGATCGTGTGGTTGTAAAATTTAACCAAAAGTGTGACCCCACGATCGACCCTACGATCGACCACAGGCTCTCGGTGAGCTGCCAGGGTTTGTGAGGTCGCAACCCTGTGGTCGCATATAGTGCAACCCCACCATCGATCCCACGATGAAAAATGCTCTGTTTGACTGAATGACTTTAAAGATTGAAATTTTGCCTTGTTTATTTGGATATTGACATGAGATTGACGTATATTATGATTGCCTCATATGTTCCTTGACTTTTAGACACTACTACCGTCGGAAACAGGAAATGGCTGGGCGAAGAATAACCCAGAGAGGACGTAACCCAATTCCACCTCTACCATCACCTGTGGAGGAAAATGGCCATGAAAACCCTGAGGAACAGGAGAACCAGAATGTGGTACCGCCAGGAGTCAACGACCAAGCCAACCCCACAAACTTGCCAGCCTCACCTACAAATTTGGCTACTGCGGTGATGAATTTAGCACAACAATTACATCAAATACAGCAAGTGCAAGCCAACATGCAAGCTGCTATGGGAATGGCTTTCCCAGCTGCAAACACTACACCTTTATCGACGGGACAAGCTAGTACCGTACTAGGGGGTAGCAACACCTTGCCCCAAGCATCGACTTTGAACAACACTGTACCCCAAGCACCTCAAACACCATTTGTACAAGCTCAAGTACAAAACCCTGAAGTACCTCAAGGCGGATACAACCAAGGCAATTACCAGTATCAACTGCCAATATATAGAGCATATGCTCAGTATCAGTTGGACCATTCTCGACTGATCGAGCGTTTCCTGAAGATGAAGACTAAGGAATTCAATAGCAAGCCATCGGATCCTTTGTGGCCAGCCCACTGGATCGATGAGATGGAAATGAACTTCATGATGATGACTGTAAATGAAGAGGAAAAAGTGCTATGTGCCACATTTATGTTGAAGGGCGATGCACACCATTGGTGGAAGTCTACTTGAAGTTATCTGTTAACGAAGCACGCCCAATTGACCTGGGCTATCTATAAAGAAGCTTTCTTTGAGAAGTATTTTCCCAGGAGTTTCAAAGATGCGATGGAAAAAGAGTTTCTGAGTCTGTATCAGGGACAGATGACTGTGGTTGCGTATCAGCAGCATTACGAGGAGCTATTTTTCTTTGCTCCCTCTAGCATGCAGGAGGAAAATATCAAAATCCGAAGGTTCGTTATGGGACTTAGGGGAAGCATCCGTGAGCATGTATTGGGATTGGAAAAGAAGATTTATAATGAAGCGGTACAGGTTGCTCTAGTACTGGAATCGAGCCAGAGGAAAAATTATTTTGCTCAGAACAGAGGTATAAAGAGGCCTAATGGAAACTCATACAATGGAGGAAACTCAAAGACATTTAAACCCTTTCGTACTCAAGGCTTCAATGTTGCAACCAAGACTACTTCGACAGTCCAACCTCAACAGAGGCAAAGTAATGCTGGAGTCAAATGCTTCAATTGCGATCAAGTAGGACATTATTCAAGAGAGTGTCCCTAAGCCAAGGAAGCAGCTACAACAAGGAAAGGTTTATGCAGTTACATCTGAGGATGCTGTCGCATCGCCTGATGTGGTCACAGGTATGACCTGAACTGTTCATTTTGTACTACCTTGTGTAAGCATGTAGACTAAGTTAAATCAAATCACAGGTATCGTACCTATTAATGGCCTACCTGCCAGAGTACTCTTTGACTCTGGAGCTACTCATTCTTTTATATCTGTGTCATTTGGAAAGAAGTTAAATCTACCCCTTAGACCTTTAGACTACAAATTGATTGTACGTTTACCTATGAGATTAGAAATGGAACTAGAAAAAGGTTATAGACCATGTCTAGTTCTTATCAGCGAGAAGATTTTGGATACAACCTTAATTCAATTTGAGATGGCAGACTTTGATGTTATCTTGGGAATGGATTGGTTAGCTCGGCACTCTGTAAACCTATTATGTGCAGAAAAAAAAATTGACATTTAAAGACAAGGAAGGAGCATAATTTAGTTTTGCGGGAACCAAACTTCCCCGTAAACGAAAACTCATTCTCTCTGCATTAAAGGCTAGAAAATGCCTCGAGAAAGGGGGAATTGGGTATCTAATATTCGTGTTCGATCTCACCAAGGAAGCACCACGAATGGAGGATATTGATGTTGTGCATGACTTTTCGGATGTATTTCCTGAGGAACTACCCGGACTACCACCCGATCGAGTGATAGAGTTCGTTATAGATCTTATACCTGGAGCCGCACCAGTATCTAAAGCACCTTATCGAATGGCTCTTACTGAACTGAAGGAACTGAAGGTACAATTACAGGAATTACTAGACAAGGGTTATATCATACCCAGCATATCACCATGGGGAGTGCCAGTATTATTCGTGAAAAAGAAAGACGGTAGCGTTCGACTGTGTATAGACTATCAGGAATTGAATAAGCTTACAATCAAGAATCGGTATCTGTTGCCTCAGATCGATGACTTGTTCGATTAGTTGCAAGGTGCCAAAGTGTTCTTCAAAATTGATCTTCGGTCAGGATACCATCAGTTGAAGATTAAGGAAGGTGATATTCTGAAGACAGCATTCAGAACAAGATATGGACATAATGAATTTTTAGTCATGTCTTTTGGATTGACTAACGCACCCGCAACTTTTATGGAACTCATGAATCGGGTATTCCATTATATGTTGGATACGTCAGTCATTATATTTATTGACGACATACTAGTTTATTCCAAGGATAAAGAAACTCATGTCACAAATCTAAGAGCCGCTCTGCAGCGACTAAGAAAAGAGAAGCTTTACGCCAAATTTACAAAGTGTGAATTTTGGCTAAATGAAGTCGCTTTCTTAGGTCATGTTGTATCCGCTGAAGGAATTAAAGTGGATCCTAACAAGATTGAAACCATTGTGAAATAGGAAGCACCTAAGAATGTTGTAGAAATTAGAAGTTTCTTAGGTTTAGTAGGGTATTACCGACGATTCGTAGAAGATTACTCTAGAATCACCGTACCTCTCACCAGTCTGACAAAGAAAGGAGAAAATTTTGTTTGGACCGATAAATGTGAAGAGTGTTTTCAAACATTGACGGCTAGATTGATATCAGCTCCCATCTTGACAATTCCGATCCTAGGACAACCATTTATCTTGTACACTGATGCGTCTGGGTTAGGTTTAGGATGTGTACTTATGCAAGGAGAACAAGTAGTTGCGTATGTCTCAAGACAACTGAAGACGCATGAGAAGAACTATCCCACTTATGACTTAGAATTAGCAGCAGTAGTACATGCTGTTAAGATATGGAGACATTATTTGTATGGCGAGAAATTTCAGATTAAATCAGAGTCTTACTTATCTTTTCAATCAAAAGGAATTGAACATGCGACAGAGGAGATGGCTGGAGTTGCTAAAAGATTATGATTGCGATATCCAGTATCATCTAGGGAAGGCTAATGTAGTTGCTGATGCGCTAAGCAGAAAAACAATGACAAAACCCCAGGGAGAAGTTAACACGAATACGACAATGTGTGTTACAGAAAAATTATTTAATTATGGTAATGAGCAGTTTGTGATAGGTACACCGGATGGATCAACCAACCAAGAGTTTATTCATTGGTTTTCAAATATATTTGTGGCATTGAAGATTGTACCTGATCTGATAGACAAAGTAAAAATAGCTATTCATTTAGACCCCTATCTGAGGACAGTGCAAGAAGATTTTGAAAAAGGTAGGACTACACCTTATTTCACTTTAGACCTTGAAAAGGTGTTAAGATATAAAGGGAAAGTATGTGTTCCTAAAAGTGAAGACTTGGATATCAGGCAAAGACTTATGAAAGAAGCCCACACCACTGTGTATTCGATACACCCTGGAAGTACGAAGATGTACCATGATTTAAAGAAACTCTATTGGTAGAGGGGAATGAAAGCGGATGTAGCTAAATTTGTGTCTCAATGCCTAAATTGTCAGAGAGTAAAGGCTGAAAGGCAAAGACCTGTAGGATTGTTGCAGCCACTGCCAGAACTGGCATGGAAGTGAGACTGCATCACTATGGACTTTGTCATCGGGTTACCATTGACTCTCCGAGTAGTTGACGCGGTCTGGGTGATTGTGGATCGTTTGACTAAGACAGCTCGTTTCATAGCTATACGACTTCAGTATACCTTAGAGAGGTTAGTCAAGCTATATGTGGATAATATTGTCAGATTGCATGGTGTACCTGAAAGCATCGTGTCCGACAGAGACCCACGCTTTACCTCAAAGTTTTGGGAAAATTTTCAAAAGGCTATGGGTACAACGTTGAAGTTTAGTACTGCATTCCATCCTCAGACAGACAGACAGTCAGAGAGTACCATTCAAATTTTAGAAGACATGCTTCGAGCCTGTGTCATCGATTTCAAAGGATCATGGGATGAGAAACTATCATTGATCGAGTTCGCCTATAACAATAGCTATCAGGCTACTATAAAGATGTCACCCTATGAAGCACTGTATGGTAGGAAGTGTCGAACTCCTTTGTTTTAGAATGAAGTTGGAGAACGGAGTATTGTTGGACCAGAGTTTGTTGAAGAGACTTGTCGAGTAGTCGACATTATCAAGGAAAGAGTTCGAATAGCTCAGAACCACCAGAAACAGTATGCAGATAATCGACGTCGAGACCTTGAATTCGTCATAGGTGATAAGGTATTCCTGAAAATATCACCTATGCGAGGCTTAAAACGGTTCGAACAGAAAGGGAAGCTAAGTCCGAGATATGTCGGGCCATATGAGATTCTAGCTAAACGTGAGAAAGTGACGTATCAGTTAGAACTACCCCCATCTGTGTCATGTGTGCATGATGTATTTCATATCTCATTACTGAAGAAGTACGTTAGAGATCCAACACACGTGTTAACAGAGGATCCACCGGGTCTAACTAATGATTTGACATTCGAAGTAGCACTAATCGAAATTACCAGTCGAAAGGTTCAACATCTACTCAACCGTGATATTTATTATGTTAAGGTTAGTTGGAGGAGTCAAGATATATAAGAGATCACAGGGGAAGAAGAGAATTCTATGCGAAAGCAATATCCTAACCTTTTCGACTCGAAAGGTATGTGTAAATTTCGAGGACGAAATTTATAATAAGAGGGGGGGGGGGAGTTGTATGACCCGTATCGTACTAACCGGTCTTACCACCTTGTATCAGGTCTTCCTATCATGGTCGGGCCAAATAGACCAAGTGCATGAAGAAACCACAAGGCTAGGTATGAAATTGAATCCAAAATCATCTAATTAGGAGCGTGTGGTCGCATACCTAAACAGGTGGGGTCGACCACACCTCAGAATAATAAGACAACTGAAGTCTGGGACGTGTGGTCGCAGTTTTTGGACGTGTGGTCGATGGGTTCTGCGACCCCACGTGCGACCACATGATGTCAAACTGACTCCGTGATTAGGAAACCTTCCTAATCTGGGGGGTTCTTTCCTAATCAAAGTAGGACTCTATATGAAGGTTTTTCTCTATATAAAGGACGTCTTTTAACCTCTTTCATTCCTTTAGAACTCAAACTAAAAGAGAGAGAAAGAGAGGAGGAGGAAGAGAAGGAGAATTGAAGAGGAAGACTAAGAGAAGGAATTTCAGAGAGAACTTTGATTCTTCAACAAGTTGGTATGAAACATCCCCCACATTAGTTGAATGCCTAGAATTGATCATGGAGGAGATAGTGATTCAAAGTGAGATCCCAATCATAAACCATGGACAAATTCTAAGAGATCCATGGAGGGAATCTATTAGGATAATGGATTATGTAAAAATATGAATTTTAAGCTATAGAATAATCATAGGAAGGATCGTGATGATAAACCAAGGAATCAAAACACAAAGGAATTGAGTTGAGAGTGGAAAAGTCGACCATCACTCGTGTGGTCGCAGTTTGATCGACCACATGCCCTCAAGAAAGTTCAAAGGAGGGTGTGGTCGCATGTGTGGTCGCATGATATGTGACCCCACATATTGACCCCACACCCTGTGGTCGCAGAAACTGAGACCACAGGTGCAGCACACCTGCGATCACTCAGCTTTTGGAAGTCTGAATGATTCCAGATGAGACATTTAAACACTATAATTGATGAAAATAAACTCTAATTTAGAATCTATAAATTTGTTAGGTTTCCAAGTGGTCTAAAAGTGATTTACATAGCTTGGTCTAAAGGTGAGGGAACAAGACCTAAACTAATTGACTAATAACAAGCTGTTTTACTTATTCAGTCCAATGCCATGAATGATTCTATGCTTGTATGCTTGTAATGTGCATTTCAAATGTCATCCAATATTCTTGCTATTACTGCTCATACATATTTAATTCTATTTATTTGTAACATGATGATGATGATGATGTTAGGAATAGGCATGTGAATGTATACGTGTGGTTAGTGTGCTTGATGCGAGTGGAGCATTAGGTAGAGGATGTGATATTGTGGTTCATCCTGATCACCAGACTCTAGCTCTATCTCTACTCAAGTCTTGCCACTAACATCATCGTATCTCCATTACCTTAGCAGAACTATTACGTCGTAGGGCATCAGGGGAGGTGGTCTCGGACCTTGTAGTTTCTGACTCTGCCGAGGGGCCTTAGCTCTATCTCTATAGACGTATTGAGGGATGTTGGGGTGAGGCCTTGGATACACTGTTTGGCATTAGGATTGGTTAGTTGCGAGCCCTGTTTGCAAGCCCTCACCTATAGGGGCTTACGAGTTAGTATAGGTAGGGCATCAGGAGAAGTGTTATGCGGTATTTGATCCGGACACTTTAGCTCTATCTCTATTCCATGATGGGTGCTTGTGGGATGGCAATGGTGTGATCCATTGGGCGGATTCACACACTCGTGTATAGAGGTGCCGTGGCCACCAAACATTTCTATAGCATATTGCTAACTTATAAACCAGACCAAATATATGAATTGAATGCATGCATATGTTTGTTGCATTGTTTTGTTTGCTCACTGAGCCATGATGTGTGCTTACCCTTTCGACGTCGAATATTTTTAATTGATGATGCAGGTCTTACCGTGGAAGATTATATGAATGCACTAATGTACGGACATGTTGCTGCGATGGATGTGGAAGCTATGGTGGAGTCGCATGATTAGTCGTGCGAGTGCAACTCATGTGTTTTCGATTTGATTTAGTTATTGGATTATCAGAACATGTAATTGATTACTTTATTTTATTTTATGTTTTGAGTCATTTGGAGATAATTGGATAATTAATTATGCTATTACTGTTAGATACTCAGTTCATTAATATTAAAGACTTCCGTTATTATTTATTTACTCTGATTATGGTTGTGGTTGTATCTGATTTAATCGAATGGGCACGGCCTATACGAGATCCTGGTTGAATCGTTGGTCCATAGACGGTTCATCACACCAATCTGGTTGATTCAGAATCTAGGGTGTGACAGGCCAAGCCTTTGCTCTAGTATTGTCTGTCTTTGGGCTGATGCATGGGAACACCAGGGTTACTGGTGTAAGCTGGTGAGCATCCATTCTCTCCTGTGCATGGAGGTTATGGCCAGCTTTGGTGAGTGTGGTCAGACCTTCCCATAGCTACAACATACATTATACCAGACTAATAGTGTGAACTATGACTAATAACCTGATCGTATATATTTACCATTTGCCTGTCTGTTTTCTCATTGAGCTCAAGTTGGAGAGCTCACCTTTGTGTACACAAACTTTTTAGTTGATGTTATAGGTAACACTGTAGCTGATTTTGTGAATCTGACTATCTCTTTTATGGCATACATGGACGTACAAGCTCTGGAAGGAATATGATGCTGACTATGAATGTAATACATGCGTGTTCGAATAGGAGAAGTAAGAGACACTGTGTCTTTTGCTGAGGATAGTGATGAAGTTCTTTTTAATTGATTTACTTTTCATTTAGTTTCGTTTTATTTTCTGTAATACTATTTATAGCCAAATGTTATAGGGCTGAATTATGAATTTAAGAATGGTTTTATTTGTGGTTGTGGATGATGGAACCAAGATAAGCTTTATACAATGTTTCTTATTTTATTTAAAGTATCAATAGAAGATCAATTGATTTAGTTTATTTTGCTATTTATATAACTTTGATTAATTATCTGTGACATTAGTCGTGTTGATGTTGAAACGGACATGACACTGCTTATGTGATTCTAGGTTGGACCGAACATAAAATGTGTGTTGGTTCAGTCACGTCACATCCTAATTTCGCACTATTCAGAATGGTGTGATGAACCACTAATAAACCAACGGTTCAATCAGGATCTCAAATAGGCTGTGTCCGTTTGCTTAAACCATACACATCCACAACAAAAATCAGAGTAAATATACAATAGCAGAAATCTTAAATATTAAATGAACTGAGAATCTAAATGTGATAAAATAAATAATTTAACCAATTATTTTCAAAAGGACTAAGACATAAACTTAAATAATTAATTCAAATACATTGTCTGTATAATCCAAATAAAAGTCTAATCGAAAACACAAGAGTTGTACTCGCATGTCGAATCATGCGATTCCATCATCACTTCAGCGTCCATCGTTGCAGTTTGCCCGTACACAAGAGCATTTATATAATCTTCAACCGTGGTACCTGCATCATCAACTAAAATATTCGACGTTGAAAAGGGTAAGCACATATTACGGCTTAGTGAGCAAACAAAACAATGCAACAAACATATGCATGCATTCAATTCATATCTCTGATCTCGTTCATAAGTTTGCCATGTGCAATAGAAATGATAGGTGGCCGCCGCACCTCTATACACGAGTGTGTGTAGCCGCCCAATGAATCTCGGCATTGTCGTCCCACATGCACCCACCCTGGAATAGAGATAGAGCTAAAGTGCTTAGGACCGCACGACATCACACTTCCCCTAATGCTCTACCCATACCAATACGTAAGCCCCTGTTAGCGAGGGCTTGCAAACTAGGCTCACACCTAACCAATCCTAATGTCAAACAGTGTATCCAAGGCCTCACCCCAGCATCCCTCAATACGTCCATAGAGATAGAGCTAAGGCCCCCCGACAGAGTCAGAGACTACACGGTCCGAAACCACCTCCCCTGATGCCCTACGACATAATAGCTCTGCTAAGGTAATGATGATACGACGATGTCAGTGGACTAGACTTGAGTAGAGATAGAGCTAGAGTCTGGTGACCAGGATGAACCACCGTGTCACGTCCTCCCCCTGATGCCTCACTCGCATCAAGTACACTAACCACACACAAACATTCACATGCCTATTCCTAACATCACCATCATCATCATGTTATAAATAAACGAAATTAAATATGTATGAACAGTAATAGCAGAAATATTGGATGACATGTTAAATGCACATTACACGCAAACAAGCATAGAATCATTCATGGCATTGAACTCAATAAATAAAACAGTTTATTATTAACCAATTAGTTTAGGTCTTGTTCCCTCACCTTTGATTGAGTGTAGATTCTCGTTCAAGCTTTATGAATCACCTTTAAATCACTAGAAAGACCTAACAAGTCGATAGATTTTAATTATAATTAGTTCCAACAATTTTAGTCTAGCTGAAACCGTAGGGTCGCAGGTAGGGTAGCACCTAGGGTCGGTTACCCAATCGACCCTAGGGTGTAGGGTCGGACGTGGGGTCGGTTATCAATCGGCCCTATGTGCGACCACACCCTCCTTGGAACTTCCCGAGGGCATGTGATCGATCCTATGGTCTTGTAGGTCCATTATAAGATTGTTCTATGGCTCATAACTATGATTTTTATACACTTTCCATTGCCTATGATGATTACTTCCATGGATTCCTTTGAAACTCATCCATGGATAGATGATTTGGGTTTTTCCTAATCCTAACTTCTTCATATTCCATTCTAGGCTCTTAATTAATGAAGGGAACTAGGTTCATACCTGAGGTTGGCTGAGATTCAGAGGTTTCTCTGAACTTCTTCCTCTTCCTTAGCCATTTCTTCAATTTTCCTTCTCTTTCTCTTTCTCTCACTTTCAATTAGGGTTTTAAAAGGAGTGAAAGAGGCTAAGTGACGTCCTATTTATAGAGAAAAATCCTCCAAAATAAGTCCCATCGAGTTTAGGAAAGAACCCCTTGAAATTAGGAAAGTTTTCTAATTTACGATTTCTGTCTGTCATCGTAGGGTCACACGTAGGGTCGCAGGATCCATCGACCCTACGTTTTTCTAGTCATGCGACCCTAAGACTAGAAAATCATAGGTTGGACTTCTGTTGAGGTGGGGTCGACCCTACCTGTTTAGGCATGCGACCCTACCCTAATATTTACTGTTTTTGGGTCAAATTCATACCTGGTCTTGTGGTTTCCTTCATGCACTTGGTCCACTTGGCTCGACCATGATAGGTAGACCTGGTACAAGGTGGTAAGACCGGTTAGTTTGATACGAGTTTTACAACTCCCCCCTTCTTATTAAAAATTTCGTCCTCGAAATTGATACATACCTTCTAAGTCAAAAAATGAGGGTATTGCTTTCGCATAACATTCTCTTCTTCCTATGTGATTTCTTCTATATCTTGACTTCTCTAGGTAACCTTAACTTAGTAGATATCAAGGTTGCGTAGTCGTTGAACCTTTCGGCTGGTGATTTCAGTTGGTGCTACTTCAAGTGTCAAATCATCAGTCAAACCTGGTGGATCCGCTGTCAAAACGTGGGTTGGGTCCCTGACGTACTTCTTCAATAATGAGATATGAAATACATTATGCACGCTTGACATAGATGTGGTAGTGCTAGCTGATAAGCCACTTTTCCATGTTTAGTCAGAATCTCATATGGCCCGATATATCTCGGACTAAGCTTCCCTTTCTGTCCGAACCGCTTTAAACCTCGCATAGGTGATACTTTCAAGAACACTTTATCACCTACGATAAATTCAAGGTCTCGACGTCGAGTATCTGCATACTGTTTCTGACGATTCTGAGCCGTTCTTACTCTTTCCTTGATAATGTCGACTACTCGACATGTCTCTTCAATAAATTCTGGTCCAACAACACTACGTTCTCCAATTTCATTCCAAAACAGAGGAGTTCGACACTTCCTACCATACAGTGCTTCATAGGGTGACATCTGTATAATAGCCTGATAGCTGTTGTTATAAACGAACTCGATCAATGGTAGTTTTTCATCCCATGATCCTTTAAAATCAATTACACAGGCTCGAAGCATGTCTTCTAAAATCTGAATGGTACGCTCCAACTGTCCGTTTGTCTGATGATGGAATGCAGTACTAAACTTCAATGTTGTACCCATAGCCTTTTGCAATCCTTCCCAAAACTTTGAAGTAAATCGTGGATCTCTGTCGGACACAATGCTTTTAGGTACACCGTGTAGTCTGACAATATTATCCACATACAACTTAGCTAACCTCTCCAGTGTATATTGATGTCGTATAGCTATAAATCGAGCTGTTTTAGTCAGACTGTCTACAATCACCCAAACCGCATCAACTACTCGGGGAGTCAATGGTAATCCGGTGATGAAGTCCATAGTGATGCAGTCCCATTTCCATACTGGTTTTGGTAGCGAGCTGTAACAGTCCTGCAGGTCTTTGCCTTTCAGCCTTTACTCTCTGACAGTTTAGGCATTGAGATACAAATTTAGCTACATCTGTTTTCATTCCTCTCCACCAATATAATTTCTTTAAATCATGATACATTTTTGTACTTCCAGGATGTATCGAATAGACGGTGGTGTGAGCTTCTTTCATTAGTCGATGTCTAATGTCCAAATTTTTTGTTTCAGGAACACATATTCTTCCTTTGTACTTCAGTACCTTTTCATTGTCCAAAGCAAACTCAGGGATAGTCCTACCTTATTCAATGTTCTCTTGTACCGTTCTTAGATAAGGGTCTGATTTTATAGCGGCTTTCACTTCATCTATTATATAAGGTACAATCTTCAGTGTTGCGAACATATTTGAAATCCGATGAATAAACCCTTGGTTGGTTGATTCACCTGGTGCATCTATCATAAATTTCTCATAACCAAGATTGAATACTTTTCCTGTAGCACACATTGCTGCAGTCGTGTTAACCTCCTCTTGGGATTTTATCATTGCTTTTCTACTCAGCGCATCAGCAACTACATTAGCTTTCCCTGGATGATACTGGATATCACAATCATAATCTTTCAATAGTTCCAGCCATCTTCTTTGTCTCATATTCAACTCCTTCTGATTAAAGAGATAAGTGAGACTCTTATGATCTGATTTAATCTGAAATTTTTCTCCATACAAATAATGTCTCCATATTTTTACAGCATGTACTACTGTCGCTAACTCAAGTCCTGAGTGGGATAGTTCTTTTCATGTGTTTTTAGTTGTCTTGAAACATATGCAACTACTTGTTCTCCTTGCATAAGTACACATCCTAAACCCAATCCAGATGCATCAGTGTATAAAACAAATGGTTGTCCTGGAATAGGAATAGTCAAGATGGGAGTAAATATCAATCTTGCCTTCAATGTTTGGGAACTGTTCTCACATTTGTCAGTCCAAATAAACTTCTCTCCTTTCTTAGTCAAACTGGTGAGCGGTACGGCGATCCTAGAGTAGTCTTCCACGAATCGTCGATAATACCCAGCTAGACCTAGAAAACTTCTAATTTCTGCAACACTCTTCGGTGCTTCCCACTTCACAATGACTTCAATCTTACTAGGGTCCACTTTAATTCCTTCAGCGGATACAACATGGCCTAAGAAAGCGACTTCATTTAGCCAAAACTCACACTTTATAAATTTGGCGTAAAACTTCTCTTTCCGTAATCACTGCAGAGCGGTTTTTAGATTCATAATATGAGTTTTCTTGTCCTTGGAGTAGACCAATATATCATCAATAAATACAATGACCGACGCATCCAACATATCATGGAATACTCGATTCATAAGTTCCATAAAAGTTGCTGGTGCGTTAGTCAATCCAAAAGACATGACCAAAAATTCATAATGTCCATATCTCGTCTTGAATGCTGTCTTGGGAATATCACCATCCTTAATCTTCAACTGATGGTATCCTGACCGAAGATCGATCT
This sequence comes from Protea cynaroides, assembly GCA_028583415.1. Taxonomy (NCBI): domain Eukaryota; kingdom Viridiplantae; phylum Streptophyta; class Magnoliopsida; order Proteales; family Proteaceae; genus Protea; species Protea cynaroides. Next base: position 105,348,272 of record CM053276.1, read on the forward strand.
TGGAGAACACCGTGGCACCTTGCAATTGATCGAACAAGTCATCGATCCGAGGTAATGGGTACCGATTCTTGATTGTCAGCTTATTCAATCTCGGTAGTCTATACAAAGTCGAACACTACCGTCCTTCTTCTTTACGAATAATACTGGCGCTCCCCATGGTGATATGCTAGGTCTGATGTAACCCTTTTCCAGTAGTTCCTGTAACTATACTTTTAATTCCTTCAGTTCAGTAGGAGCCATTCGATAAGGTGCTTTAGATACTGGTGCGGCTCCGGGTATCAGATCTATAACAAACTCTGTAGCTCGGTCGGGTGGTAGTCCTGGTAGTTCTTCAGGAAATACATCTGAAAAGTCACGCACCACATCAATATCCTCCATTCGTGGTGCTTCCTTGTGAGGTCGACCACTGATACTAGATACCCAACTCCTCCTTTTTCGATGCATTTCCTAGCCTTTAATGCAGAGAGGATGAGTTTTCGTTTACGGGGAAGTTTGGTTCCCACAAAACTAAACTCTGCTCCTTCCTTGTCTTTAAATGTCAGCTTCTTTTCCGCACATCATAGGTTTGCAGAATGCCGAGCTAACCAATCCATTCCCAAGATGACGTCAAAGTCTACCATCTCAAGTTGAATAAAGGTTGCATCCAAAGTCTTCTCGTCAATAAGAACTAGACATGGCCCATAACCTTTTTTTAATGTCACTTCTAATCCCATAGGCGATCGTACAAGCAGTTTATAGTCTAAAGATTTGAGGGGTAGATTTAGCTTCTTTTCAAATGACACAAATATAAAAGAATGAGTAGCTCCAGAATCAAAGAGCACTCTGGCGGGAATGCCATTAATAGGTACGATACCTGTGATTTGTTTTAATTTAGTCTACATGCTTATACAATGTAACACAATTTAAAAGGTTCAGGTCATACCTGTGACCACATCAGGCGATGCGGCAACATCCTCGGATGAAACAGCGTAAACTCTTCCTTGCTGTAGTTGCTTTCTGGGCTTAGGACACTCCCTTGAAATATGTCCCATTTGATTCCAGTTAAAACACCTTACTCCTTCACTATTTTGCTTTGGTTGCGATGGGGCTACTGAAGTAGTCTTGGCTGCAGCATTGAAGCCTTGAGTACGGAAGGGTTTGAATGTCTTCGTGTTCCCTCCGTTATAAGAATTCCCATTAGGCCTTTTGATACCCCTATTTTGAGCAAAATAACTCTCTTTCTGGCTCGACTCTATCACTCGAGCAATTTGTATAGCTTCATTGTAGATTTTCTTCTCAAGTCCCAGAACATGTTCACGAATACTTCCCCTAAGTCCCATGACGAACCTTTGGGTCTTCGTATCTTCCTCTTGCATATTGACTGGTGCAAATAAGAACAGCTCCTCATAACGCTGTTGATATGCATCGACAATCATCTGTCCCTGATATAAACTCAGGAACTCTCTTTCCATAGCATCTCTGAAACTCCTGGGGAAGTACTTCTCAAAGAATACTTCTTTATATATAATCCAGGTCAATTGGGTGTGCTTTGTTAACAGATAAGTCCGTGTAGACTTCCACCAGTGGTGTGCATCGCCTTTCAGCATGAATGTTGCACACAGTACTTTCTTCTCCTCATTAACTGTCATCATCATGAAATTTCTCTTTATTTCGTCGATCCAGTGTGCTGGCCACAAATGATCTACTGGCTTACCATTATATTCTTTGGGCTTCATCTTCAGAAAATGCTCGATCAGTCGGGAGTGGTCCAACTGATACGGAGCATAGGCCCCATACATAGGTGGTTGATACTGGTAACTGCCTTGAGCTACCTCGGGATTGTGTACTTGGGCCTGCATGAACTGCCTTAACCGTTGGCTTACCATTATATTCTTTGGGCTTCATCACACCATTCTGAATATAAGTAGTTCTCAAGTCAAAAATCCAACTAATCAATATAAATATCAAAATTTTCAGATCTTTCTGACAAAATACTGTATTTTCCATCGTAGGGTCGATGGTAGGGTCGTTCCTTATGCGACCCCAGGGTATGCGACCCTGAGAAACATTGTCAGCTTATCGAGAGCCTAGGGTCAATGGTAGGGTCGGTAGTTGTTCGACCCTATGTCCGACCCCTAGTTTTTTGTCAGATCACCGAGAGGCTAGGGTCGATGGTAGGGTCGGTAATTGTCCGACCCTAGGTCCGACCCCTAGTTCTCTGTTAGATCACCGAGAGGCTAGGGTCGATGGTAGGGTCTGACGTAGGGTCACATGTTTTGGTCGAATTCTGCGACCCTATGACCCAGAATCAGGTTTTTAAACCCGATTTTGGATTCATTTCCCATTTTTTCTCCTTTCTTCCAACTCAACCCGTTTCTTTGAGTTGCTACAGTATCGACCCCTACCTGTTTAGTGATCATATCTTTCGTTCGTGACGCCCACTCCTTCTCTTCAGGTATGCTCTCTTATTGTTTTACATTTTTAAAGCTTTCTAACTAGGTTTTTATCCATTTACATCGTTTTCTTCAAATTAAACTTTTTCTAATCGTAAAAATTTAATTTTTATTGGGGGCTTTTGCTATTGGTCACCCAATGGATGAAAGCCCTAAAAAATATTCGAGTTTCATCGGTTGGTTATCGAAGAACTTGAAATTTTTTGTTTTTGACATAATTTTTGAGATTTTTTGAATTTACTGGAATTTCTTCAAATTCGATCTTTCTAAATTAAATTTCCCACTGTATGAGCCTTGCAGGATGGTTTAGAACATATGTAAGTCCTCCTGCCCAAGTGTTTGGGTGAAAAGTGAGGCTTTTGACCAATTTATGCAGTTATAATGCCGAAATTTTTAGATTCTTCATCTTTACTGATCTATTATCTATTTTTTTTTGTTTTGGCAGATAATATGGCTCGTACCAAAGTGCCTAGAGCTCATGACCCAGTTCCTTTTCCCTCCAACGAGGCCGAAGCTCAGTATGCTCGCTATGAGCGTAAGAAGGTAGAGGGGGGTTGCTGTGTGGACTTGGCTAGTCTAGCCTTGTTTAACATGGAGGGGGCATTTGGTGACATGGGCTGGCTCCCTGTGATCACCTATGACGCGTGTACCCGTCTGGATTTGGTGAGATAGTTCTATTGTAATCTCCAGGTAGTGGGGGATCGCAATGACACAGAGAGAGGTAGGGAGCTTAGGATCACGAGCTACGTCAAAGGGATAGAGGTTTTCTTTGACTGCCAGCAGTTGACTGATCATCTGGGCATATCAAATGACGGCCCTTTGGTGTACTGTGCTCTCAGAGAGCCCCAGTTCCTTTCCTTAGAGGTACGTGCTGAGATTGACAGTCAGCTTATCAGAGATGATCGCTGGGAGATGAAAGCGATCAACCTATGTCCAGAGCCTCGGGTGTACTGCAAGATCATCCAGCACAACCTGATACCCTAGAGTGGACACTAGGAGAGGATCTCCCAGTTGACTCAGTACGTCCTCTACTGCATCTGCACTAGGTAGCCCGTCTGCCTACCTTACATTATCCTGAGGATGATGATCCGTGCTATGCTGCCTGGTCAGATAGGCAACCTGCCCTACAGACGTCTGATCACTACTCTGCTCACCCGCCTAGGTGTTGATTTAATAGATGAGAGGATTCAGAAGAAGACCTTCTCATCGGTTCTGGACTGGGAGGCCATCTGTAGGATGGGCATGCGGGATGCTCAGGTCAGTGATGATGAGAGAAACGCTCTGGTGCGTCCTCGTACTCGGGTAGAGATAGTAGACGCTGAGGCGGCAGCAGCAGTAGCAGCTGGAGCAGGGGTCCATGGGGGTGATGCTGAGGATGAGGATCGCATGTATATGGATGTAGACGCTATACCTCCTCCATCACCTCCACATTCTACTGGAGCTGGTCCATCTCGGGCTCCTTCACACATGACTGGTCCTTCACACCCACCATCTGATGATATGATGGGATTACTGCGTGAGATCAGAGAGGCTCAGCGCGTGACGAACTTGAGAGTGGGAGAGCTTCTAGATGCTCAGCGCACGACAGATAGGAGAGTGGGCGAGCTCCTAGATGCTCAGCGTGCGTCTGATCAACGGATGGCCGAGTTGATAGCTAGTCTCCAGACGATCCAGACTCAGGTAGCCTGGTTGACTAGAGTGTATGCTGAGAACTATGACAGAGATCGTGAGGCACCTCCTCCTCCATCGCCTCTAGCTCCATGATGTTTATTTCTTTTTATCCTTCTTTGTACTACAGAGTAACTATCCGGGTTGTGGACCATACTCTGCTTTGGATATGTATATACGTGCTTTTTATTTGATGTATATAAAACTTGTTTCTCTTTTTTATATATGCATTATTCTCTTTCTTAATTTTGTCTCAAACAACACAGGTGCATACAGTGTGTTCCTATTAAAGCTTTTAAATTTTATCCTAACTCAGTTCACGAATTTTGTGGAAATATACTGGTTTAATAGACAGGGTCTGAGAGCTCTGATACCAAGTTGTCACACCCCAATTTTGTACTATTCAGAATGGTGTGATGAACCGCTAATAAACCAATGGTTCAATCAGGATCTCAAATAGACTGTGTCCGTTTGCTTAAACCATACACATCCACAACAATAATTAGAGTAAATACATAATAGCGGAAGTCTTAAATATTAAATGAATTAAGAATCTAAATGTGATAAAATAAATAATTTAACCAATTATTTCCAAAAGGACTAAGACATAAACTTAAATAATTAATTCAAATACATTGTCTGTATAATCCAAATAAAAATATAATCGAAAACACAGGAGTTGCACTCGCATGTCGAATCATGCGACTCCATCATCATTTCAGCGTCCATCGTCGCAGCTTACCCGTAGACAGGAGCATTTATATAATCTTCAACCGTGGTACCTACATCATCAACTAAAATATTTGACGTCGAAAAGGGTGAGCACACATCACGGCTCAGTGAGCAAACAAAACAATGCAACAAACATATGCATGCATTCAATTTATATCTTTGGTCTGATTCATAAGTTTGCAATGTGCAATAGAAAGAATAGGTGGTCGCCGAACCTCTATACACGAGTGTGTGTAGCCGCCCAATGAATCTCGACATTGCCGTCCCACATGCACCCACCATGGAATAGAGATAGAGCTAAAGTGCTTAGGATCGTATCGCATCACACGTCCCCTGATGCTCTACCCATACTAACACGTAAGCCCCTGTTGGCTAGGGCTTGCAAACTGGGCTCACAACTAACCAATCCTAATGTCAAACAGTGTATCCAAGGCCTCACCCCAATATCCCTCAATACGTCCATAGAGATAGAGCTAAGGCCCCCCGACAGAGTCAGAGACTACACGGTCCGAGACCACCTCCCTTGATGCCCTACGACGTAATAGCTCTGCTAAGGTAATGGCGATACGACGATGTCAGTGGACTAGACTTGAGTAGAGATAGAGGTAGAGTTTGGTGACCAGGATGAACCAAAGTGTCACGTCCTCCCCCTGATGCTCCACTCGCATCAAGTACACTAACCACACACAAACATTCACATGCTTATTTCTAACATCACCATCATCATCATGTTATAAATAAACGAAATTAAATATGCATGAATAGTAATAGCAAAAATATTGGATGACATGTTAAATGCACATTACACGCAAACAAGCATAGAATCATTCATGGCATTGAACTCAATAAATAAAACAGTTTATTATTAACCAATTAGTTTAGGTATTATTTCCTCACCTTTGATTGAGTGTAGATCCTCGTTCAAGCTTTATGAATCACCTTTAAATCACTAGAAAGGCCTAACAAGTCGATAGATTTTAATTAGAATTAGTTCCAACAATTTTAGTCTAGTTGAAACCGTAGGGTCGCAGGTAGGGTAGCACCTAGGGTCGGTTACCCAATCGACCCTAGGGTGTAGGGTCGGACGTGGGGTCGGTTATCAATCGACCCTATGTGCGACCACACCCTCCCTGGGACTTTCCGAGGACATGTGATCGATCCTGTGGTCTTGTAGGTCCATTATAAGATTGTTCTATGGTTCATAACTATGATTTTTACACACTTTCCATTTCCTATGATGATTACTTCCATGGATTTCTTTGAAACTCATCCATGGATAGATGATTTGGGTTTCTCCTAATCCTAACTTCTTAATATTCCATTCTAGGCTCTTAATTAATGAAGAAAACTAGGTTCATACCTGAGGTTGGCTGAGATTCAGAGGTTTCTCTGAACTTCCTCCTCTTCCTTAGCCTTTTCTTCAATTTTTCTTCTCTTCTTCTTTTCCTTCTCTTTCTCTTTCTCTCACTTTCAATTAGGGTTCTAAAAGGAGTGAAAGAGGCTAAGGAACGTCCTATTTATAGAGAAAATGTAAGACCCGCACTCTGAAAACCTGGTTTAACCTTGGTTTTGTGTCGTGACAGGTCTTCCGATCATCACCGAGCCAGACGGGGCAAACGGATAACAAACAGGTACAAAATCGGACCAAAGTCGACCAATTATACCTGATTTTAGATACCGATTGATGGTACCGGATGATGGTACCGGTCGACCGGTATGGCCTGCACAACTATGTGCGGGAATTTGGAAATTGGTCTCTGCGGGTCCTGCTTTCCTGATTTCGAATCCTAGAAGTTTCGTAATCCTAGTAGGGTTACTAAACCCTATTTCTAGCCTATAAATACACCCTTAAACCCCCTCAAATCCTTTCGATTGTCTCTCACAAACCCTAGAGAAGAGAAAGAGCTTGGAAAGGAGAAGGAGTTAGGAAGAAGAAGGAGGTGCTGCCATTATCGTTTGACAAAGCTCTCGTTACGCCTGTCAACGGTAAGTGTTTGAATCTCTCTTCTTACCCTATGTTAGTTGTGTGGGTGGATCAATACCATGCAAAGTAGGTATTGATCTAAAACCCTAAATTGGCCAATAAACCCTAAGTTGCCGTCAAACCCTAGATTTGAGTTTCGAGATGATATTCATCGAAACAAGACTTGAATGAGTTGGGGATAACTCTAACTCAAAGCCTAGACTTAGAATGGATAGGAGAAACCCTGAAAGTCCATGGAGGATGGTCGACGGCAGTCGAAGAACCCATGTATGGTCTTCCGGAGACATACCGGTCGACTATACCGGTTGCACATAGTGCGACCGGTATGTTGCGACCGCTACCTCTCGGGAGGTTATCTGTGGGGGACCGGCTGACCATACCGGTCGCCAGTCTTTCCCACAGAGCTGCGATCGGTACATGCCACCGTTCAGCTTTGTGAGGGTAGTTGTGATCTCTGTTGGTTTCCGACCAACATGAAACCCTAAACAATATATTTTAATGAAACCCTAATATTATGTAGGACTTTGTGACTTATCGTTTGGACCTTGCGACGTGGAGCAAGTTATTGAACGAGCGTCAGGTAAGGGAATCTGACCTAAACCTAATAATTAATGGACAGTAAATCGTTGTTAATCATTGAATATCTATGATGTGATGTTTGTGCATATTCACATGCCATCTTTTACTTTCAGTTATTATTATTGTTCATGCATTCATAGGATATGATTGTTAGGCATGTGATTGTTTTCGTTGGTGTGTGGAGTGGGGCATGGGCCTGGGATCGCTCTTCACACTGGCACTTTTTGTAGTATTCTGTCTTAACATGCTTGGTACGGGTGGGGTATCAGGGAAGATCGTGGTATGGTGGTCTCCGATATTGATGTTGTCCCGGCCATCGTTGTGTGGTACTGAGGATTCCGAGTCGACGCTGGCTTGTCCACGATGCTTTAGCTCTATCTCTATGCCGTAGGGAGTTATGTTAGATAGGGTCTACCTGCGTATTGTTTCTATCCTAGTGGGTTAGTTGCGGATAGGGTATCAGGGGGAGATGAGGTATGGTGGTCTACGACCCGGCCTGCACGCTCTAGCTCTATCTCTATGCCGTAGACGGCTGTGCTGGGATAGAGCATACATTGTTAACATATAGGATTGGTTAGTTGCGAGCCCAGTTTGCGAGCCCTGGCCAGTAGGGGCTTAGGTACTGGTATGGGTAGAGTATCAGGGGAGGTGCGGGTATACCTTAGCTCTATTTCTATTCCATGATGGGTGCATGTGGGTTGGTGGTAGTGTGATTACTGTGCGATGCCACACACTCGTGTATAGAGGTGCGGGGGCCACCAAACCTTTCTATAGCACATTGCAAACTTAAAATCAGACCACAGCATAAAATGATTGTTACTCATGCATAATATTGTGAAACTGTCTGATTGTCTTACTGAGCTGTGTTGTGAGCTCACCCTTCGTACGTATATTATTTTTAGATGTTGATGCAGGTTATACTGTGGATGACTATGTGAACGCTCCGGCGTATGGAGGTGTGGCTGCTCTAGATGTGCAAGCAGGAGAGGACGAGCATGACGCTTCATGCGAGTGCCCTTTCTGCGTGTACCTGTGATTTGTTTTATTCATTTATTTCAGTTATTTTGATTGGATTAAAGGGATGTAATGATATTATTTTTATGTGTTTGATTTTGAATAATGGGATATTTATTTAAATTATCAATAGATACTCAGTTCATTCTATTTAAAGTCTTCCGCTGTATATTTCTATTCTGATTGTGGTTATGTGTAATTGGTTTGTATGGGTGGACACGGCCTATTCGAGATCCTGGTGTGGACCGTTGGTTCAATAACGGTTCACTCACACCGTTCTGGTTGGATCAGAATTGGGGTGTGACAGAAAAACCCTCCAAAATAAGTCCCATCGAGTTTAGGAAAGAACCCCTTGAAATTAGAAAAGTTTCCTAATTTACGATTTCTGTCTGTCATCGTAGGGTCGCATGTAGGGTCGTAGGATCCATCGACCCTACGTTTTTCTAGTCATGTGACCCTAAGACTAGAAAATAATAGGTTGGACTTCTGTTGAGGTGGGGTCAACCCTACTTGTTTAGGCATGCGACCCTACCCTCATATTTACTGTTTTTAGGTCAAATTCATACCTGGTCTTGTGATTTCTTTCACGCACTTGGTCCACTTGGCTCGACCATGATAGGTAGACCTGGTACAAGGTGGTAAGACCGGTTAGTTTGATACGGGTCTTACAAGTTAGCTCCGAAATTTTACATATCGTAAATTTGGGATGTAACAGTATACCAGTCTCTTTATGAGCAGTAAGCTAACACTTTTCTTTCCCTTAAGTTGAGGACTAGCTCCACGCACTAGAGGTGGCACACTCGATGGGATCTCTGCCTACAGTAGGATCCACACCATCATGATCCCATGATATGTGGTTGATAAAACCGTAGTTGTATGTTATATGTAGCAATGGATTTTATTTGATTGTCACGAAAAGTACCTTTTCTTGTTGAACATATTAGATTGGAGAAACATCTTTTACCCAACCCTATTTAGTTGGGACTTGCTTCCGTTGGGAAGGCTGAGTTTAGTTTAGTTGCGTTGCATTTTAGGTTGAAATTAAAATGTTAGTACAGGACATTAGGACCGTCAACGTGAACTCAATTTGTTCACAAAATTTGAACCCCATCATTTGATCTGCCACATGATAGATATTTGGGCTGCCTTTAATTTGAAGAAGGCTTTTCTAAAATGCTTTATTCATACCACATGGTCAACGTCGTGCTTGTGCCACCACTGGTGAGCCTTCATTTGGTCGATCTTGCTCGATCGAGTGAGGGTGATGTTGTTGGATTTCTCGGAATCAGGAGTCCTTGTTTTGCCACCACAGGTAACGAGATTTCCAAGGAAGGTTCTTTTAGGCCTCTTGCTTTGTTCAGAAAGAGTCCAATGTGTATTGGGTGATCTTTCCAACATAAGTGTGAACCCAATGATGCAAACCTTTTACCCAGGGTTTTTTTTTTTGGTGGGAAACAAGACTAGAAGAAAAATGATCACTTGCCCCTTGGTCAGGTTTACTATTTGTGGCATTCTTATGACTTATATGCTTGATGTTGCAGATTGATTGAGTAAAATATTGTATTGTGTTTACAGCTTTAGCTTCCCACTTGGCCTTAATCAAAACATTTAATGGCACAAATATGAGGAGTGGCTTAAATCCTTTGCTGCGACACTTGCAATTATGTGTTTAGACACTTCTTTGTTGGGTGATGAACCTCTCAAACCCATGGCTATAAGCAATTCTGAAGCCAAGGCTCTTTTTAAGTAATGGAATGAATCAAATCGGTTGTGCTTGATAATAATAAGATACACTAATGATAGGACTCCCAGAGAGTATCACTGAACAAAAGTTCTTGGTGTTTTGATATTCAAGATATTCACATTGCCAATTTTATACATGATCTAAGAAACAAAAAGAGACAAATGAAGGGGAACTGTACATTTACGTAAAGCATAGGGAGATTATCCAAATAGATTACGGAGGAATAGATGATTTATTTTATCTTTGATTACATTTTGGTTCAGTTTAATTCATCATGTGATGGTATCTATAGGTTCGAGTAACATGTTACTCTTACTCCATTTATTGTTTATTCCTCTACTGTAAATGCTGATTTAAGATCTAAATGTCCGATGTTTGATTAAGAGACGGTGTACGTCACCAATTAGCATTCTTGGTTTTCGAAACTTGTGTTGATTAAGTTAAAAGGAAACTCACTAGAGATAGAAACATAGGATCTATTCGAGATGAAGAAGTTTTAGCGGTAGTTTTTAGCTTCATCGGAGATACACAACTAAAACTTGATCCCAGGACCATTAGTGGATATCTTATCGATTATTCCAAGAAGTCAAAAGGCTAACAACTCTATTGTTCATTTCACTCTACCAGAGTTGTTGAGTAAATTCCATTAAAGAAAATAAGGTTTGTAATTTGATTGAGCTTCTCAAGAGTAGTAAACCAATTGGATGTAAGAAATGTCTAAACTTTCTACTAGTTTATTGCTTCTCTTTGTTTTAAGAAGAATGTAGTCGGTTAATGAACGCATCTCAAAATTAGTAGGAGCATGTTTATTTTTCTAATACTCCAAGATGACGACATACTCTTAACCCCAAGGGGGTTCTTATATGGTAAAGATCAATATCTCAAAGAGGAAATGAGTTCAACTCTCCTTGGGGCCTATCTATAAAAAAAATTGACATACTCCTAGCGAGTAATGGTGTTGGTTTTTTCTGGATGTGAGATAGGTTACTGATTATCCAATCAGCTAAATATGAAAAACCTTTATTCGTGGCATGTTATGAGGTCATAGATTAGACTCTATAGAGGTTAAAATTTCTTTTCAGGGCTTAGATGGTTGATTCCATAGTCATAGTCAGGTCATTGAGAGTGTTTTGTGATAAAACCGTATATATATATATATATATATATATATATATATATATATATATATATATATATATATATATATATATAAATATATATATATATATATATATATATATATATATATATATATATATATACACACGAAATAATTAGAGTTCTTTTTAATTAATACTTATTGATATGAAAAATAATTAGAGTTCTTTTAATTAAAACTTATTGATATGAGATGTCTCTAGGTTGGGGAGAAGCTTCGTGAATCGTTGAACACCATTGAGTGTGTAACTTGTATGAGATTAGTTAAATCATTTGACATATTTTTTTAGTATGAGTACATTTTATTGACATAGGCAGTATTTATCATTTGATCAAATACTATCCTACTCTTATTGTATTTTACATTATTGTTTATGGCCTTATTATTCTTTGTTGTTTGTATATACACATATTTTGCTTTGAATGATAGTAGAGGTAAGCCTTGAATGAAAGTAGAGGCAGATTTTAAATGATAATAGAAGCAGTGTAATGTGTTACCTTCCTCATGTGCCAAAGGTTACTTTTAAGGGTACATGTACACTGCTAGTATAGAGTTACTTAGTTTGAGGATTTGGACAAGTGTATAGGGACTTACGGATCCAGTCCCAGTGTGCTTCAGTATGTGGCAACTAAAGTAAGCTTCTGTATAAAGTAGCTATCTTTGGTAGTTCTAGTGGCAGTCTGCCATGTAAATAATGACTGCAGTGAGCTCTTAGTGATGGAGCAGCTATTGACTAATTTGGAATTAACATATTCGATCACCGTGACATGCAATTTCCATACCACAACTTTACACCTGTATATCCCAAAAGTGGGTGAAGGTGCACGCACTGTGACATGTAGTCCCACGTTAACCTCAAATGCTAACACGTTATGACACTTATGATTGGGTGATTGTGTTCTTACTTGTTTCAAGGGTGTTATGTTTTAATATGAGTTACTTTCAATGCTTCCTATATATGATCAAAACAATTTATCTAATCCATGGTTGAAGCAATGACCTGTGTTAAGGATAAGGTTTGATGACTTGTCATCTATCCATATACATTGTATTTTGGCTGTTAAAGATATGGATAGATGAATACTAGATGACAAGTCATCCTTATCCTTAACTGCAAAGATACAACTTATATTAAGGGTGTCAAAAGTGAAACCGAACTGTTTAAACCATAACTGACAAATCATTTAATAAATGGTTCAATTCTGATTTACAATTTGACACCATATACCGAAATCGAATCGAACCTGTTAGACCGATTAAACAAACATTGTGAACCCGATTAAAACTGTATAACCAAACCGTTTGTAAAACCATTTAATCAAACCGTTTATAAACCAATTATTCTTATTAAAACCAATTAGCCCCGCCTTAATTTACATAGTTTTCTTTTTAAATTTCTCGTTATCTAAAATGTCGAGTTCATTTTTCATAACTTGGTAATATTTGGAGTCGAATTGTTCCTGTGTCCATCTTGAAGGTTTGCTTGAAACAAAGGGACAAAGAAGAAGAAAAACAAATACCATTGGTTTTGACTTTGATTGGCAAACCGAACCGTAAAGAAACCATTTAGTAGAATTGATAAGCTAAACTGTTTGTAAAACCTCAACTAAAACCGTTTAAACAGTTAAATAAAAAACTGTTTAAAAATCGACAATCGAAATCGTTTAACCTGTTAACCCAAAAAATCATTTACAAACCGGTAAACTGAAACTGATTAATAAGCGGTTTTGGTAGGAACTTACAAACGGTTTATTAAAAGGTTTGATTTTGGTATTACCTTTGACGCATCGAACCGAACCGAAACCAAACAACAAATCCGAAATCGCGTCGTTTAACACCATTAACCTTTATGGATAGATGACTAGTCATCAATCCATATTCTTAATAGCCAAGATACAACATACATGGATAAATGACAAATCATCAATCCATATCCTCAACAACTTGCTGCAGCTCAAGTGGGAGAGTGTAATGGTTTCAACATGTATGGGAAAAAGCATCGGTCATTATGGGGGTTTAGGATTAATGTATGGGTGTTGATTAATAGACTTGGTTTTTTGGAACCCTATTGGGAGTGATTTCCATAATAGGTGCATGTTTAACAATTAACTGCCTTATTGTGTGAAGCATCATGTGAGCTTATTGGTAATATGACCTTATTATGATAAAGAGCAAATTACCCTAACTATTATCTAAAGTATACAGAAGAGGGAATAGACCAGACCAACAGAGCGACACAATGAGGAACATCTCCGTCAATCGATATGGATTTGGGTATGTTCTTCCCTATTTTCATTATTGTTCATTGTTTGCATCATGGTAAAACTATGAGTTTAATAGTCTTACAAGACCTAGATGGGATTAGAGCTTGCAAAGCAAACAAGGAAAAAACACATAAAAAAACAGGAAAGAATAGTAAGCAAACATCTATAAACAAAGTTCAAATCGTTCACGAATTGAAACCTATAAACAAGTTAAAATTAACACCATAAATGGGATCACTTCAATCATCTGTAAACAAGGAAGAAAGACCTAGAAAAACTGGAAGAAGTCAAATCTTTGATGTATTGACAAAATATGACAAGAAAACTAGGGTTTCAAATTAATCAAAGACCAAAAACGAACTCTTTTACTAAAACCCCCGCAGAGATAGTAAGATTTGAGGGAACAAAGAGACAAAATGAGGAGCAATCTTAAGAGATGGAACTAACCAGCAGCCTGTCTTGAGGTGGGATCAAGTTTGAGCTGCAACTTCTGCAGCGATCGAACCTTGAAGGAAGAACGAGGAGCTTGATTATATGGCAGTGAACCTTGCAGGAAGAATGAGGAGCGATTGAGCAACCTAACGACTTCATCTGAGGAACGACTGGAGAAGTGAAGCAAAAGATGAACCCTACGCTAACATAAATGACAATGGATAAAATTGGAATTTTATCTACCTTGGTTAATTTTATCCTTATTTAAATACCCCAAACATATTATATGAAACGTTGGGTATCTCAGATGTAGTATTTTTGATACATTAGATACCCTGAATGTAATTTACCCTAAGTGGTTTTTCCCCCTCTAAGACCCATACTCTACAAGCACATTTAACGTATTGATTTATGGTCGATTCGCACAATTATCTAGATATCCATGTAGTTGAAGTTACTATATCACCCTTAAGTGGTAAAAGTTTATTCTTAATGTAGAGATACCTTCTTCTTCATCCATTGGTATAGAACATAATTTGACTAAATAGATTTCAAAACAATATTGAGATTTGAGAGGTCACAAGTCACAACATTGTCTATTGACTACAAAAATGACATCAACATTTTGTCCCACCATTTGGACTTTTTCAGCCTACCAAGTACTTTTAAATGTTTCATAAAGACAACAATGTATTTTCACATGTTCCATAAAAAAAGGTAAATTATTATTATAAGAGTGTGTTATTGTTGTATATTTATATGTACCTTATTTAAGAAATCTCGTATCTGATGATGAAGGCTGCAAATGATCTTCAAAATAAAGAATTAAAGCTGGGTCGTATCACAATCGATACTGTCCTAAAGACAGAATTTGACTCCAATGGTGCAACCGGATTGTATCGTAAACCTGGCTCCAAGATAAAGCAGCTTCGGCTTCCCTTATTAAACCTACACTAGTCTAATGTACCCATTCGAGTACTTCGAAGTGGTGCTAAGGCAAATGCAGATGATCGATATGGAGGAAAAATCGATTTTTAATGGCAAAATGAAAGATATATACGGTAGGGGAACAATAAATAATATACAGTATTAGAGAGAGAGAGAGAGAGAGAGAGAGAGAGAGAGAGAGAGAGAGAGAGAGAGAGCATTAATTTCATAAAAAAAATCGTATCAAAGGAGGCTCTTGACTACCCTATATAGAGTAGGACATGCCCTTCCAAGGCACTCTTAAATGTAGGTGTGTCCATTCACTACAACGGCTCAGATCAACAGATCCTGATCTGAGAGTTCGGAACACACCCCTTACCAAGGGATCTGTTCTATTGAATAGATGCACCTCTACGATCTAACGGCTTGGATTGTCCGATTCTAATTTGACCGTTGAGATCGCACCTTTTCCCAAAGGTTATGATCCATTGAATGGATGTGCCCTTACGATCTTAACAGCTTGGATTGATTGATCCCAATCAAGCGTTCAGATCAAACTCCCTCTTAAAAAATATATCTTGAGTTAACTCACACCCCACCGCCGGCTTGGGCTCGGTGCACATGTGAAAAACAAACCAGACCTAACTTGGACACAAGGGAGGAGGAAAACTTCTCTCTAAATTACCCTATCCCTTATAGTTCCCAAAATTATATATAAGGTACCCTACAACCTCTTTCACTTCCCATGTGGGACTAAAGAAAGAGACAAACCTTACTTGTGTCGTCTTGAGGTCTTGGGATCCAACTTCACAAGCTCCATCTCAACACTCTCTCAAACCACATACCATAAAAAGCAAAAAACCAAAATGGCTTTATCTTTTGAAACTTTACTTTTACTAAAACTAATAATACAATAATTAAATAAAATACAGCAGTTATTTTTTCAAACTTCACAAAGTCATCTATTATATCACGTGGACAACGATGTAACCATTATAACCTTTGGATAGAGAGGATATTGTCTAGATGAATCACATGTCAAATTTCAGAATACAATTGAATCAAATACCACTTGTATAGGTATACATAATACATGCATCCGTGTATGTCTATGTATGCATATTAATACTCAACAATATATGTCCATGTATGTGTACTAACACTCAAAATAATATTGTTCACTCTCCTAATTGCTTAAGAATAAATCGGTTTAGATTTAAAATATTTAAAGAAAAAAAATTGATGATTTAGAATTGACTTGTAATTTTCAATAACATCACATTATGTTGTTACATGGATAACTAAAAAAAATAAAAAAAAATAAATAAACATTGTAAGAGAAAAAAATTGAAAAATACTATTGCATATTAGGCATTAGGTAACTTTCAAGTTGCCTTGTTTACCTGTGAAACAGTGAAAGTGGGTTGCATGAACTTCCATAGTAGCTTCGAAAATAAAATACTATAATAACATTTATTTATTTATGGATACATTGGAGAGAGCTTTAATTTAAAAGTCACATGATTTTTAGCCTTACCCTCAATCATTGATATAAGGGTGTCAAAAATGGGCCCGGCCCGGTAGCACGGACCGAACCGGCCCAAAATAAATCGAATCCAGTCCGGACCGAACCTTAATGGATAGGTTTCGGTCTTGGCTTGTAAAGCCCGACACCATTTCAGCCCAGATCGAAACCAGACCGGACCGGCCCATAAAGAAGCCCGAACTAGCCCGAACACCGGTAAGGTTCATCCGGGTCCAATTTCTTAATTTTTATGGTTTTAAATTTTGATGGATTATATTACACTGTTATAGTTCACTTATTGATCTGAAAGATTATATGAATCTATAGTTGAAAAAAGTATGTTAATTATTACAATTTATTGAATTACATACATATAGAATAAATGATGCTAATTTTATAGATAGAAATAATAAAATAAGCAATATATCTTACATATAAAATTGGCACGATAAGCTTGATAAGCCCGGTCCGGACCGAATCAGCCCGAAATTACCTCAGTAAGCCCAACCCGATAACAAACCGACACCGGACCAGCCCGATAGTTATTGTGTCCAGCGCAGCCCAACCGAGCCCGAACTCTTAATGGACATGTTTTGGGTTGGGCTTATAAAACCCGACACCGATTCAGTCCGGACCGAAACCGGCCCGGATCGACCCGTTGACACCCTTACATTGATATAACCGTATCATTAAGGGACTGTCTGATAAAACTTCAACTCTGGGATTCTTATGGTTGAAATTTCTACTTCTGCTTCAAAAGGATTTAGGAGCATATAGGACTAGAAACATGTTTGTTAATCTAATTTAGTCATGAATTCTAGAGTGGTGGTGGATGATGACATTAGTGGTGAGTGGTGATGATTGGTGACGGTGGTGGTGGGTGGGAGGTGGTGGCGAAGGGTGGCGATGGGTGGGTGGTGGTGGTGGAGGGTGGTGGCGGCGGCGGTGGTGGTGGTGGTAGTGGGTGGTGATGGAGGGTGGTGGTGGTGGGTGATGGTTGGTGGTGGATGGTGGTGGCGATGGTGGGTGGCTGGTGGTGAGTGGCGGGGGGTGGGTGGTGGTGGAGGTGGGTGGTGGGGGTGGCGGCTGTGGGTGGTGGCGGTGGTGGGTGGTGGTGGTTGTGGTGGTGGTGGTGGTTGGTGGTAGTACTGGTGTGGGGTGGTTCTTTCTACTCCAAAATTGTATTCTAAAGTCGAGAAACATCTATTTGATATTCCAAAAAAATGGATTCTGGAGTCCATTTGGAGCCGGTTCACTCTAGGATTCTCTAGAATCTGAATCGAGTTACCAAATGAGATTTTGCTCCATTTATGCTCCAGAAGCTAGAATCCGGATTCTGGAGTGTTATGAAACACCTCTAAACAAATTCAATTTCAAAATGAAGCCTAAAACCACTGCTAATTTATCTTTTCTATTTAATTTCTTTCAAAAATAGAAGTTTTGATTGAAAAGAGGTTCCGTTGTTCGAGAATATATAGTCCACCTATATTGTACATGTATTTTCCACAAGGGATTTAAATCGTCTCTTGCGAGGGTATCTGTAGGAGACGTGGTTGCATCCAATCGATGGGCGTCAGCTCAATCCAAGCCGTCTAGCTAACGCTGGTGCATAAGTCGACATCCCTCTGTGTTTCACCTTATCAAATGGCTGGACTGCTCGGATTCGATCGACCCCCACGTGTCGGGCATCGACTGGATGCAATCGAGTCTTCTGCCGACCCCTTGATAGGTGACGATTTGCCTCTCCACCAAATCCCATCATCATCTTTATCCAATAGGTTTCACACATCTCAAGAACAATGATGAGATCCCATGGAAAGTACACATAGATACAAGTGATCTAAAATCCCACTCCTTGGCCCCATATTAAAATCAAGAAAATTTAGAATAGAAATTCTCCTCAGGTAGTCCCACACGCCCACCTAGAGATCCCACCCTCAAGATGCCGAGGGAATAATTTGTTTAGATTTAATTTTCTTAAAAAATTAATATAGAAAAATCTAATTAGTTCATATAATTTTTAATATATTTTTATTATTTCAATATGAAATAAAAGATAGATCCATGGAATGAGAAACTTCTTTCTTAACACGTCTCTCTTTCAATGAAGGCTCTTCTTGATATAGTTTCTATTTATGTTTATGAGTTATTATGTGAATAAATTTTGAGTCATAAATAATAATCATATAATATCATTAGACATAAAGAAGTAATAATAGATTACCCCAATAATAATAAGCACCTTTTAACTTATTTGTAAATTTTAGATTATATCAATTTATTTTAAATATAAATAAATACCAAAATTCATACCAAACAATTACATACCAAAGAGAACCAAAGACTACAATGAAAAATGGAAAATAACTGCTATATTCTATGTGCATTAAAGAAAATAAAGAGATTTAAGTAGTGTTTTATCATTGGATGATATGTGTTTTCTTTTATGGATGCTGATAACAGGTGTTGGAGTTTAATTTTTTTTTTTTTCTAATAAAAACTTATGTTAAGATATGTCTTTTCTTTTTCATGTACAACCATGAATGTGCACGATCATATTTTTAATCTATTGAAGGGATACATAGGGACGAGTGTAATCCCAAATCTACCTCCACTGGACAAAAGGTTGATGCATCATGCACGTGCATAATATGTGTACAAAATCCTTTTTTTATTTTTTTATTTATTTTCGTAATGAAAGATCTTTCATTTTTTTAATAAAAAGAAGTTGTGTTTCTCTACATAATATGAGATTTTCTTATTGAGACCTCTTAAGGTGTCAAATAGTTTAAAACCTTACTTTTTTTTTTTTTGTTATTTCTTAATATAATACTTTTGATATTTTTTTGTGAGGATTATTATTGTCATTTTACATGTCCATTCGAAAAAACATATGGGACCTTAGGCAAATCATTTTCAAAAAGTTTATAAAAAACTTATTTTACCATTGACTTAAAAACTTTTAGAAATATGAGAAGAAGTAATTAAAAGAAGGTGCCATGTTTAATAAACACCTATGGAGGTATCATTCAACTAAGGGCGTTGAAAATGAACCAAAATCGTTATTCAACCGAGTCAGTTAAACCAAAACCATAAAATCAATTATTAAACGATTCAATTATGATTTAAAAAATGAAACCGTTTAAAATAGATTAAACCCATATTTCAATCGTATTGAAGGTTTATTTATAGAAATAAATTAATAATTATAAATCATAAACACACCTTCATGACTTTTGCCAACGAAAATAAAATAAAATTATTTCAATGCTTTCATTTTCTCCCTTCTCTCTTCCTCTTCTCACATGAAACTGTTTAAAATTCAGATAACCAAAATCGATTAATAATCAATTTTGATAAACATTTTAAAATCGTTTAATAAATGATTTGATTTTAGTTTTATCTCATCCACATCGAACCGAAATTGAATCAGACTATTAAACCAAAATAGACTTAATTCACACAATACTGTATAAGAAAATTAAATTTGAAAACAATTCTTTAGCAACACGGATGATGGTGAGATTTCTAAGCCAAGAAGGGAATCTCTATGATTCTATCCAATAAACTTTTAAATATGAAAGACAAGTTGGCAGGGATTCAAATCCTCTCCTCCCAGTGATTCGGGAGGAGGGGCGGCGACCTGGATGGATGATGGACTCCTAATGCTCGGGTGAATCTGAGCCTTCTTCCTAAGTCGACATGGAACAGACATGGGGTGTCGGCTCAGATGAAGGACTTGAATTCACTCGAATCCCAAGTGTCGGCCATCCAATGAGGATGCCTCTCTCCTCCCAATTCAGTGGGAGGCGAGGATGTCAATCCAGTTGGCAGCCGTCCAGGGCTTGCTTTCAATAGGAAGTTAAGTATGAAAATAATAAATTAGCAGCGTTAAATGATTCTATTTTTTAATTTATTTTTATTTATGATATTCCATATCAACGGTTGAGAGAGCTGAAGATCAGATTTTTGGCGTCTCAATTCAAGATTTCTCAAATTTCAAGTTAACACACTTACACCACGTCAAAATCTGATACTATAATACGGTAAGGTCACCGTCTCAATCCTCAGCTCCCCTTTTCCGTCTCTTTCTTCCTCTGTGTTCCCTTCCTTCCTCCAACCTTGTTCTTCCGATTTCTTCCTGTATCTTCGTTTTCATCTTTCGAAACTCTTGATCTGCTGCGGATTAACTGCTCGGACTGTTGTAGCCACTGTAACCCAATAAATATCATTGGACAAGTGCGAGAAGGGAATAAAGGGGAGGTGAAGTGAGAAATTCAGAGGACGATCGTTGCTCATTCAGATATAGATCTCTCCCGTGTTCTCTCCTCTTTTCCTTTATTTTTTTTGGCGGCGATCGCAGGATCTTCTCTCTCGACTAGGGTTTTTTTTTACAAAAATTCGTGGAGGAGGTAAGCTCCCTTTGACCGGTTGCTTATTAATTTTGTTCGTTTCAGATTCGCTTATACTTTTTACAGTAATTAGTAGTTTCTCTCTGTCTTTTGGTGTACATGTATTGAAATTCATGCCAAATACGAGGCTTACTTTTTACCTGATAGATCACAGACATGTTTGCGGATTTTGAATTGGGCCTGATTTAGTTATACTTGTTATATTCTGTTAAAGTACCCCAGAAATTTTAATTATGGAATTTATAATAACTGGGAACGATGGGACTTTTGGGATTTCGGCTTCATGCTACGAGTAAGAAGTGTAGCGGGTTTTGGTTAAGTCAATGATTGATTTGATGTTCGGTGTGGTGGCAACAATTTGTTTCTTCTATACAAATTGAAAATTCTGGAGTTTGGGCCACATTTTTCCAGTTTCCATCAGATCCGATGGTATCTCATGTAGCGATCTAACAGTTCATCTCATATTCGTAACTGAGAGGCAATTTTTATGCTTCGTAGGTGCTGGGTGAAATTCGTACTGATATGCTTCTACTTATTCTGGAGTTGTGTGCGACTCCCTCCTTCCAGCAATGTGTTATAAAGTTTTTCATTCACTTCCTGGCATTGAGGTCGGCACTCTGTTCTTTTGGTTGAGAAAGTAGTCTCTAAACAGAACATCCACCTAGTCTTAGTTTAAACCTCCATCTTGTTGGGAGCTCCAAAAAAATGTCCCTGAACCTTCAAAGCTAAACAAGTAAACGTAGGTCTTAGACTCTTAGGACAATTGTATAAGAAGATACGGTCTATTAAGATTACTTGTATCTTAAACTTTTTCAAATAGTTTAGAAACGCTGCACATAGGGACCATGCCCGCACCATGCTGTCTTGGAGTTCTGTAGAATTTCCTACGGAACAAGTTCAATCATAGTCTTGTTCCTCCTATCATAATCCTATCAGTTGTGTATGAACAGTGCTCTACTGGTGCTTTGTCTGTTGGGACAGAGCAGAAGGTATGATTGCTTGTACAACTACCGACAAGCATCAACTCCTTCCATCCCAACTATGGGGTAGTCCTTTACTTTTCAATCTAATGTACGATTGCCTTTTCTATGATTTTAATGGATAGAAAAAAAAGAAAAGAAAAAAAAAAGGGGGAAACGGAGGGTGGAGGCAACTACTCCTTCTGAACTTCTGGTATATACGTAAAAGGGGCATATTTGGGTAGCTATGAGTTGCTCTGGGACAGAATATGGGGAACAGTAGAGCAGCTGAATAAAGCAAGAAAATATGGAAATTAGATGGCCGAATGGAAAATTCTTGAGAAACCGGAGCAGGCTGAAGCTTAGTTAGAGTGGACCATATGTTGCCAGTGAATCATTTGGTACTGAAGGATCCAATTTCTTTGATCGATAAGTGGATCCCGCGCCCAGTTTGAAATCTGATCCACATTAGATCAGCAAAACTGGAGCAGCAACTGTGACAAGTGATTTAAAATCTAAAAATAGTCGATACATGATGTATATAGTGGCTACTGGATAATGGATAGCAGAATAGAGATCTGTAAAAAATAGAGAAGAGAAAATTGAGATTTTATAATTGATGTATAGCTGAAAAGTGATAAGAAAACAGAGTAAGATTGATAGACAAATAAGATGAATTCTGATATACTATCAGGCTATCAGCAGAATTACAACAATAAGAAAGATGGTAACTGAACTAAGAAGAAGGGAGAAGAACTAACCTGATATATCAGACAAGAACTGGTGAAACCAGTAAGTGAGAGAAAGAAGATGAGGAAATAGAGGATGGAAGAAGTTAGAGGCAGGAAATAATAGAAGAAGAAATAGGAGAACACAGCTGCTATCGGTTATTTCTAAGACGCCAAGCAAAACTCAAATTCCATTCAATTGATTCTGAATTTTGTCTGTGTACATAGACAAATCTATAAAGACCAATTTTTTTAAAGGAATAATTTTAGTAAAGGACTTTAAACCATGCCTGGACCTGCTAAAAAATAAAAGAAAATTACACACTCTCCCAAGGAGTCTGAATTCGACAGCATTGTCAAGGCTATTGACCTTGGACGTATCCCATCACAAGTGACATACTAAAGATATAATTTTTGGGCTTAAATAGGACTGTTCTTGAGCTTGAATTATTGTGGACCTGGGCTTCCAAATGGCAAATAGTATCTAGCGTTGGCACTACTATAAAGACACTATGCTATTTGACCACCATCACATGTTACAAATAGAAAGGATATTGAAGGCAACCATGGAGTTTTCTCCAGAATTTGTGCTGATATGGCTATGTATATAAGGTTCTTGGGCAGTAGATTAATGAATTTATTGAGATAGGAATGCCTTTTCTTCCTGCTGGATGCTTTGCTGTATGGATGCCATCTCACTCGTGCTTTTATTGATAGTTAAATCTTCATTTAAAGATAATACACTCTTTGGGAAAGAGAAGGAGGGGGATTATGGATACATTATCATGTGTAATTATTATATTTTGCCCATTGAAATGAAAATGTTTTGTTGTTTTTGGTCAAATAAAAAATTAATTTAGAAAATACATATCAATAATGCCATTATAGTTTTGGTGATAGCAGCTCATACTGTATAAGATATGCTGATATACTTCAAAAATCTACACCTCCAAATTGTTTGCTCCATCTAAGAAATCGTCTAGTCCAAACCCCAAAATGAGACTGATTGGATGATCCTAGTCACCTCATGCTGAATCTCTTAGATGTCCTGCACTAATGGTCTTTAGGGAAAAGTTAAATTCAAATCAAATTGAATTTTTTTTTGCCAAGTCTTCATTATGTGATCCATTAACTGTTAGTTTCAGATTGACCTAGATATTGCTTTTGCCTTTTTGGATAAATCTTGGGCATGTAGCAGGGATGATTTTAGTTTCTCCTATAGATGTCCAAGGCTGATTTAAGGCTGAGTAATGCAGTTGTGGTGCAACATTAGGGCCTGTTTTGGTAATATCTGGTTATGGGCTTTTGTTTTAAGAGTTTTTATGTGTAATGTGCTGAATTATAAGACCCAAATTTTAGATTGATAGGGGTACACGAATTTAGTCTTTTAATTTAAGTATTCTAGTATGTGGGGCCCCCTTAGTCTTGAGGGTTAAATAGTTTAAGTCTAGCTTATTATCTAGAGTCTCATGCATGCTAATATAATTAGTGTTAGTGTTAGAGTCCATCAGGTTCCTTATTAGTTGTTTAATTTTGTTAGACTATATCAATGTGTTAAAAGTGTTTAAAGTTTATTAGGTTTCTCCTTTTAATTTTTTTATATAAGGAAGCAACCCCCTATCAGATTGCACAGTTGAAAAAGAGTATTTGTGTAAGTGCATGAGCTGTTGGCACTTGATGCAGCAGCACTCTCATGGATGGACCAGCTTAACCCAGTCTGGAAGTCTAGACCGAGAAGATCTGGGTCCAAACTTGGTTTTGGTCCCATTTGGGGGCATATAGGATTTTGTTCACTTGTTTGTGGGTTATTTTGGCATATGATATGTATCAAAAATTTTTATTCTGTTTTAGCAATCTTTGAGTTCTATTCAATATCTTTCAAAGTTCAAATTTTGGATTTCACCTTCTGCTGAAACCAAAATATCATACTGCATTTCAATGAATTTTGGAAATTTTGGTACATTTCACATATTCAATTTCACTAGTCATTTCGTCTCGATTTCTTGTGAAACTGAAATATTTTGGTAGTTCAGGTGAAATTTTGAACCATTTACTCTTTGGCCTGATATTCCAGGCCCAAGTTGCCCTTCCATAGTGACCCAAACCCTAGTGGCTCACCACCCTAATCATCTCCTGCTGTGAGATCGAGGCCAGCAACCAAGGCTGGTGGACTTCTTCTGCCAGATTCAATTTCGGCCATTAAGCATCATTTAATCACTTTTCATTCTGGGTGTTTGTTGGTTGGAGTTGATAGAACCTCAAGTTAGTAACTTCACCTGATATTTCAGATCAAACTGAGTTCATATGTGAGAGTTCTCTCACAGTCTCACCTGAAACCAGTTCAGTTCTACCGCTGGTTTGTTTATCATGGAGAAGAACAAGAAATTCTTATTATTTGCAATAAGGTAACGTTGATGCAGAAGCCCACTATGTTGGTTCTAACCAAGGTTCTTAATCTCCATTTTGAGTCTGAAACCAAGATTTCTTAGGTTTCGACTGAAACCTAGTTGAAACCTGGGAGTTTTTTGGGCTGAATTTTCGAAACTTAGGTCGAAACCTGTCGAAACCTATGTTGAAACCTATGTTGAAACCTACGACATCCTCAAGTTCTCTGTCAAATCATTTTCACCGAAGGTTTCGTCTCGAGTCTTGTCAAAACCGAGATATCTCAGCCGAAAATACAAGTTTAAACTGGGATGAAGAACTATGATTCTAACTAAGTCATTTTCTGAAATCTTATAAAAGTCCTTTTCCAATTTTATTTACAGTCTGGTTTTAATTCCTGTTACTTGTCTCATAAGGGTTCTAAACTATTCTAGAAAATTTACAGAATTGTTATCCTTTAAATTTGAGTTTTATCATTCATAGTGGGCCCACAGCGACCCAAGGTTAGGTTTCTGTAACCCGGGGTTGCTTTAGATCTTCTCCCATACCCCTCTTCTCTCTCTCTCTCTCTCCCTCTCTCTCTCCTCTTTTCTCCAAGTTACAATTCACAGGTATTGTTGACAGTTACTATTCACAGTCCTGTAACAGCCCCTATAACTTCTCTTCTTTATTATCTTTTTCTTTCCCAATTCAGGCTGCTGAAATCAACAAACAAGAAAGCCTTTTCATCCCTGATTTATCAGGAAAATAGTTCAGATTTGGGCCTGTGGAGCTTTCAATCTGATTTTTGATGCCTAATATGGAATTTGGGGTTGGTTGGCTGCATCAAATTGGTATCAGAGCATAACCTGACCATGTTCAAGACTAGAGTTTGCTTGCCCAATAAAATAACTGCTGTTTTATTCATAGATGAAGGGTGAAGTGAGAATTCTGTTTTGCAATCTGTGGTGGAGGTGTTGATAAAGCAAATGAATTATTAAATTTGAAGGTGATGTCTTCATCAGATTTTCAATATCTCTTCACTTTCATGGTGCTTGTTGTGAGATTTTTGAATCTTCCAAATGCATAATTAAAGTTGGTCGACAATGGTTGGAAGCGTGAAATTGTGTAGTTGATTTTGATAAAAAATTGTGCACCTGAAGGCCTTGTCATATACAACAAATGTTGGTTCTTCGAGTACTGGTTGATGAAGGATCCTCAAAGCCAAAAGAAACAGTTGTTGTAAAAGAGCTTGCCGTCCAAAATTAAATTCCTAAGTCTTTTGAGGAACCATAGTTTCCAAGGAGACCCAAGTTGTTGGAGGGCTGCTTGAGCATTTAGGTGACAAGGCGCCGGCCTAGGGAACCTAGTATTTTTGTTTTATGAAGGCAGAACAAGAATCAACATAGAAGCCATATCAATGCAATATGATATAATTATGCTAGTAATAACTTAATATGATTATATTAGAGAACCTACAAAGAATTAACGAAGTATAAGATATGAAGAAGCATAAGATGGATTAAAGCAATAACTCACTAAAAGTAGGATTAAAGCAATAACAACCCATTAAAGCAAGTAAGCAACAACTCTCAGCAATAGGAATATAGGATTAAAGCAATAACACACTAGAACTAGTATGGAATAAAGCAATAGGATTGTAACAAAATAGAAAATAAGAGAAGAAATAAAGGAAAAAAGAGAGAGATGGTGCTGCTATCCTCCTCGTAGTTTATATTGATAGAAAATAGAAAACAACTATTAGATAGGATCTAGGACTCTACAAGTTAGAGTCTTAGTCACAAACTAAAGATAAAATATATTCAAATTAAGAAAAGGAAACTAACAAGCTTAATTGGTAAAGGAAACTAATAAACTAACAAGGAGTCTATCAGTCCACATGATGAGGACTAACTGCTTTGACAACAGTTAGTTAGATAGCATATTTCATGTTATTACACTAACACTCCCTTAAGCTGGAGCCTGGGGGAATGTGTGAGAGCTTCAGCTTGAAACAATGTAGCAATTGAAGCAAGAAGCAACAGTAGTAGTATTAGTAGTGGTAGGTTGATAGCAACATAGTATAAGTCACTATGAATCAAGTAGTAGTAGTAGCATAGTATAGGTATGGTTTAAAATCTTGGCAAGATCTCGCCGAGATCTCGAGATTCTTTAACAAGTCAAGATGAGATCTCATACGAGACTTGGTTCTCGACCAGTTCTCGACTGGTCTCGACATTTTCAACTAGTTCTCAACATTTTCGACTAGTTCTTGACCAGTCTCGATATAATATATGAATTATGAATGTATAGTCTACATGATTACTTTGGGTTTTTTGACTATGACAATTAACTAATAAGTGTGATGGCAAAGAGGGTTCAAAGCAAGTCAAATTAACAAGCCCTCTTTGCTACAGGATCTTAATTCAGTCCAATACAAAATCTGCAGAGAAAAGTAATGAAGAAAACCATTTATCTTGAAATCTAACCCTTGAAATCACTTGAAACTTGATGGGAAATACTCTTTAGGATGTAATTGAAGACATATCCAAAGTTAGAGATGATCCGATCACAGATGAGAGAGATGTGATTTTTTTGAAAACTACCTATCATCTGAAAACGGGACTGGTTTAGTTAGAGCTGGTCGATATGATTTTAATCTTTAATCCCACGAGCTTTCGTTGATCAAATCAACACTTAATGGTATCGCAATTCAGTATGCAATAATAAGAACTTGAAGGAATTAACAGAAGGACAAGAAAACCATAAAACAGAATATTTCGGTTGAGTCTCACAACCTATGAGACTCAACCAGAAAATCAGGAGCTAAACTCTCTTCTTTTTTCTGGTCTAAATCTGCTGGCTCTCTTCTTCTTTATCTTATTTATAGACTTAAGAAAGATTACAAAATAAGGAAGGATTTAGTCCTCTTAAAAAAAAATATCCTAAGATAAATTAAAAGGGAAACTTGCCTTTATAGATTTACGAAAGTTTCCAATCTAAAAAATATCCTAAGATAAATTAAAAGGGAAACTTGCCTTTATAGATTTAGGAAAGTTTCCAAAAAAACAACTTACAAAATATCAATCCATAGCTTAACTTTAGGAAACAAAATCTAAGAATAATTTAGGAAAGAAATAACAAAAGAAGGAAAATTTCTGCTGTTGGTACTGTTCACGTGAACAGTACCGTGAACACTGTTCACGTGAACAGTGTGGGTTGGTCTTTGGGTTGGTCCAATGGACCAATACCGACTGGTTCTTTGGGCTGACCCATTATCGACTTGAGCTTGGGCCTTGGGCCTTCTTGGACTGCATCAAAGTGCTATTATATTTATTCTTCTCTTAAAATATAATTTTATTGGCTCATTTGGCCTCCCTTGATATTTTACTAGTGTAACATTATGTAGAATGACTAATATTACCCTAGTTCCTAGGTTTACATCGGAACTTCAAGTTCAGACAAATACTGCCAAACATGGGTGTAAACCCAAACAACCACCATGTGCGATTTTTTTATTTAATTTTATTGTTTAAATGTGATTATGTATGCTAAAAGAGTGATTCCTTAGAGTATTAGGCTTTAAAGTGACCATTTGAGTCTCAAGACGCAGTTTGAACTTTTGCGTAGAAAAGACATGTTCTCGTCGATATCTCGGTCAGGATCTCGGATATCTCGGTTTCTCAGAGGGTCGAGACACCCTCGAGACTTGAGTTTTCAAACAATGAGTATAGGAACCAAGGAGCTTCGGTTTGAAACAATGTAGCAGCGGAAACAACACCACTAGTGGTGGTTTCAACACGACCGATGAGGTAGTAGAGGTTGCATCACGTGCAGGTAGTAGATGCTGCATCACGTGCAGGTAATAGAGGTTGCATCATGTGCAATTGATAGTAGGCTCCAACACGAACAAGGCTATAGTAGGCTAAGCTCTCTTCAATGAGAAGGTATGAACTTGAGCAGATATATATACAATTTCTCTTTCATGTGGAACATTCCACGTAGACAAATTACGGTGAGAGACTTTAAATTGTAGGATATAGATTAGAATATCAATAGGAACAAGATATCAGAATTTCAAAACAATCCAATGGTTGGAATAAGAAATATGGTGAAGTCCTAGTTGACTGGGAATAGGGTAATGATGCAAGTGGATTTTTGATATTAATTAAAAAGTCAAAGATCTAATCAGCAGATGTGGACCAAAAATAGTAGGCAAGTTTTTAATGAGGACAAGTCTTCAAATTCTGGGTATGATTTAATGGTGGAATTAGGAATATCAAGAGATTCTAGTTGAGGTAGAATTCCTTGATTCAGAAGCAGGAGGCTAGTAGCAGTAGATTAGATCAGATCAGTATCGCAGGCAGCAAATCACCAGATCATATCGATAGCAGTAGCCAGTAGTAGAACAGCAGCATTAGCAGATCAAAACCATATGAGATTAATTGTAGTAGCAGGACAGCAACAGTAGCTGATATCAAAACCAGTTTGGATCAAATCTGTATAGATCGATAGTAGCAACCAATAGCAGTAGCAGATCTGATCAGGTATGAGCACAATAGTAGATCAGATACTTGCAAGAAGATCTGATCTGATCGATGGCAGTGAGCAGATCAGTGTTGACAGCAGCAGTAAATCAGCAACGTAGTAGCAAGTAGTGTTGTTCAGATCAGCAAAAATAGTAGTAGTCACAATAAAAAACAGATCTTGAAGAAGATCTGTTCAGCAGTAGATGGCGGCAGATCTTGATCAGCCAAAAATAGTAGTAGCAGTCACATTAAAAAACAGATCTTGAAGATGATCTGTTCAGCAGTAGATGGTGGCAGATCTTGAAAATCTTGATCAGCAAAAAATAATAGTAGCAGTCTCAAGAAACCAAATCTTGAAAAAGATCTGATCAGCACTAGTCATTGGCAGATCTTGATGGAGGGCAGCACTTTGAGAATAGCAGCAGTAGATATCAGAATTTGAAGAAGATCGAGATCTGATCTTCAAGAAAACAGAGCTCGATAATAGCAGCAGGTTGTATCATAAAAAAAAGTAGATCTGATTAGATATGAAAATCAACCATAGAGCAGAGCAGATCAGGCCTGGACAGACTAGTAGACCCCGGTAGCAGTAGCAAGTAGAGTAAATAACAGCGGTTGTAGGACTTATTAGAGTAGATCAGATCAGTATTGCCAACACCAAGTAGAGTATAGCAGCAACAGTAGATTGAGATCAGTAAAAAATAGTAGACCAGCAATGGTGGCTGCACACTATGTTGAAAAACTTTAGACGACTCTCAAAACGGCAACCCAGGTGATTGCTCTGATACTATGTAACAAAATAGAAAATAAGAGAAGATATAAAGGGGGAGAGAGAGAGAGAGAGAGAGAGAGAGAGAGAGAGAGAGAGAGAGAGAGAGAGAGAGCGCATAATCGAATTAGTTGGTGCTGCTGTAGCTTGTAGTTTATATTTATAGAAAATAAATAACAATTATTAGATAGGATCTAGGGCTCTACAAGTCAGAGTCCTAGTCACAAACTAAAGATAAAGTAAACTCAAATTAGGAAAATGAAACTAATAAAGCAAACTAGTAAACTAACTAGGAGTCCATCAGTTCACCCGATTAGGATTAATTGATCTGACTAAGTCAAAGCAGTTAGTTAGGTAGCATATTTCATGTCATTACGCTAACAAGGATCATAGGATTAAAGCAACAACACTTATCTTACTAGACATAGGATGGAAACTTACCATGCAAGCACCATTACTTGGTCTACATAGTGGTTTCTTTGATTTTCTCCCCCCCCCTCCCCTCTTCCTTTTACACATTTATCCTCTGCATCTTACCTGTTTCATAACCTGCACTATGCCCAATAGATATTCTAAAACAGAATCATGTTATTATAAATAAAAAAATGTACAAACAATAAGGCATCCGCCTAGCCAACAAGGTGGCCCAAGGCACCTAAGGCGATGCCTAGCGACCAAGGCAGTCACCTTTTGACCTCAAGAGAAAGAACTCTAGAATTCTTAGAGAGCATGAAACTATTCTCAACGGACTACCTAACATATTTCTCATTCATGAAGTTGTTTTCACTTGATGCGACCAAACAGACTTCAATTTCTTGACCAAAATTATTCTCAAAATTGTTTTCATGAAATCAATATGGAATTGAAAGAGAATTCGATCCAAAGGGAGCCTTAATGTCCCTAGTTAGTTTCATCCATTTCTAATTCAAAGAGATATGGGGCTTAAGTTGATCGTTGATATAATCGTACTGTAATTAGAAATTCACTTGTCTGCCCTCCCACAGTTTCTCAAATGATATTAGTAGTTTAAACCAAGTAATCATCATCCATTGATATTCCATGAGTTTGCTTGCTATTTTGATGTGTTCCATACATGCACTTTTGTTATGTATATCCAGTCATCTTGTCACGTTCTTGGGGGCTGTTGGGTTCTGTTTATCTGTGCCTTTAAACTGTATACTAATTACTCATACTTTTGTTCACTTCTACAGGCTGGTATCTAGCCATAGTATGTTGATGTATGACTAGGTGATGAAGGGCTTGGCTGAGAGTACTGTGGGTCCAAAGATTCCTGCAGGAAATTCAGTTGATTCCAAATATAAATATCCAGCAACTGTTGGTTCAGACCAGAAATCCGACGACATCAAGTCTTCTAAAGCTTCCTTGTGGTCAAGTTTCTTTGTCTCTACTGTCTCATTGTTTGAAACACACACTGAGTCATCTGTTTGTGAAAAGAGAGCATTTAATAAAAGAACATATGAATGGACAAATGCTTTGAAGAGAGTTGTGACTGGTAGTTCAATGAAGAGACTTCAAGAGCGGATACTAGGGCCGAGCAAGGCTTCTTTTTCCAGCTCAACTAGTGAAATATGGCTCTTAGGTGTATGTTATAAAGCTTCAAAAGAAATTTCCTCCAGTGATGCAGTTCATCACAATGGACTAGATGCATTTGAAAAGGATTTCTCATCAAGAATTCGGATTACATATCGGAAAGGTTGATTGTGTACAAGGACTTTATTTCTCTCAATTAATTTCATTAGCAGAGTTGGTCATATTACAACAGTGAGGATGAATGATGGAATTTGTAACTCTGTAAACAGGTTTTGATGTTATTGGTGATTCAAGGTTCACCAGTGATGTCAATTGGGGTTGCATGCTTAGAAGCAGTCAGATGCTAATTGCTCAGGTAGTTTTTTATTTGCAATTTTTTTTTGGGGTTCCAACCCCCTCTTTGCATGAACAAATTTGAAATTGTTCTTTCGTTCTTATTAGTGAATTAAGTAATTCTTTTATGCCATCAGGCATTGCTCACTCATCGTCTGGGGAGGTGTTGGAGAAAGCCATCGCAAAGTGTAAGACAGAATGTGTAAATAATGCCATTTTGTTTTGTTTCCATCTTTAGATATAAATTTGAATTCGTTTCGAGAGATAGAGAGTGATAAGGCTTCTTGATTTGCACTGTAGGGATGCTCATGATGGTCCCTTGTTGATTATGCAGCCATTTGATCAGGAATATATTGAAATCTTGCATCTGTTTGGTGATTCTGAGGCATCTGCCTTCTCCATGCACAATCTTCTTCAAGCCGGAAAAGCCTATGGCCTTGCTGCTGGTTCATGGATAGGTCCGTATGCAATGTGTCGCTCATGGGAAACTCTTGCTCGCTCCAAGATACAACAGATTAACATTGGAGGGGACAACCAGTCATTGTCAATGGCTATTTATGTTGTTTCTGGAGATGAAGATGGGGAACGAGGTGGAGCACCAGTTGTCTGTATTGAAGATGCTGCTAGACTTTGTTCTGAGTTTTCCAAGGGTCAACTGGATTGGGCACCTATTATTCTGTTGGTTCCTTTGGTCCTTGGACTAGACAAAGTAAATCCCAGGTTCGTAAAGGTTTAGATAATTATAGATTTGATAATTCCTAGTTTCTTCCTCCTTGCTCCTTTCTAATGTTTTCCTTTTAAATAAATCTCATGGACTTCTCAGCCTTAGTTTTGTTCTATTTATTTATTTTTTTAGTTGACATAGTTCATAGTTGAGCTTTAGCATGTCTTATGCTTAATGGGTTTGGGTGAAGGATCTGAATTTGTGGGCTTCCAAATCGAGATCTTTCGCTCAAATTTGGGAATCCGTCTTCTTCGACATGCGTGGCATGTTATTACCTCTTCCTTCCCCACCCTAGGATTCTGAGAGAAATAGATTCATTCTTTCTTCTTGGGATATTACTCCCGGATGAGGGTTTTGTTCAGTTATTTCGGTGCCCTTGTTAGTTTCCTTGGTTTTTGGGGCTTTTGCCTATGTTTTGTAAAGAGCCTGATTCTATCCTTTGGATACCTAGGTTTGTTTTCCTTGTTCTCAGGGTGTTGTTAATATATTTTCGTTCACCCAAATTATAAAGCTCTCTCTTCCTCTTTCTCATTATACTTTTGTTAAATAAAAAATTTTCTGGCATTGTGGATGTGTGCATGTTGGTGCCTAACATGTGTGATATGGCCTTGGAATCAAACATGTAGGTCTGTGTTACACAGGCTTAGCATGTTAAATGGTTACAATTTAAGAAGTTACCTAGTGTAATATAGCATGTTCTCTAGGCAATGACTTGGCATGCATCACAGTTAGTTGTGGTAGGTATTGCAACCAATACATCAAAACAGATCTATTTTGAAAGGAGATGATTCCTTATCATATCAAGCTGTGGTGCAAATGTATGGTTGGTTAACTTGGTTTAGCAGTTGCTTGCATGTATGATGTGGATCATGACAAAGATACCAAGGCAGATCTATTATCTATGCACTTCATTGAGCTCAATATAGAAGGATTACCAGAGAGAGGAGTGGTAACCCAACATGCAGTCATGTACATTATATGATGATGTCATGGATCCAAGTCATACAGTGGGCCCCATACCAATGTGGGTCTACGGAGGCAAAATGACAGTTGCAGGAAAAATCTGCACTAAGGATTTGTTAGAGCCTCTTTCAAAAGGTTTTGCTGCAAGAGCAATGACTTTGTGTTGTCAACTTGTCATCTAGTTACCATTCTTGATGACAAGGTAATGAAGGTGCTAATTTTGGAACATTAGGGATGTGCCATGATTAATGGCCCATAAGGGAGCTTATTAAACAATAACAACAAAGCCTTATCCCAACTAAATGGGGTTTACTACATGGATTCTTATCCTCCATTCAGCTCTGTTTGACGTCATATTTGAAACAAAAGCGTAAGCTATGCATGCTGTCATTCCTCACCACCTCATCTAGAGTCATCTGAGGTTTGCCCTAGGCTCTTTTAAATCCTTCATTCTGAGTCAAATCACTACTCTATATTGGAGCATGAGAAGGCCTCCATTGAACATGGCCATGCTATCTCAAACGACTTTCTCATAGCTTATCATGTATTGACGCTTCTCCCAAATCAGCTTTAATACAATCATTTTTTGCCTTATCTTTCCTAGTTTTGCCACACATCTATCTCTACCATAGATTTAAATCTTGTCGAGATCTCAGTTTTTTCTAACTTCTAGACCTGGTGGAGACGAGACCAGGCACGAGACCCAGTTTCCACCAAATCTCGGTCGAAACTTTGGTCTTCTTGACCAACTCCGTTGGGTTTCGGCCTAACTCAATGGTTTTGGTTGGACCAAGAACCAAAACACCTTATAAAAAGCAGAATCTCGATGTTCTCGGGGTTGGAATTTTGACGGAGACACATCTTCCTCATTTCTCTCTTATTTCTCCCATTTGAAGGAAAATACCGTGGTGTTTTGCCAAATCATTGCTTGAGATAAATCATCCACATCACTATGTGGAATTAGACATTGGGATGGGGTCATGGGGAGTTGGGAGCAGCAGTGTATCAGTAGTTTTGTTCTTACTTTCTTAGTTTCAAGTTTGAAGTATGATTGTATGAATTATGATTGTATGGATTACTTATTGGGCTGTTTGACAATTAAGTGTTATTATGTTTTTTCTTCTCCTATTGCGTAATTTTATTGTCTCATTTTGCTTTTTTTGATCATCTACTGGGGAACATTGTGTATAATAGCCAATATTACCCTAGATTTAAAATAGGGTTCAACGTATACTACCAAAACATGGGTGTAAACCTAAACAACCACAATGTGATTATTTTTACAATATTTTGGTTTAAATGTGTTAATGTAGGATAAAAGAGGGTTTCCTTGGAGTATCAGGCTTTAAAATTGCCATTTGGGCCTTGAGACACCTTTTTAGCTTTCTCAGGAAAAATACAAATTATGATTGAGATCTCAACCAAGATCTTGAAAATCTCATTTTTCAACAAGGTCGAGAACTGATATTTCAAACTATGATCTCAACATCCTCATCTCGACTACATTGACCTTATCTATATAATGCTTTTTAATTGCCCACTATGTTTTCCTCACTATACATTATAGCCAATTAAATGACTGGCCATATAAAATTTTCCTTTGAGTTTAAAGGAATACACCGGTCACACAGCATTCCAAACGCACCTTTCCACTTCATCTATCCTATTTTAATCCTCTGCGATACATCATCCTTTATACCTTCTTTTTTTATGATTGAGCCTAGATAACTATAATAGTCACCTTGTGATATCTCATTCTCAACCATTTTTACCCCATCATTTTCCATCCTTGTGCGGCTAAAGTTATTCACCATATACTCCGTCTTCGTTTTACTTATCTTCAAACCTTTTGATTCCAAGGTTGATCTTCATAACTCCGATTTGACATTAATCTTTGCTTTTGTCTCATCCGTCAAAACAATATCATTTGCAAAATGCATACACCAAGGAACCTCTTCTTTAATGTCTTAGGGAGCTTGGTAAACATGGTATGTTTAATCTAGTTCCTGTTATGATGCCAGAAGTTGAGGTCTATCAGCAGAAGTTAATTTTATGAAAACATGCATGATTGTTGCTTGTTAAATGATGATAATAGTGTATAACTTTCCAAAATATAAGATCTTGATAAGGGAAATGTGTCTAGAAAAGGTGAATTCAAGTGATGGGCAGAAAATACAATGAACTAGGTTCCTATTGCCTCAGAAGTGTCTTTTGTGCTTCAAGGATGAGGCGTCTGTAAGTCATGTTTTTATTCGTTACGAGTTTGTGAATTTAGGATGGCACCATTTCCTGGGGTTGTTGGAAGTGTGCCGGGCATTTTTTTTTGTTTTATCTCAGATCTGCTTGGTTTTTGGAGTTCTATCCCCTTTGCCTCTCTAGGAAAGATCCTTTAGAGGTATACTACCTTGATAACCTTTTGGGAGCATTTGGCAGGAAGGAAACAGCAGGATTTTAGGGGAGAGATGATGTGTGGAAGCAAGATTTGTGACACACTATGGACAAGGGCTGCACATTGGGCTTCTAATTAAGATTTCTCTATAGGTGTTCCTTTTCATTTATTGATTATGTGATGAGGGAATGGGGCCAGGTGTTGATATCCAAGATCCATGGGAGTGTTAGACATGAATGGGGGCCTGGAGAATAGCAATTTTATTTATTTATTTATTTTTTTTTCTTTTTCTGTTTGTGATATGAAAAGCTGTACAGGGTTAGTTACTTGTTGTCCGTTGGAGCCCATATCTGTGGTAGATACCTCTGCGGTTTTTACAATCAGCTAGCATGTCAAAACATAACATTCCCTTATGGTATTGATAAAAAAAACTGATGTGAAAATTTTACTTAACCAAAAATCAGTATTATACTATTATCAAATGTTGTTTTAATATCTGAGGGGCTCTCTTTTTTGTGGTTTAAATGGTCTTTTAGTAAATTTTAATATGAGGTAATATTTGAACTATTCTATTAAAAAAAGAAAAAGAAAGCATAGAATGTCTTACCTGTTGTACTTTTAATCAGGTATATTCCATTGTTGTGGGCCACTTTCACCTTTCCTCAAAGCCTTGGCATCTTAGGTGGAAAACCGGGCGTATCAACATATATTGTCGGAATACAAGATGACAAAGCATTCTATCTTGATCCTCATGAAGTTCAACCGGTACAGGGCAATCCTAACTAATATCTCTCCACTGAGCTATATTTTATTATTTTAATATAGTTTGTCCTATCCTCGATCATTTCCAAATGAATTTTATTTAGATAAAACCAGCATGTATGAGAGTGACATAAAGTATAAAATAATAAGTAGGGACTGACATTATCGATCTGATCATCCTCTACTAATTACTGCTGAAAATTGAAATTCTTCCTGCTGATATCTTCAAATCTTTAGTAGAACATGCCTAATCAACAACTTAGTGACCCCGCATCTAAACAAATTCAAGAGGTACACTGTTTACTGTCAAATACCCTTCTATTTTTCTCATTACATAAAACCCTACTAACAGCGTAAGGAATCAATCTCAATATGAGTTTAGCATTGTGCAAAGACTGAATTACTTGCTACTGAGTAAAGATGTATTTACATAGATGGTAGGACCAAGCAATAGCCAATTAAACCCAAAAATCAGAACTCAGAGAAACAGCTACCTCCAAAACCAGAAACATATGAGATGATTTCTTCCTTGTAACAGAGATAACACCAGCTAGGCAAATTGAACCCTCTTCTTGTTGACTGTTTTCCAGTAACTTCTTCAATGATGACAGCTATGCAAATACATTAATTTTTGAATGGGGCACAATCCTCCTCTACAATTTAGTTTCTGAAACTTCAACTCATAAGTAGGGATGTAGAGGACGGAATCCTCATATTTTTAGAAGCCAGGGCATAGAAAAAAAAAAGAAAAAAAAAAGAGCAGCATAAGTAATAAAACAGAGCATCCACTCAATGAATTTTTCCTTCAAAACAAACCAGTTCGCTAGTGTCATATTCATAGTTGTCAAGACGTTGCCTAGGCTCTCAGGCCCTCTTGTGACGCCTTGGTCGCCTAGGCGGGCCCCTTGGTCAGCTAGGCGCCTCGTTAAGCCTCCAACGCGTTGGTTCGCTTTGACAACTATGGCCATATTTTGTCCTCCTACCTGTCAATGACAGCATCATAGCCTGCCAGCCCAATTTTGGTGGATTCAGCAATTTCCAGCTTAGCCACGTGGTTCCACCTTGGCCCCTCCTGCTCTTCCTGTTTCCTCATCTGAAATGAATGGAGAGCTTGGATGCATCTTAGTAGAGTTGTTTTGATCTTCCACAACGTTCTCAGATAGAAATTGAAGTTTATGAGTAGGATTGAAGAGCTGATAGCCATCTGATATGGGCTAATAGTTCTGCTTGCCAGATTTGCAGATTTTATTTCTTCTTGTTTTAGTCCTTTCATTAGTGCATGTGTAGGATTATAGTTCTGCTGGCCTTATGATGCCTTGACATACGAAATGGGCCCTAAAGATCGGAAAACCCCTTTTACGCCTGCTGGTAAAATGGGCCCTAAAGGCACACGAAGAAGAAAACTCCAGAACAGAAATCAAGCAAGATAGTTTAATGGAAAAATTAAGAAAACAACAGTAATAATGAAAGAGAATAGTAGAAGAAATAAGTATAAAGCTCCAGGTTGCTACCCATGGGAATAAAACAATTACAAAGGAGAAATACCCTACGATTCTTACTCCAAACCAATACTGATACCGTAAGGTTCAAATTCATTAACTCAACACTACCAATAAGCTTGTTTACAGCCCTAAATATATACTACCCATCTGACAATCGTGATTAGTCAGACTCTGGGACAAATTCTAGAGGGTATTGCGAGTTATTGGGACTTTGAGAGGGAGAGAAAAAGAGGAAATTTAATACTAATCTAAAAGAAGGAATTCAGCCAAGAATCAGAATTTGATAGAGCTTAAATAATAGGAAATAAGAAAGTAATATCAATAATCAATGGAAGCAAGAAGGAAGAATGGATGTGAGAGAGAGAGAGAGAGAGAGAGAGCTAAAACACACCAGGCTGTAATAACCACAAAGAAACAGCTTCAAACTTGAGACAATAAATGAAATCTTTTTTTTTTTTTTTTTTGGGGGGGCAGTATTTGGAAGACTAAAAACAAGAGAAATAGAAAATGCCTTGGGAGCTACGACTCCAATAATAACTGAGTAGGGCTTCTACAATGATAATTGAGGAACTCCTTGACTAATAAAATTATAAACTGACTAGAAAATTAAAACAATCCCATGCTGTGGTCATCTTCTGAATAAAATTAAAGACAATTAGAATCCCCCATGTGACCAGCAGCAGCAATATGACCCCACAACTAGCTATTGAATCTTTCCTAATTTCAATTATAAAATTTACCTTCCCCTCGCCCCAACTTAAAAATAAATGAAAAGACAATTATACCCCTGTTTTTACATTAGTCACCTCTATTATTGTGGAGCAAAAATCCTAGCCATTCATTAAATATCTCAGAATATCCTGTGTTATATATCATAGAGTAAACATCTTTTTTTGACGAGGATGCTGAGATCTACCAATTCTTAAGCAGGTTAGCAGGCAGACAGTAGCCTCGAGAGCTGAGTTTTACCTTATTCATATGCTTGCTATTTGCTGATTTATTGTACGCGTTTCTGTTGACAGCCTGAGTTCTTTTCTTCGGCCTAAATATTTCAACTCTAGGATGTATAAAATTCTCATTTGTTGATAAAGCATAATAAAGACTTGGATCTTAGCTCATTTCTACTGGACCAATCAAAATGAAAACAAGAACCCTTGATATAGATATGGTGAATTTAAATGTCTTGATTTTCGTTTTACTAGCTCATCAGTTTT
Source organism: Protea cynaroides (assembly GCA_028583415.1). Classification (NCBI taxonomy): domain Eukaryota; kingdom Viridiplantae; phylum Streptophyta; class Magnoliopsida; order Proteales; family Proteaceae; genus Protea; species Protea cynaroides. The sequence goes on from CM053276.1 coordinate 105,387,931, forward strand.
TTCCTCCTACTTTGTCATGATTGTGTAGGAGTGATATTTGGTTGTAGGCTAAGTTGTATATTTTGACTGACATTTGAATTTGTTTGCTTATATCAGGTGGTTGATATCAAGAAGGAGAACCTTGAGGCTGATACTTCATCCTACCATTGCAGGTAGTTTTGTTGTAGACAGTTGCAGACATGAATGTTAATCCATTTGCTTCTGTACTCAATATATTTGTTTTATAATTTGTATCAGTGTCATACGGGAATTTCCCATAGATATGATTGATCCCTCATTGGCTATTGGTTTCTATTGCCGAGATAAAGGTTTGCTGCCTCCCCTTGACTATATTTCTATATTCTTTTGCTGATAGCATTGAGGAAATGTTTTCTTGAGATTTTATTTAGCACTGTTTTGCAGATGATTTTGATGATTTTTGTGATCGAGCTACTAAGCTTGCAGCTGAATCGAATGGCGCGCCCTTGTTTACTGTTGCTCAGTCTGTTAAACTTCCAAAGACAATGAACCCTGATATCATGGTCAATGCACTTGGTGGCACTTGTGGAACAGGAGGGGATGATTTCTTTGACCAGGAGAACACGAGCGATTCATTGTCCCAACCACCTGAGGATGATTGGCAACTCCTTTAATGGACACCTAGTTAAACGGTTCGTGTCCATGTTGGGTTAAAAGACATGTATAGTTGCTTTCAAATACTGCCAAGATAAGATTCGATCCCATATCATCCTCCTCCCAGTTGTATTTCTTATCTAAATCTAGGCTCTGCTAAAGGGTAACATGTACATATGAAGGGGAGCTATAGTATATTTTTTTTTTATAATTTATTGATTGAAATGATTGATTTTTTTTTTTAAGGTAATGTAGAAGTCACTGCTTGTACCTGAATCTTCTAGGGATGCAACCATAGTTTTGGTAATTGGTATCTGATTGGTCGTATCAGCCGATTCGTATCGGTTTCTGCATCGGTTGATGCTAATTTTCTAGTATTTTGTATCAATTAATAAATGGGATTGGCCTTACATCTGATACCATTGGCTGTACAACCGATCCATATCGGTATTGGACATGTTATTAACAGACATATACCAATTTTGTGTCAGATGATACGATGAACCTTGGGGTTCAGCTCCATTGTAGCGAGGTGGAATGCTACAGATGTGGCAGTGTGGCTATGATAACTGACACGTCCACAACTCTCCATCTAAGAGTGGGGGGGTTCTTTGAGGCAGAATAAGTAAATTCAACAAGAAACACAGAATCATTGCAAAACCCCACTTCTTGCTAAGCCCAATCTACCAGAAAATTTTCTGATTTAAATCGAGGATTTGAAACACACAATCATTGCAAAATCCCTCTTCGTTCTCCACCTTCCCCGTGAAACTACTTGAAAGTCTCTTGCAAATCAACCTGTTAAACCCCTCTTCATTCTATGAAGCCGTTGACACCCTTAAGCTTGAACCTCTTAAACCCTTTCGTGTGAAGTTCTGGTACTCAGTAGCTCAGTCTCCATTTAAAAGCGAAGGGTTCGTCCTGTTCTGGTGGATTTCTCTTTATATCTTTGATTTTGCTCTGCTAGTTCTTGCTTTGATTGATTTTTCTGGTATGTTCTTCCATCTATTCCTTGGATGCCAATTTGGATTCTGTTCTTTCCTTTATTATTTTATTAAAACCTGACTTTGTATTGTTTGTTGTTCCTCGGATACTTCGCGGGTGGTCTGGTGAAGACCTTGAATGCATGGATTTTGTCGAATTGTCATGATTATGTTTCATGGATTATTTATTAAACTGATTAACCTACTAGCTCGAATGAATGAGTTCTGGTTTGTTTAAAGGGTGATCACTTATTTTATCCATTGTTACCTATCGGAGTTGCTCGTCATTTGTGAGTTGTCAATCTATCTGAGTGCATCGTTTACCATGATAGCCTTATAGAGAAAGTTTCCAATATTGTAAACCAACATTTTAATAAAAATAAATACTTACGAAAATTGACAAAAACATGACTTGGGTGGGAGGATCCTGCGGTGGGAAAAGATTGGTGCAGTACGGATATAATGTTTTTGAGCCTGAGAACCTTTTTTAAGGCTATGCAATAGATATACACCAAACTTACCCAAAAAAAAAAAAAAAAATAAAAATAAAATTAAAAAAAAGCTACACAACAAAACAATCAGACTTCATTCAACTAGAATTGCAAATCGATGTAGATTTTATTCTAAAATGATTCTTAAAGCCAAGACTAAGGTTCTCTTTGGATTCATTTTTTTATTTTTATTTTTTTATATATATTTATTAAAAAATATTTTTGAAAATCATTTTTGATAAAAAAATAAAATGTTGTTTGATAGGCACAATAAAAAATAGATTGTAGAATGAGAAATTGATTTGGTATGCCTATGTTGAGAATAATTTTGTATCTTCTCCTCCATGAAGCCATCTTATTTCCTATTTTCTCCTCCTCCTTCTTCATCATCTCCTACTATTACTTTGGCATCTTCTTCGGAGCCGGTTCCTTCAATCTTGGAGAGAGTTATCAACTTCTGATCCGTGCTCTTTAACCTATGATTTTTGAGTTTTTTTGTGTGGAACAAAAAGTCTTCGAGGAGGGACGGACAAGGAGGGTCTGAAGACGAGGGGAAGGCGGGAAGGGTTGGTTTGAGTTCCTGAAGTTCTTAAGATCGTCACAGAGTTCTTGTCACTAAAGTTGCATATCTCTCGATTTCAACCTTTTCGTAGTTGTGCTTTAGGAAGGTAAGGTTTCATTACTCCAATTAGTCAATGGCACAACAGGGGAGATCGAAATTTAGAAATTCACCAGCGGTGAAAGCTTTTGGATTTCGGTGGTGTTTCAGAAAATCAAGAAAAATGAGAAGACCGAAAGGGAAAAGGGGGAAGAAAACGATTTTCAGAGTAGGGAGGAGGATGAATGTTAGGGATGAAAACATAAACCAGAGAAGAGAAAAACGAAGAAAAAGAATTACTGTGGTTCGGCACGTACCCCAACGGGGGATGCCTATCTCCACCCAGAGAAAAAAGAAACTTCCTTTATTCCCAAGAGCAGTCTACAAAATTCTCCACCTAACAGAGTATTCTCCTCTGTTCGCCTTCTCTAGGGTTTTTCCTACAGAGACAATATATAGGGACCCCAGAAACCCTAATTCCCACACAATTATAGATTTATCTTGTACATGTAATAGACCCAAACCATAATACAAGTACTATTTTGATAAATGTATAGACCCCACAGAATACAAGACACAAACCCAACAAATCTACACCTGGCTTGGATTCTACAAGCCACCTTAAAGAAGAACCCGTTGATGTTGATTCTATAAACACGTCCATCGTCTCTGCCAAACAGCTACACCCAAATCGGCATAGCTCACACCTCGTCCGGGTGTCCCACACAGTTTACCGCCATACGAAGTGATGTGACTCCACCTCTCCCACTGCCGTAGCACCTACCAGAGAGGTCACCGTCACTTACAGTCCTTCTACAACTCTAATTGCACCTGGAATCCGAGCCTCTCACCTCTGCACCTCTAGCGTAGACTTAGAGATCCGACTCCTCATCCCAGCCCACCAATCCTCCTTTATCCCATGGTGCAACATTCACTGGCCATTATGCACACCATGTAAGGATTCCACTCTGTCGTCAGATCCAGGGAAAAACCTCCTCGATCCAACCAAGTCCACGAACCGTTATCCTTATAGCCATTGCACCAGAAGCCCCTAGAGCCTGCTTACCACCGTCGCAGATCGGCATTGCTAAACCCGCTCCAACTCCCACATGCAATAATGGGTCAAACTCCTCAGCTTGACATGCTGCACCAGGCCTTGTCCAACTTGACAATACCCCCTGTGGCATTTGTCGATCCGCCGGATCATTTGTTGCAGCCACTGATAACTATAAACCAAGCGGCATCCTTACCACCACCAATCCAGATCCTCCGACCAGCATCCTTCCCGACGATGGAGAGACACCCGCCACTGGCAGAATTCCTTGGACCTCCCTTTCGTCCTCGGTTTCGACAAAGAAAAAGAAAACACCCACAGATTTGAAAAACCTCTCTCCAATCAGTACTCCTCTTTTTCTACCATCATTTTTTTTTCTTTTTCAATTCCTCCTTCGGTATAAGGATGACACCTTAATGATTACTTTTAACAAAGTAAATCAAAGAGAAAAAAAACACTTAAAAAAAAAAACTCACTTTACTGATGGTTTCACTTTTTTTTTTTTCCTTTTTCTTTTTCTTCTTCATATCAACGTTTGCACACCTTCCTCCTTCTTTCAGATTCATAACCAATCTACCAAAACTCAACTCTGATACCACTTGTTAGGGATGAAAATGCAAACCAGAAAAGAGAAAAATGATGAACAAGAATTATCGTGGTTCAGTACCCCAACATGAGATGCCTACCTCCACGCAAAGAAAAGAAAAACTTTTTTTATTCCCAAGAACAGTCTACAAAATTCTCTATTTGATAGAATGTTTTCCTCTATCAGCCTTCCTTAGGGTTTTTCCCATAGAGACAATATATAGGGGCCCTAGAAACTTTAATCCTCACACAATTACAGATTTACCCCGTACATGTAATATACCCAAACCTCAATACAAGTACTACCCTAATAACTGTATAGACCCCATAGAATACAAGACACAAACCCAACAATGAATAGAAAAGGGATAGAAAGGACTAAATTGTAAACTCTGAAAATTACAACACATATGAATTGTAGGTCTCCCAAGTGTCTTTTAAAGGGCTCAAAAGTCGAGAAAAATCAAGTTTTAGTGTCACACCCCAATTCGACTGAACCGTTCCCAAACCACAGCTCACACTAGGATCTAAAAAGATTGTGTCAACAAACCATTCAAAGCAAACTAACCATAATCAAAGAGATATAAATAGCAGTGGAATTTAATAATAAATGAACTGAGTTCTAGTTATAAATAAATAATTATCCAATCATTCTCAAATCCCAAAACATAAATAATAACTTATTACATCAGTCATATCCAACTAAAAAGAATAAATGAAACCCTAAAAGAATACATAGTAAGGACACTCGCATGAGGCATCATGCTCGTCCTCTACTGTCTGTGTATCTATAGCAGCCACCGTCTCGTATGCTGGAGCAACCATAAAATCCTCAATGGTGTAACCTGCATCAACATCTAAAAAGAGAATATATATATTCGGGTGAGCTCATAACTTAGCTCAGTAAAGCACAAGACCATGCAACATACAAAATATATGAGATAACATTACAATTGGGTCAGGTATAACTAGCAAAGTGCTATGGTAAGGTTTGACGCCCACCACACCTCGATACACGAGAGTGTGGCAACGCCCAACAGTCAGGCATCTACCACACTACAATTGTCATCCCACATCACTCACTCTGGTATAGAGATAAAGCTAGAGTCTGATGAGCAGGCAGAGCCACAATCTCACGTCCTCCCCCTGATATCCTACACCGCGCCAACACCTAAACCCCTATTGGCAAGGGCTTGCAAGTGGGTTCCGTTTCTAACCAGTCGTATATATCATCACAGTATCCATGACCCTACCCCAACATAGCTCCCTACGACATAGAGATAGGACTCGAGTCTGGTGGGCAGGGGGAGCCATAATCCCACATCCTCCGCCTGATACGTACCAAGCATGTTAAGGTAGACGGTGATACGAAAATGTGTCAGTGTGAAAATATATCTAGGGCTACACTCCCCTTTACATTCCACACACTAACAAAAATATTCACATGTCTAAACAATCACATTCCTAGCATACGAATATGCATGAATAGATAATAAAATAAATAACAGAGATAACATATGAAATGCACAGGCAACAAGCAACAGATACAGATACAAATACAAATATACAATGGTTTACTGTTTATTAAGTAATTAAAGTTTGGGGTTTTATCCCTTAGCTGACGCTTGATCGCAAGTTTGCTCTGCGTCATAGAGTCTACTCACACCTTCCACAAGTCCTACATGACGTTATTCATTAGTTAGAATTAGGTTTACAAGGTTCTAGTTGGTCAGACCCAAGTCTGGCCAACAAACAGGCTTCAGACAGGCATACCGGTCTTGCTCGACAAGGCATACCAGTCTGACTATAGTCCAGCCTATATGTGCCTATGGTATATACCGTAGGACTTTTTATCCAGCCGGTATGCCCTGCGGTATATACTGCTTGGGCATACCACAGGACTTGAGTCCAGCCGGTATATCCTGTGGTATAGCATACCACAGGACCTATTTGTCTAGCCGGTATGTCTGGTGGTATGGGTCCATTAGTCTATTCTCGGACCTCCCTCTCCCATCGATCCTCAGCTTGGTTTCAGGGTTCCTCCTAAACCATTCTAAGGTTATGATACCTATTTAGTCACTTAGGTTTACATTATTAACCGCTTAACCTAGTAGAACGACGTTCCCATACTTCTCAGAACGAAACTCAAAGAGAACTAGGGTTCTACAGATCTAGGTTTTGGATCAATATACCGTTTCAAGGCTTTGATCGATAAACCAAACATTACTACAGAGGTAGAGCACTTACAAGTGTTTGTTGAATGGCGGTGCTCCCCTCTCAATGGAAAATCCCTTCTCGAACAAACTCCTTCCTCTTTGCTCCTTCTCAGATCTCTTCTAGACGGCTCTAGGGTTTGAAAGTGTTTGGAAAGGATCGAAGGAGAAGGAATGATGCATATATAGAGTGGGAGACCATTCTACCATTCTAGGAAGGTCTCCTACGTCTAAAAGATTTTCTAAATTTGGATTCGGAGTGTGGGACCCACTGAAGTCAGTTAACACTCGCGCACACATACCAGTTGGACATACCTGTCTCACTCAGAGTGCAACTGGTATGTCAGACCAGTATGGGAAAACTTGATTTAAACGATCGTTTCTCGTACCTGGAGTCAGTGGTTCATCAGCCGGCTTCGTCTTCTGGTTCGGTTATGATTAGAAGACCTGTCACGAAAAAACATAGGTTAAACCAGGTTTTCGGAGTGCGGGTCTTACATATAGTCGATATGAAATTCCACTGTGATAGAGAAAGAAAGAGAGACAGAGGAATCAATGGAAGTTTCTGATACAACTTTACTTGGATTCAGCTAATTAGTTTGTTGTTTTTAAGTTAAAAACAAAGTTGAAGTTCCAAAAAGTTTAAAAATTTAAATTCAAAGTTTCATTTTTGTTTTGGAGGGAAATTTAAATTGGGTTTTGTTTGGAGTTGCTTATATTAGTGGGAGTTTTAGTCCCACATTGCTTTGGGACAAAGTTGAGTTGAGATTTATATGGATGTGGATGCGGATATGGATACGTGCCTATACGTATGTACCCTTTTGAAAGGACGGTGACCTGTACTTTATGGTATGTAGAGTTACACCCATACATATAGGGGTATGTTTGGTTTCTGTACAATTTTCAAAAGGTACCTATATGTGGGGAAGTATCCCTACATATTAAAGGGGGTGATCTGAGCCCTTGATCCAAGTGTCCTTTGGATTAGGTCCATCCTGGATGTCCATCTAAAGGGTGTACCCTTCTGGACGGGCACCAGTCCTCAATAAATAGAGGACACTGCCTCAGTCCAATTATACTCAGAATTCAATATGAATTCATCTCTCTCTCTCTCTCTCTCCCCTCCCCCCAACTCTCTTTCATATATTCTGTTTAAATGGTAACGAGCCTACTTCATTTTCAAAGACTGTTGATCTGAGCCATCAATTTTCTGACAAGGTCCAGTTGTTTATGTGCTCATAACTGGGAGGGCCTCAAGGAACTGTTTTATCTTAGAGGTTGATTCACAAGAAACAGTTGCACCATAGAGGGTGAATACAATCTGAAGGAGAGTGATATTTTGTATGACTAAACCCATTTGTTTTCTAATATGGTTTCCAAACTGTAAGTGATCAAATCTATTTTACGATTTCATTATATCTTATGTTTTTGTGTAAACATATGTTATGTTTTATGAAATTAAATTTTTTATATATATATATATATATATATATATATATATATATATATATATATATATATATATATATATATATATATATATATATATATATATATATATATATATATATATAGGATATGCACTGTATTACACACTTGATTAATCACTTCCATATAACCAGCAAGATGAACGGGATACCCATTTCAAAAATAAAAGATTGCAAAATATCACAAATCATCAAAATTTTCTTTGTTGCTGTTGATGTGTGTGTGTGTGTGTTGTTTTCCACCCTTCTATATGTCTCTTCCTTTCTGGTTTCCCTTCTGGATTCAGATTTTGAGACCTGAGCAGAGGAGCAATTCCTTATAGAAAGTCAATAAAACCAGTTCATTCCGTATAAACAGTGAGAAACATAGTAATATAAGAGGGAAGAGAAGAGGCATGGAAGCTATGTTTGAAGTTCGAACGTAAAGAAAATAAAACAAAACAAAAGAAAAAAAATAGAAAAATACCGTTTCCTCCCCTGTGGTTTGTCCGAAGTACAAATGCTCCCAAACGTTTCAAACAATTACGAATACCTCCCCTACAACGATTATTAAATTACAACTAAATCCACCCCTTTAGGTATATTCTTTTAGATGCTGATGGTTCATGGCCAATATTTTTGTAATCACCAAACTAACCCCATTCAAGGGTGAAGTACCTGACTTACCCTCATATTAGATCGCCTTCCTTCACTGTCTTCTCTCTCCCTCTCCTGTTATCTGTGATTGCTCCGTTCTCTTTCATGGCTCAAACCTTTCACAAACCGCAATTCGACTTTCCTCCTCACCTTCGTTTCTCCCTCTTAAAACCCCACCTTTCACAACTTCATCTCGCTTTCTAAACCATAGGAACAAATTGAATCGATCCAAGAAAGCACAGCTGATCGAGGTCAATGTCAATTTCGACAACGAAGTCGAGGTTCTGGGAATGCAAAAACTTGAAGATGCCATCCATGCAATCATGGTGAAAAGATCGATGCCGAATTGGCATCCTTTTTTTCCTGGATCATCTTACTGGGTTCGGCCTCGGAAAGAAAATGTACCTGACTTAATCTTTATCATCGTGGACTGGTTTCGGATGGGTTACTAGCGAAATCGACGATGGTAGATTGCGATGTTGGGTCAGTAAATAGTACCTCATCGGAGGAGAGGAGACCTTTCCATGTGACCAGGTTCTGGTAGTAAATGTTTTCGAAGGTCTGAGGGGTGACGGAATCCAAGTTGACGGTGATGTTAGGGTTCACATTTTGGGGACAGACGACCATCAACTACTAGGCATAGCTTGCGTTGAAGGAAGGCTTGACAATGGAAACAGAGGAGTAGGAGAAAAGGCGGTTGGAGAAGTGGTCGCAAGTGTGAGAAGCCTACCGTGTGGGCACCAGAGAGCACAATCATGTTTATTTGGGTGAGATTGTTCTAGCTGAAGAGCAGATTGAACTGGTTGAGATTCAAGTTGGGCTCTGGAAGGTTTCTGGATACCAGAGGTGCATTTGATACCATCCCATCACGCCGACCCAGTTCCAATGCAATCGCAATGGAATATTCAACTGTAAATTTGTGGTTGTCGTTTGCAATGCTTCACAACCTCCAATATTTGGCTTTAATGGCAAACGATAGAGATTTCTTTTTTGGCACATTGAAAGAGGAGACAGAAGAAAACAATTCGATTAATGAATGAGAAGAAGAAGAAGAAGAAGCTTAGGGAAGTAAAAATTGAGAAAGGAGCAGCAAATCATTATTGAGAGGTTCCACACCAAGGGAGATCAGTGCAGCGTAGGGGATGGAGGCGCCACTGATTGACGACATCGTCTCCATCAAACAAACTAATTTTAAGTGGAACAGGAGGGTCATATTAGTCTTTTAACAATAGAATCGATTTTTAGGTAACAAAACGTCCAAGGGTGAAATTGTCCATAGAAAGATTAAGTTTTATATGGGACAGTTGTACTTCTTTGAAACATTTGGGGGGCATTTGTTCTTCGAGCAAACCACAGACGAGAAAACAATATTTTTCCTAAGAAAAAAAACATAATAAGCCAAGAGTAATATTGGAGGATGGAGGAGTTCCTTTCAAGAGACAATAATCGGTATGTGCAACAATGATTCCGTCCAAGAGGATAGATTTTTTTTTTTGGGTGAAAAGTGAGATTGGTTGTGCGGAGGGAAGAAAGAAGAGCTTGATTTATCTAATTAAGGAAGTTCTGTTTTCAAATTTCAAACTTCCATTTGTTTTCTTAATCTGATAAAATAGGAATAAATGGGGGAAAAAACAAAACTAAAAATCCAGATAAAAAAGTTAAAGGAAGGACTCCTCCCTTTGGGTGTTGGGCACGTGGCATTCAAAGAATGTACGAGAAGATTAACTGCCCTTCCCATAAGTATAGGTGTTCTGGAGTCGTCAATAAGTAGTACATCTTTGAGAATAGTTCACCTGTATGTACTTGTATCTTCATTGGGATTCTATCACACTCCATATTCAGTAGGTCCTACACGATAGAGGTGGATCCCACACAACATCGATGGTGGGAGAATACATGTACATACAAGTGATCGGAACTCTACATCCTTCGTTGTAGTAAAGTCCTTAATTTGTCTCTTTAGTCGAACCATTTGTTCTTTACAGGGGGATTGAACAATTATGAAAGTTTCCATGTCATGAACAACAAACAATATTATATCCTTCTTTCTCTATTATTTGCTATTCTACTTCACAAACTTCATGTGCATTGTATCGAGAGATTACTCCCTATGTCTCCTATAGTTTGAGCAATTTTAATTTGTACCACTCTAATTCATCATGGTTAATACATAAGTAAACACGAAATGTATCGTAACGATTACAATCAAACCAAGGACTACAAAGTGGCACCATCCGAACGATCACCCATAAAACCAGTTCACTAGACCACAATATAGTAATGGAACAAATTAATCCATTTATAAGCCACAAAAATATACCACAGAAACAAAAGAAAATAGAAACAAAAGAAAATAGAAACATAAATGTCCCAATAATGATGCGTAAAATAACACAAAATACATTTCTGTTGGGCCCATACAAGCATAATTAATGGTGTTGGATAATAGTATAAAGAGTGGTTTTCAATCAATCTGGAATGACTCGATCCATGCGATTGTGGAGTCGATATGAGGCCGCAGGATTAGTCTGGATAACGGCCGTGAGAAAAAAAAAATGTATGAAAGAATATTGTGCTTTGTGAGCGAGAGAGAGAGAGAGAGAGAGAGAACCTTGTCTTCCAGAAAGTAACTGGATCTCATCAAAAGGTAAACCCTTTCCCTTTTGTAATCAACGGGGAATAAATAGCAAATAATGACCAACAAGTTCACTCTATTCCTTGCTTCCTCAGATTCCCTTACCATTCTCTATCCAAGAATCAAACGGGTAACCCAGTGGAATCCAATACCTTGGTCAATAACCAGATCGATATATTCAATTCCGTTGCATGCAATCAGTGTTTCCTTGGTGTCACGCTTCGGATTCTTCTCCATATCCTTAGACACCCTCCTTACCTTTTTGAGGTTTAAAGGTACGTAGGAACTCTTCCGTTTAAAAGCAGTAGGAACTCTTCCATTTAAGAGCACTTTTAAGGTTGGGGACTCCTTGTCTTACACTTGAAATAAAGGGAATCAACAGAGAGAAAATAATGAATCTGCAGTACTTCTTGTGGTCCCTGGGCCTGCTGCAAGTGCTATCCAATTGCGCCTTTATTGCTGAAGGTCTCGGGTGGAACTGGGGAACACGTGCTACACATCCATTGCCGCCAGATATAGTAGTTCAGCTATTGAAGGACAATGGTTTCAACAAAGTGAAGCTCTTCGAAGCTGAACCTGATGCATTGAAGGCTCTGGGAAATTCAGGGATCCAAGTAATGCTGGGTATACCTAATGACTTCTTAGCACCACTTGCCAGCAGCGTTCAGGCTGCAGAGGATTGGGTGCAGCAAAACGTTTCCTCTTTTGTTTCAGCAAACGGTGTGGACATAAGGTAGGTGGGTCATGCATGGGGCTTGTCTTGGTTGAGAGTTTCACGTGACCTCATCTTCATCTTCTTCTCCTGACATCTCTACTCTATAAATTAACATTCGTAACCAAGATCATGCTAACTGTAATTTCGAGAGTTAGATTGCTGTTAATCAAATCGTTAAAAATCTTTGCTTTATTAGGGCTGTATCAATTAAGGGGAGTTTTTTTCACTTTTTAAATCTATCTTGACATCTCAAAATGATCACCCTCCATAGCTGCACCCACAAGATCATTTTTGAGAATAGCTTCACGGTCTGGTTCTCTCTATTGTCCGAAGCTGGTCCTCCTTAGAGATGAAATTCACTGGTATAACTGCATGTGTTTCCTCTCCCCATGCGGAGAGCTTCGTTGGACTTCATCCCCATCCATGGGACGGGGATGGCAGACCCACAACAGCCTATGGACGGGGATAAGGGACCCAGGCCACACAGTCCATAGTGATAAGGGACTCACATTCCATAGATGGATGAGGTCCCATGAAACTCTACGAGTTGCCTAATTTACTAGGAAGATATTGAACTTTTGTATTTGAAAGATGTTTCCATTTTAGGGGATCTTCGAAAATGATTGATAAAGTGATCCTTGATCATAATTTTACTTTTGTTCAAGATGGAACTTGCAACTGTTGAGGCCCAATTCTATCTTTGTATATTTCTAGAGATACAACTCTGTTATAGCATCAAAAACTGCCTCTAGCTATTAATTATTTTAATTTTTATTTATTTATCTATATATGATTCATAGATTAAAATGCCAAATCATCTTGTTATAAATAATGTTTCATGTTTAAGAATCCAACCCTTTTTTAGGGGGTGTGGTAGGATTTTTGTTCTTTTTATGGATAAGTGTGTGGAGTAGGAATTGAATATATTATTGCATGGCTTTTTCTGTAGGTACGTAGCTGTGGGGAATGAACCGTTTCTCGGTGCCTACAAGAACACTTTCTCAGACGTTACCTTTCCGGCGCTAAAAAATATCCAAGCGGCCCTAATAAACGCTGGTCTAGCTAAACAAGTGAAGGTCACCGTCCCACTGAACGCCGACGTCTACCAAAGCGAGAGCAACCTGCCATCAGGCGGCGATTTCAGATCAGATATACATACACTGATGGTATCCATCATCAAATTCCTCAGTGACAATGGTGGCCCACTCACCATCAACATCTATCCTTTCCTCAGCCTCTACGCTGACCCTGATTTCCCCATTGATTTCGCTTTCTTCCCAAACAGCACCACTTCTCCTACTAGTCATCCGCTGGTGGACGGATCCATCACCTACACCAACGTCTTCGAAGCAAATTACGATACCCTCATCTGGGCTCTTGAAAAGAACGGCTTCCCTTCCATGCCTGTCATCGTTGGTGAAATAGGATGGCCCACCGACGGTGATCCCAATGCCAACCTCATCAATGCTCACCGGTTCAACCAAGGTCTAATCGATCGAATCGTCCAAAACTATGGTACTCCAAAACGGCCTAGCCCGGCTCCCGAGGTCTACCTTTTCGGTCTCATCGACGAGGACGCCAAGAGTGTCTTGCCAGGTAACTTCGAGCGTCATTGGGGAGTGTTTTATTACGATGGGACCATCAAGTACAATGTCAATCTGGGTCGTGGTCGGACCATGGTTCCAGCCAAGGACGTCCAGTATCTCGCCCGGCAGTGGTGTGTGTTGTCGCCCAACGCTAGCATTGTTGACCCAAACATGGTACCTGATATCAACTACGCTTGCACCTATGCTGATTGCACTAGTCTCGGATATGGATCATCCTGTGGTGGGTTGGATGTCAGGAGCAACGCTTCTTATGCTTTTAACATGTATTATCAGACGGCTAATCAGCAGAAGGGCTCATGTGAATTTCATAACTTAGCAGTTACTACAAACGTAGATCCATCTCAAAATACCTGCAGGTTTGAGATAATGATTGATGTGGGGAAGCATGTGAGTCCACGGAGCCCCCCTCCGAGACGCACTCCTTCCCCTCCGAGTCCCCCAACTTACCCGCGGAGCCCTGGTACTACTACGACAACACCTTCCTCTTCTTCGGCAGCTACTCCAAATCCAAACTCAGTGATGTTTTTTTGCTTACTCGTCTCTGTGATATGGAAGATTACTGCTACACACACGTACGCCGGGTGAGAGTTGCTAATCATGACTCGATAAGAGAAATATAGGGTACTCTGGATGATACCCAGATGGAATTTCCCTTAGATATGATTGATCCCGAGACAAAGGTTTGCTACCTTCCCTTGACTATATTTCTAGATCTTTTTGCTGATATTAGTGAGGAAATATTTTTCTTGAGATCTTATTTAGTACTGGTTTGCAGATGGTTTTAATGATTTTTGTGATCGAGCTGCTAAGCTTGCAGCTGAATCGAATGGCGCGCCCTTGTTTACTGTTGCTCAGTCTATTAAGCTTCCAAAGACAATGAACCCTGATATGTTATGGTCAATGCACTTGGTGGCACTTGTGGAACAGGAGGGAATGATTTCTTTGGCAGGGAGAGGACGACTGGCAACTACTTTAATGGAAACCTAGCTAGTTAAACGGTTTCGTGTCCACGTTGGGTTAAAAGACATTTATAGTTGCTTTTACATATGCCAAGATAAGATTCGATGCCATATCCTCCTCCTCCCAGTTGTATTTCTTATCTAAATCTAGGCTCTGCTATGTACATATGAAGGGGAGTTATAGTATTTTTTTTTTTAATTTTATAATTTATTGATTGAAATGATTGATTTTTTTTTAAGATAATGTAGAAGTCACTTCTTGTACCTGAATCTTCCAAGGGTGCAACCATAGTTTTAGTAATTGGTATTGAATTGACTGTATAAGTTAATTTGTATTGATTTTCACATCGACTGATACTAATTTTCTAGTTTTTTTGTATTAATTTTTAAATGGGATTGGCCTTGTGTCTAATACCATTGGTTGTATAACGGATCCGTATCAGTATTGGACTTGGTATTGACTGACCGATACCGATTTTGTGTTAGATATTGATACATTGAACCTTGGGGGTTCGGCTTCTTTGTAGCAAGGTGGAATGCTACAAGGTGGCAGCAGTGTAGCTTGGATGATTGCCACAGTCCACAACTCTCCATCTATGGGCAGGGGAGAATAAAGAAATGCAACAAGAAACACAGAGTCATTGCAAAATGCCGCTTCTTGCAAAGCCTAATCCGCTTGAAATTTATCTATTTTAAATCGATGATTTGAATCCCATCCAATCCCTTTTTGTTCTCCTCCTCTCTAGGTGAAACCCCTCCTTGAAATTCTCTTGCAAATCAAGTTGTTAAACTTCTTTATTTGGAATAGTCCCACTTTCCTAATGAGATTGGAACCTTGGGTCCTTACATATTGAAAGTCCCTCTACCTAATAGTTCCAACTTTTGAACTGGAAATCTCAATATGGTATCAGAGTTTCAAGTTCCCTCTCATAATAACCTACTAGGGGTAAATATAAACCTTCGAATGAACGCAAGATACATGTAAAGTGACATACGACTAGTCAACTAAGTTCAAAAGATCACCTCTCGAATGACCAACCAACATGTGGACATCAAAGTGAATACTCATCAACAAGGGAAAAATAGAGAAGAAAAAAGAAAAAAGAGGGGCATTATCCATATTTAGAGGGGTAAAGACGAAATTATACCCTAAAGCCCTACATGACGTTAACAATAATTGTTGATATAAGTACCCCAACCGTCAGAAGTCAAATCACATTAATATTTTAATAGCTTGTCCCCCACTTGCTCTGACACCTTTCCACTCGGCCTCAGATTGGTATTTACTATAACCTTCCTGTCCCGCTTATCATTTAAAGGTCAGGCTTAACCTTGATTATTTGTGGCATAAAGTTTTGACTTTAGTATCGGAGAGGTCATGGGGCAACAAACCCAACCCCACCTTTGCCCTATTCATTTCGTCTGCAGGTCAGACCATGTGGAAGACCGAAGGCGAGCGAATTCTCGCAGCAACATAACCCCAAAAATAAAGGCAAGTCACCGCTAAAGGGACCCCATTTTCCCAAAAAAGGTTAGTCATCGAAAAAGAGGGACAATCACCTAGAAAGAGGGACCAGTTACTTAGAAGTGTGATGTATTTGTCACATATATTACCACATATACATCATCCAACGATGAGGCTACATGTGAGGGGAAGTATTGAGAATGGTCCCACATTGTTAATGAGATTAGAACCTTGGTCTTTACATTTGGAGAGTCCCTCCACTCACTAGTTTGAACTTTTATATTGAAAATCTCAACATTCATTCTCTGAATCCGTTGAAACCCTTAAGCTTGAACCCTCTGAAACCCTTCCTGTGAAGCTCCGGTACTCATGAGCTCAATCCGCATTTAAAAGCAAAGGATCCATCCTGTTCTAGTGGATTTCTCTTTATTATATCTTTGATTTAGCTCTGCTAGTGCTTGCTTTGATTGATTTATCTAGCATGTTCTTCCATCAATTCCTCGGATGCCAATTTGGAGTGTTTTCATTCCTTTATTATGTTTTTAAAACCTGGCTTCATATTGTTTGTTGTTCCTCAAATACTTCGCCAGTGGTTAGGTGAAGACCTTGAATGCATGGATTTTGTCGAATTCTCATGATCATGTTACATGGATTAATTATTTATTAAATTGATTAGCTTAGTAGCTCGAATGACTGAGTTTCGGTTTGTTTAAAGGGTGATCACAGCTTATATATTTTATCCATTGTTCCCTATCGGAGTTGTTCTTGTCATTTGAGAGTTGTCAACTGATCTGTGTCCATCGTTTCCCATGATAGTTTTTAGAGTAAGTCTCCAACGTTGTAAACGTACGTAGTTACAAAAATTGAGAAAACATGACGAAGATTGGTGCAGTAGAAATTCAATGTTTATGAGCCTGTGATCCTTTTAAGGCTATGCAATGTCTACGCAACAAAACAATCAAGACTTGATTGAACTCAAACTGTAAATCGGCCGGTCATGTAGATCCTATCCTAAAAAGATTCTTAAAGCCAAGACTAAACTGGCGCAAATTCCTATCTTATTTAAACTCTTTCACCCAATGAGTAAACAAAGCACTTAATCATGACTCATCAACACCTAGCTAGAAAGAACTCAATTGTATACTCTGAAAATTACAGCACTTACGAATTCTATGTGGGTCTACCAAGTGTCTTTCTAAGGAATAGTCCAATGGGTTCAAATGTCAACCCAGAGCCAAATCCAGAGATCCAGATAACAGTCCATCTACTGAGTAGTTGTTATAGCACTGACACATGGGATGTAGCATCATAGCTGATTGATTGTAATACGTTATTAGTAAGTAGAATAGTCAAGATACAAGACACGTGGTTAGTCTGATCTAAGGACTATAAAACAGATTGCAATTCTGTGTTACATTTTCAAACGAGGAAAATGTCAGCTTGTGTTGAACCACTATCTTTTCTATTTCCCAAAATTCTTCATGGTATCAGAGCATTAGAGAAGATCGGTTCCATTATAATTTCCGGCGATGATGTGGTGTTCAAGATCCACGTCCACATATCCTTATCCATATACACTGAATGTAGCAAATTTCGTTTCATTGAAACTTATTTCTGAATTTTTTTTATTTTTTTTATGAGAGACATAGATTCTTTAGATCCGAATCGTCTCTTTCCTATACTTCAGGGAGGAGGGAGACGCTTACGTCGGATGGTCAACAAGTGGCTCTCGGGAAAATCTGAGCCCTACATCCCAACCGATATCTCCTGTCGACTTGGCTTGTCAGTTGAGTGTCGACTACAACGTGAGACTGATATTTTTTCAAGAACCACGTGTCGACCATCTGATAGGAACATCGACAGGAACATCTCCCTCCTCCTAAAGTACAGGGAAAAGACGATTTGAATCCAGATTCTTGCTCTACTAATTCCCTACTAAAAGGACAAGATCTGATCGGTTATTGCTTTCTGCGAAATCACACCGCCAGATCGTCAGACAGTCTATGCAGATGAGAGAAATTATTCCAAATCCTGATTATGCAGCTTGGTTACCAAGGGACAGGCTTGTTAAAGCCTGGATCACTGGGGACGGATGAACTGTATTTAAAATACACGTCTCCAATGTATTGATATGCATGTCTTTTATATTCAATTCGTCTGTCCACGGCTGGACGAACTGGACTGACTGGAGACGCTCTCAATCCGAATCACTGGTACCTCGTCTGAGGAGGTACTTGGTCTTGCAGTTGGTATCAAAACATCTGCTGCGCTATGGAATGCTCTATTTAGAACATTTTCTCAAGCATCTAAAGCTTGAGAGTTTGAATTGTTGTCCAACTTCATTTTCTGAAGAAGACAGAAGCTATGTCCTTATCAGAATATCTGGTAGAAGTTAAGAGGATTTGTGATCAGTTAAACTCGATCAGTAAAGCGGATCAACGAAAGGTATTCTACCTTCTAACAAATCTTGGCTCCTTTTTTGAAACATTCGCAACTACAACGCTGAATTCGCCGGTATCGAGCTACACAGACCTCATCCCTTTGCTTCAGAGTCATGATCTTCGGCAAAGAAATCATACAACAGATTTTTCTTCTCCAAATTTTCAACTTGCATTTTACAGTGCTCGAAGAAATGGACTGTAAATGGACCAAATTATCTGTGGTAGCGATAATTTCAGTTCGCGTGCCAGAGGATTTGTACATTCTGCTCATTCAATTCCAACTCTTGAGAATAGAGATCCAAATCTTCAAAGGCTACAAATCCAGAGTCCGCTAATTATCTGGAACAGTTCAGTGTTAGATTTATAAAAAGTTTGGGCACAATGCATTCAAGTGTTGGAGTAGATTTGATTACAGCCATCAGGAAAAAGATGTACCTCAGGCTCTGGCAGTTTAGCAACACTATGATTCTCAGGATAACTCCTGGTTTCCTCATACAGGAGCATCTGCACACATTGCTGATACAGCAGGTAAACTACACTCTCTTCAGCCTTATTTTGGTTCAAACTCAGTAATGGTAGGTAATTGCAGTTTACTTCCAATTTCTTATATCGAGCCTAAAACTCTGCAACAATCTAATTATTCATTACCTTTAAAAGATGTGTTGGTTGTTCCTGAGATCAAGAAAAATCTCTTGTCAGTTTCTAAACTCACAACTGATTTTCCCTGTTATTTCGAGTTTAATGTTGATGGGTTTGTGATTTAGGACACAAGACACAGTAGATTTTGGCACCGAGGAATAAGCAATCCCCAGGGTTGTATGCTTTTGCTACTGAAACTGGAAAGGTTGTAAATGAGTCTACTGGTATGGAAGTTTCTGATAGTTTGGTTTGACATTGGGGAATTCTTCTTAACTCGTTTTGGTCTGGAACAGAAGAAGTCTGGCATCAATGTTTGGGACACCCTCCGAGTTCTGTTACACAGTTCTTAGCTAGTATAGGTGTTATCTCTGTTCTAGGACCCAAATCATCTGTTTTGTGTAGTGGATGTCAGCTAAATAAGAGTTGTAGACTTCCTTTTATATCAATCTTTTCACTGTTGTTCTAACGCTTTAGACAAAATACATTGTGACTTGTGGGGACCTGCCCCAGTTTCTAGCATTCAGAAGTTTTGGTATTATATTCTTTTTGTTGATGATCACTCATGATACGCATGGATTTATTCGGTTGCAAGGAAGTCAGACTTTTACAATGTTTTTCAGTTTTCAAGCACTGGTTGAAAGACAATTATCTAGGAAAATTAAGATTTTCTAATGTGATGGAGGGGGTGAGTTTTCAAGTAGATGTTTTCTCTCTTATTTGAACAACTGTGGAATTAAACTTCAAATTTCCTGTACACATACTCCAGAGCAAAACAGTATAGCTGAAAGAAAGCAGACATTTGGTTGAGTTAGGTCTTGCAATGTTGTTCACTAGTTCAGTTCCCCATCGATTTTAGGTTGAGGCCTTCAATGCAGTAACTTACCTAATAAATAGGCTTCCCTTTAAGCTGTTGGACATGGATACACCTCAACGTCTTTTTTTTTATTAAGATTTCAGACTACTCTACATTGAGGATATTTGCAGTACAGTGTTTTCCTTATCTATGTGGGTATACCAAGAACAAGTTCGAACCTTGTTCGCTACCATGTATTTTTCTGGGGTATTGTGATAAACAGAAATGATATAGATGCTTGGATTTTCCAATTGGAAAGGTGTTTATCTCTCATCATGTTGTTTTTAATGAAGCAATTTTTGCATTGAAATCTGCATCTTCTACATCTACTGCTTCATATCCAACTCCTGCTACTGATTTTTGCACTTTTGACAGATGGCTTTCTTCTTCAGCTACTGAGTGTACTCCTATTGTAGCATCTAATTCAACCTCTTCAGCTTCTCATACTTCAAGTCCACAAGTTTGTTATCCTACTGCTATTTCTTCTTCCTATCCTTCCTCTTCTTCTATCTCTCTTCAACAACCAGATCTTACATCAAATTTGGTTCTCCTCTATTATGTCAATCTTCCTCTGCTTCATCTCTTCCCTCTTCTAATACTATTGCAAATAATTCGTCCTTATCTTCTTCTTCTTTATCAGCTTGCTCTTTATAGTCCACAACAATTTCTTCTCCACCTTTTTCATCATCAAAGTATGTCTCCCATCCTTCAGCTCATTTGGTTTCTTCAAATGTTTCTTCCCTATTTCGGCTTCTCTTCCTTTGGTTTCCTCAAATGTTTCTTCTCCTATTTCAGTACCTATCTTACCAGTTTTATAGTTACCATGTGTTCCCAATACAATGTCATCATCTTGTATTTCAAATTCAGCTTCTACGGGTCCTGTTACCCGAAGTAAACATGGGATAGTAAAACCAAATCCAAAATATGTTCTAAATGTTTCAGTTATACCCACAGAACCCAAATCGAAGGAAGCACTAGCTCGCAGTGGGTGGAAGGTAGCTATGGATTTGGAGATTCAATCCTTGGCTACTAATCATACATGGACACTTCTTCTCTAGAGCGACTTAAAGCTAGACTAGTAACTAAAGGGTACTCACAGAAGGAAGGGATTGATTATCTTGAGACTTTTAGTTCAGTCATCGATCTGACCAGCCTCTATTCGTATGGTTCTTACTATTGCCACTATGAAAGGATGGCCACGCTGACAACTTGATGTTACTAATGCCTTCCTTCATGGCTACCTTACCACACCAGTATACATGAGTCAACCACCAGGTTATGTTGACTCCTCCAAGCCTCAAGCTATTTGCAAGCTTCCGCGTGCTTTGTATGGCCTTAAACAAGCACCGAGTGATCGATTCAGCAGTTATCTTATTGATTATGGGTTGATTATGGGTTCATATGTAGTGGTTCAGACTCAACTCTGTTTGTGTTTCGATCTTATGAGCATGTTCTAGTTCTTCTTTTATATGTTGATGATATAATTCTGACAGGCAAAAACACTATTCTCTTTGATGCTTTTGTTGCTTCAGTCAGTACTGCATTTTCCATGGAGGATTTAGGTCCCTTGCACTATTTCCTTGGGATTGCTGTTCATCATTCATCGACAGGGTTATTTTTTTATCTCAGACAAAATATGCCAGGACCATTGCTTACTCCTATGAGTACTACCATAGATTTGTCTCATGATGATGCTATCCCATCTTCTGATGTTGGGCTTTATCAGAGTATTGTTGGATCACTACAGTATCTTACCATGACTCGGGCTGACATATCATATGCAGTAATCTTGTCTGCCAGTTCTTGCATTCGCCTACTGTCACTCATTTCTCTATGGGGAAGCGGATACTTCGTCATGTTAGAGAGACTCTTATGGACTCAGTATGGTGTGTGATAGTTCCTTAGACTTATATGCCTTCTCTGACTCACACTGGGCTGGTTGCCTTTGACACAACGGTCTACCACTGGACTTTGTACCTTTCTTGGTGCAAACTGTGTTTCTTGGAGTGCAATGACGCAAACAAGGTTAGCTCGCTCAAGTACAGAAGCAGAGTATCGTGCTATGGCAACCACTACAGCCGAGTTAACTTGGCTCTCTTTTCTTCTTCGTGATATTGGGATTGCACAACCACAACCAGCAATTCTGTTTTGTGATAATATGAATGCTCTACACATGACAGTGAATCCCATATTTCATGCTCGGACTAAGCACATAGAATTAGATTATCATTTTGTTCGAGAGAAAGTTGCACTTGGCCTTCTTGTCACATGCTGTTTTTCTGCTCAATAGCAATTATCTGATATATTTACAAAACCCTTGCTTGTGGAGAGTTTTTCACTATTTGCATCAAACTGGGCTTATGGATTCATCTACAACACCGTTTGAGGGGGGATATTGAGAATAGTCTATTGGATTCAGATGTCAACCCAGATCCATATCCATATCCAGATCCAGATAACAGTCTATCTACTGAGTAGTTATTATATATAGCACAGACACATGGGATGTAGCATAGCTGATTGTTATACATTAGTAAGTAGAATAGTGAAGATACAAGACACGTGGTTAGTCTGATCTGAGGACTATAAAACAGATTATAATTCTGTGTTACATTTTCAAATAAGGAAAATGTCAGTTGTGTTAAACCTCTCTCTCTTCTATTTCTCAAAATTCTTCAGCTTGTGTACAACTTCACTTGGATTTAGCTAAATAGTCCTTAGGATATGAAGACCCATTTTGTTTAGATAATGATAGGATATACACTATATTACACACTGGACTCGTCACTTCCATATATCCAATAAGATAAACAGGATACATATTTCAAAACACAAGAGATTGTAGAATATCAGAGATCATCAAATTTTTCTTTGTTGCTGCTGACGTGACGTGTGTCTTGTTTTCCACCCCTCCTCTATCTTTGTCTCTTCTTTTCTAGAATCTCTTGTAGACTCAGATTTTGAGAACAAAGCAGGGGAGCAATTTCCCTTAAAAAATCAATAAAAGCAGTTGCTTCTAATAAACAGTGAGAAACGTAGATAGTAAAAAATAAGACAGAAGAGAAAAGGCATGGAGGGGTACTAGCTATGTTTTTTTTTGTTTTTTTGGTTAAAGGTCAGCATTGTATCGATAATTAGAAAAAAAAAAAGAAAAAAAAAAAGAGAGTAAACATTACATACTATCAATGGTAGTAAAAGTTCTACTTTTAGCATTGCCATCAGCAGAGCCCCACCATTGATTTTAAACCTAATGTACTAGTTGAATCTATATCTTGGATGCTCAGATGCGTTCCACACTACATCTTTAGCTATAATATTTGGACATACATGCCATTCCATGCTTTCTAACTCAGTAGCTGCCTATTTTGCTAGAATATCTGTCATCTCATTTCCCTCTTGATAACATTGTGTTATCCTTTGAAATGTAGACAAGTCAGATGATAGCTTATTCCATAACTGTTGGAAATACCATGGAACTTGAGAGGTGGTAAGACTGTCAACAACAGATTTCGAATCACATTCCACTAATATTTTTTGTCGTCATTGCTTAATGGCCTCTTGAATACCCTTCGTTGCTGCTGCTACTTCAGCTCTGTAGTTTGTAGTGTTGAGTATGAATTTTGAGAATGCATAAAGAACTTTTCCACAACTATCTCTAAATACACCTCCTGCTCTTGCATCACCTGGGTTACCTAGCGAACACCCATCTATATTAATCTTGCACCAAACTGGTGGGGGCTTACACCATATTACAGTCATTATTTTCCTTGGTTTGGTAGGATGTGTAGTCAGTTGGAAAACTTTCTGAATATATAAATCCTCAACCTTCTTGACTATGCATGGCTTGATTACTGATGCTGATTAAAGATCTTTTTTGATTTCATGTAATGTGATGTTTGCTGCTATTGTAATACCATCATAACAGCACCTATTACGAGCCTTCCATATATTATGTAATACTACATAAAAAAGCGGCATCCATAGATCTCTTAAAGGCACAACACGTTTCTTCCTTCTCTACCATGCTAACAAATTATTAGATGATGTAAGACTTTCCCAACTGATCAGATTATATAGAGACAATATAGATCTCCAAACCATTGATGCAAAATCACATTCCAAGAAGAGATGATTCCCCTTTCCTGGACAGAGACCATATTGGTTTGTCATAATTTTTGTCTTTTACCAGCAGAATCTCTTTTTATTTCTTCAATAATATTATGCAAACGTGGTAGTGATGTCACTCGTGGGAAATTCCATGCACCTTTTGCGGTGAAGTCTGATACTTTAGTCGTAAAAGAAATGCAAAGAAAACAAAACATAACAAAAGAAAAAAAAAAAAACATAATAAGACACGACTAGTGGACGATGGAGGAGGAGTTCCTTTTAAACTTTGCTCTCAACTCACAATGGTAGTAATCGAAACTGGCTGCGATGATTCCATTGAGAAAGTTTTTTTCCTTGAGGGTGAAAAGGGAGAACTGATTGGTTATGCGGAGGGAAGAAAGAAAAAGAGCTCATCTGATTAAGGAAGTTCTATTTTCAAATTTCAAACTTCCATTTCAATTTTCTTAATTTGATAAAAGAGGAATAATGGGAAAAAAAAACAAAACTAAAAAGCCAGATAAGTAAGTTGATAGAAGGACTCCTCCATCAGGGTATTGGGCATGTGGCATTCAAAGAGCGTACAAAAAGATTAATAGCCCTTCATGTAAGTTTAGGTGATCGGGTCTCCTCAATAGGTAGTACATCCTTCATTGTAATAAAGTCCTGTCTCACTTAACCCAAACCTTTTGTCCTGTACATGGGGATCGAACATTACAAGAATATTGTTCAATGGCAGCGTTTATGCCAAAACCATATATTGGCGATTCCTCAAACGCCACAAATCCTCCACTATAAGTAGCATTGTCGTTATGATACGGCGTTTGTAGCAAACCATTAGGTTGTATAAGGCGTTCTTTAAGAAACGCCATTAGTGTTTATCAATAGCGGCGTTTCATGACAAACGCCTCAACGTAGTAAACTTTAGTGCCATCTAATAAGACTACTACCCCAGCATTTGTTTAATACACACTGTTATATTGTAGTTAAATGCGTATATTCCGGCGTTTGTTAAAAATGCACCATATAATATTTTTTTTTATATATAAAATCCATTTCTATATCATCACATCTATAACTTGTTAAAGCAAAAAATGCATTCAATTACAATGTAAAATACCACATCCATTCATCAAGGTACAAACATAATATTTACATAGCTAGAGTTATACTTGTATGTCCTCAAAGTTTAAAAATGGAAGCAGTAGCAGTTTAGGGTAGCATCATGGGCGCATCCATTCATCACCTTTAAAATGCTTTCCAATAATAAAAAAAAATTTCTAGTTATAGCTGCGTTTTTTTGGAAACGCCGCATTAAACAAGAATAATAGTGGCTGCGATAGCATGAAACGCTGCCTTAGACAACTGGCAATGTTTAGTAGGAAAGGCCGCCTTTGACTATATCAATAGGTGCGTTTCATAGAAAATGCCGCTGTATCACTCCACCAAAATTCCACCTGTAGGACTGCCTTGAATCCTAATTAGTTATGAATTCTATCCATATTATGGGACCCACTCAAGATTCTTTGACTACTGTTGTTTGAGTTGGAATAGGACTCTACAATTTTGTTTTAGGAGTTTTATATAAACTCCTCCTATCCTAGGATTTTGTATCATTCAGTTTTTTATTTTCTCTGTAATCAGTTTTCCTCTCTAAGATAGTGAAATCTTCGATCTGCTACAACTGTGGACGTAGCCCTCATACATTATGTGGGTGAACCACGTTAAATCTATGTATTCTCTGTGTGTGATTTTCATTTTCTCTTTCTTGATTTCGTAATAAACTGGTATCAGAGCATGTTCGTTCCGGATCTGTTCATCAAGAGTAGAAATGACTTCACACAATGTCAAGATCGATAAGTTCACAAGTAAGAACAGTTTCAGTTTATGGTGTATCAAGATGCACGCCCTGCCGAAACAACAGGGTATCTGGTCTTTGCTTTCGGGAAAGAAGCCTGAGTCAATGGAGGATTCAGAATTCACACAACAGGATGAGAAGGCACATTCAACAATTCTGTTGTGTATAGCGAATGAGGTTATTTATGAAGTAGCTGATGAAGAATCTACTGCCAGTTTGTGGAAGAAGTTGGAGAAACTTTATATATAAAATCCCTTACCAACAAATTGTTATTTGAAATAACGTTTATTCGCCCTTGGTATGAAAGAAGGTATGGTTCTCAAAGAACATCTTGATGAATTAGATTCTATTTTAATGGATTTAAAAAATATAGATGTTAAAATCGATGATGAACCACGTTAAATCTCTGTGTTCTCTGTGTGTGATTTTTGTTTTCTCTTTCTTGATTTCGTAATAAACTGGTATCAGAGCCTGTTCGTTCCGGATCTATTCATCAAGAGTAGAAATGACTTCACACAATATCAAGATCGATAAGTTCACAAGTAAGAACAATTTCAGTTTATGGTGTATCAAGATGCGCGTCCTGGCGAAGCAACAGGGTATCTGGTCTCCGCTTTCGATAAAGAAGCCTGAGTCAATGGAGGATTCAGAATTCACACAATAGGATGAGAAGGCGCATTCAACAATTTTGTTGTGTATAGCGAATGAGGTTATTTATGAAGTAGCTGATGAAGAATCTGCTGCCAGTTTGTGGAAGAAGTTGGAGAAACTTTATATGATAAAATCCCTTACCAACAAATTGTTATTTGAAATAACGTCTATTCGCCCTTGGTATGAAAGAAGGTATGGCTCTCAAAGAACATCTTGATGAATTAGATTCTATTTTAATGGATCTAAAAAATATAGATGTTAAAATCGATGATGAAGATGTAGCTCTTATTTTGTTGGTTTTCCTACCTCCGTCATATGAAAATTTTGTAAACTCTTTCGTCATAAGTAAGGATACCATCACTCTGAAAGAAGTGAGATATGGTCTTTATTCTCATGAACTTAGGTATAAGCCTTCTGGAAATGATACAGAAAGTCGGGCAGTAGGACTTGCTGTCACGAATTCTGATTTTGATAAGGGACGAGGAAGATCAGAAAAGGAAAAATGAAAGTAGAAAGGTAAAGAAAGATTTAAATCCAAAGGACGAGATCCTAATGATATCTGTAACCACTGTAAAGAACCAGACCATTGGAAGAATGAATGCCCTAAGAAGAAAGGTAAACCCTTAGTTGCAGTAGTTGCAAATGATGATTGTAGTTCAAAGAATAATTTAGTTCTTCTTGTGACTAACCATTCACATCCCTCAGATCAGTGGATTTTAGACTCAAGTTGCTCTTATCATATGTGTCCCAACAGGGATTGGTTTTCAACATATGAAAATGTGGATGGTGGCAATGTCTTAATGTGTAATGACACAACCTGTAAGACAATTGGTATTGGCTCTATTCAGATCAGAATGCACGATGGCATGATCAGAACATCAAAACCTTAACAGAAGTAAGATATATTCCAGATCTGAAAAAGAACTTAATCTCTTTAGGAGTTATGGACTCCAAAGGATATAAGTATAGCTGTGGAGGTGGAGTTTTACGGATCACTAAAGGAGCTTTAGTGATAATGAAGGGAATAAAGTAGAATTCATTGTATATATTATATGGGACAACGGTTACGGGTTTAGTCTCTATAGCATCTCCCTCAGAGAAGTCAAGTTTTGATTTAACCAAGTTGAGGCATATGCGACTTGGTCATGTTAGTGAGAAAGGGATGGTAAATCTCAGCAAGCTGGGTCTTCTTAGGGTCACAAGGTAGCTGAGGTGGGTTTCTGTGAGCACTGCATTTTCGGTAAGTGATGAACATATTTTATGTGTGAATTTAGGGCATAAAATATACATCTCTTATTCTATTTATGATGCTTCTCGGGTATTTAATGTTGATTTTATGTTTGTTGGGTGTAGGTGAAAGAATGGAGAAATTTGAGCTTGAAAATATCATTTTATGAATTTTTTGTGATCCTGTCCAGTTAACTCACCCAGTCAACTCAGCAGTCCGGCATAAGACGAATTTTATGAGGAGAGCCATGAATTTTGTGTATAAGATCAGCCTTGGACCAAGTCAAAGAGTAGCCCAATCTCATGTGAAAGATTCTATTCTCTTGAGAAAATATTTCTTACTTATTTGGAATCAAATTTACAAGATTGGCATGACATGGAAGAATGGAAAGCTCCAATAGATTATGGAAGTTTTTAAAAAGAGATAATGATGCTAAAGATATGATGAGTTGGTGCAAGATTTTTTCTACTCAAGAATCGTCCATATACAATGAATCTACAAGATTAGAATTCGATTACCAAAATTATCCACAAAATCTCTTGTAATTCAATTGTAAAGATTGATTGTGATCTTTACTCACTTGTATATATATGTGATGCTCAGCAATAGAAAATCCATCCAAAAATTTAATTATGATTTTTTTCTTAGTTTTGAGAATTTATGAGAGAGTTTGAGATTCTTAGTTTTTTTTTTCTTTTCAAGTTGTGTTCTTCTTGCTTAAGTTTATTTTTATTTATTTATTTATTTATTTTTAGTTTTAATTTCAGATTTAGAACTCTGTAGTAGGGTAGATAAATATAGGTTGTACCCCATTACTAATTTAATTTAGGGGAGAAGACTCCCTTTGTAATTGGTTACACATCGCCTTGGAGTGACAACAAGACGACGAGCAACGACAGAGAAATCTTCTATCGAGATAAGTGTTTCTTACATTCTTTTACTTCTTGCAATAAATCTGTGTTACTTTATGGTTAGTGGTTTCATAAATTTTTGTACCGTTATGAATGGTTATTATTGTTTTTATTGCTTGATTAATTTTTATTTAAAGTGATTAGGGTGTTAATTCAATCATATCCCTTTGGTACGCTTTGCCTTATTTGAGTTAGGATAATAGCGATTCCTCCCTGAGATCGATCTGTTACTGCACGATACCGTGCACTTGCGGTTACATACATATTTAATTCACAACAGTAAGCAACGTCGAATTTAGTTTTCTAAGGCAATCCATAAAACAAAGGCAATGCTTGACTACATTCACTCAGATTGTTGGGATCCTTCTCGGGTTCCATCTTTAGGAGGTGCTATATATTTTATCTCTATTATTGATGACTACTCAAGGATGACCTGGGCATTCATTATAAAGCACAAAAGTGAAGCTTTCAAAACCTTCAAGCACTGGAGGATTCTTATTGAGAATCAAATGGGTAAGAAGATAAAGTGTCTTCGTACTGGTAATGGCTTGGAGTTTTGTTCAAAAGAATTTGATGGGTTCTGCAGAGATGAAAGGATTTTCAGGCACCACACAATCATGGATACTCCACAGCAAAATGGAGTAGCAGAAAGGATGAATAGAACATTGTTAGAGAGCTCGATGCTTGCTCTCTACTACTGGACTGGGAAGGAGATACTGGGCTGAGACTGTTAATATTGTATGTTATCTGGTGAATTGTTCTCCTACCGTTGCCATTGATTGTAAAACTCTCATTGAGGTATGGTTCGATAAACCTATTGATTATTTAATTCTAAATATATCTAGTTATCCTGCCTATTATCATGTTAGTGAGGGTAAACTAGAACCAAGGGCCAAGAAAGGTATCTTTATGGGATATGACGATGGGGTGAAGGGATATAGAATTTGGCCTCCATCTGAGAAGATAGTAATTCTGAATAAAAATGTTACTTTTGATAAGAACTATATGCTTCATCCAAAATTAGACTCTGTTGATTCAGAGAAATCTGATAGTATTCCCAAGCAGGTAGAGTTTGAGATAACTCTTAATGACAATCATGATGATAATGTGATAGTACAAACTGATTAGTTTAGTGAAGACATTTAAATTGAACCTGTATCAGAATTAAATCAAGAACAGGAGCCTGAGCATAGTATATGCTACTGCTAGACCTTGTAGACGGATTAATGCGCCTAGAAGATATGGCTTTGAGGATATGTTAGCATATGCTTTACAGGTAGCAGAAGAGGTGGAGTCTCCTGATGTAAGACCCGTACTCCACTAACTTGGTCTAATCGTGTCGTGCTAGGTCTTTTCATCATTCCTAGACCAAGTGGACAAAGCGTGTGAAGATAGATTACAAATCAGGTATGAGAATCGAGCTAAAAACACTGAAAACATACCTAAGGTCGCATACCTGGGTAGGTATGGTCGACCATAAGGAAGGGGACAAAAATCTCAAATCCAGAACCCCACGGTCGATGATATTGACCCTACGGTCGATGGTTTATGCAACCGTATGATCAACCGTGAGACCCCAGATCAGACTCCGAGTTTTGAAAACTTTCCTAAACTAAGGGATTGCTTTCCTAATTGAAAGAGGACTCTATATGGAGAGTTTTTCTCTATATAAAGGACGTCCTTCATCCCTTTTCACTCTTTTAGAACATTAGTAAACCCAAAGAAAGAGAAGAAAGAGAAGGAAGAGAAGGAGAAGAAGAAAAAACTAAGGAGAGGAATTTGCTGAGAAGAGATTGGCTCTCTATCACAGGCAAAGGTATGAAACAAATCTCTGGAGATGTAAATTCTAAGGAATAAGACTTCTATGGAAGATATGCAATATCAACCTATTATGATCTATGTGATTTCCTTGAGAAAATCCCAAGGAGAACCATGAGGAGTGAATTTTATGATTAGGGTTGATAAGAAACTACTAATGACGGCCATAAGATAACCTTAGAATAAATCTCATTGAAGATCAGAAGAATTAACCCAGGAAGAACTCGAATTACATGTAGTCTGTGACCAGAAATCTCAAGGTCGCAGCTACGGTCGACCATAGCATGACCAACATGACTAGAGAATCGACCATAGGCATTCAGAAAAATGTAGAAACCATATGGTCACAGCTACGGTCCCACCATATGCGACCATAGGGTATCGATGTAGGCAGTAAGGTCGAAACAGACCATAGGACCAATGAGACACCTATCAGTGTTCTGTTTTGATTTTCGACTACTGTAACATGTCACATATGAACCATAACTTAAATTCATATAACTTTTAGGTTGTTAAATCAATTCAAAGAGAATTTCAAGGCTTAAAAGGAGATCAAGTATTGCTAACAGGTTAGGGAACAAGACCTAAACTAATGAGTTAATAACAAACTATTTATTTTTATTGAGTCCAATGCCATGATTGATTCTATGCTTATATGCTTGTAATATGTATCTCACATGTCATCTAATATCCCAGCTATTATTGTTCATGCATATTTAATTCTGTTGATTTATAACATGATGATGATGATGATACTAGGAATAGGCATGTGAATGTATGTGTGTGGTTGGTGTGTTGGATGCAAGTGGAGCATCAGAGAGAGGACGTGGCATGGTGGTCTTCAACCTCATCACCAGACTCTAGCTCTATCTCTACTCAAGTCTTGCCCACTAACATCGTTGTATCACCATTACTTTAGTAAAACTATTACGTTGTAGGCATTAGGGGAGGTGGTCTCAGATCGTGTGGTCTCTGACTCTGCAAGGGGGCCTTAGCTCTATCTCTATGGACGTATTGAGGGATGCTGGGGTGAGGCCTTGGATACACTCTTTGGCATTAGGATTGGTTAGTTCTGAGCCCAATTTGCAAGCCCTCGCCAATAGGGGTTTACATGTTGGTATGGGTAGGGCATCAGGGGAAGTGTTGGCGGTGTTTGATCCGGACACTTTAGCACTATCTCTATTCCATGGTGGGTGCATGTGGGATGGCAATTGTATTTGATCTATTAGGCGAATTCCATACTCGTGTATAGAGGTGCGGCGGCCACCAAACCTTTCTATAGCATATTGTAAACTTATAAACCAAACCAAAGATATGAATTAAATGCATGCATATGTTTGTTGTATTATTTTGTTTGCTCACTGAGCCGTGATGTGTGCTCACCCTTTCGACGTCGAATATTTTTAGTTGATGATGCAGGTCCTACTATTGAAGAATATATGAATGCGTCGACGTATGGACACGTTGCAGCCATGGACGTAGAAGCTAAAGAAGATGCGCATGATTCATCATGCGAGTGCAACCAATGTGTTTTTGCTTAAGTTTAGTTATAGTTTGAACATCAGATATGTAATTGATTATTTATTTTTATGTCTTGTGGTTTGGAGATAATTGGATTAAATATTTATTTATCACTGTTAGACTCTCAGTTCATTATCTATAAGACTTTCGCTTATTTGTTAATTACCTCTGATTATTAATGTGGAATGTGTATGTGGTTTGATATGGTGGGCACGACCTATACGAGATCCTGAGTGAACCGTTGGTTTATTGGTGGTTCATCACACCATTCTAGTTAGATCAGAATTGGGGTGTGACAACTTGGTATTAGAGCTTCTCAGGATCTACCCATTGACCTAACTACTTCCACATGAGTCATGAACTGAGTTAGGATAAAATTTAAAAGTTGTAATAAGAACACACCATAAGCACCTAGTTGTATGAAACATAAACTAAGAAAGAAAATAATGCACATATGTAAAAGAAAAACCAATTATATATATATATATATATATATATATATAAATGGGAATAAGACAAATGTACATCTAAATCAGAGTACAGTCTACAATCCGGACAGTTACTCTGTAGTATAAAGGGAAAAATAAATAAATGATATCATAGAGCTGGAAGTGCTGGAGGAGGAGGTGCCTCACGATCTCTATCATAGTCTTCAGCATATACTCTCATGAGCCAGGCCACTTGAGTCTGAGTCGCTCAGAGACTAGCTGCCAGATCTGCTATCCACTGGTCTGTAGAGTTCTGGGCATCTAGAAGCTCTCCTACTCTCCAATCAGTCACACGCTGAGCCTCCTGAATCTCACGTAACAGCCCCATCATGTCATCTGGTAGTGGGCTTGAAGGGCCAGCTGAATGAGAAGCCCTAGAAGGGCCAACTCCAGTAGAATGTTGTGGTGATGGAGGAGGGATGGCATCCACATCCATTTACATCTGATTATCATCCTCCTCATCATCACCCTAGTGTGCCTCTGTTGCTGCCTCTGCTGCTACCTCTGCTGCTACTGCTGCTGCCACCTCTGCATCTGCTGTCGCTACCCGAGTGTGAGGACGTCTCATAGCATTTCTCTCATCATCAATGACCTGTATCTCTCACATGCCCATCCTGCTGATGGCCTCCCAATCAAGGTCAGCTGAGAAGGTGTCCTCAAGGATCCTCTCATCCATTGGGTCCACCTGTAGACGAGCGAGCAAGGTGGAGATCACTCGCCCATAGGGCAAGTTACCTCTCGAGTCAGGCAATATAGCTCTGTGCATAGTCCGAAGAATAATATATGGGAGGCAGACAGGTTGCCTAGTACAGATACAGTACAGCAAGTACTGAGTCAGCTGTGAAACCATCTCGTAAAGTCCACCCTGGGGAATAAGATTATGCTAGATAATCTTACAGTAGACCCGTGGCTCTGGACGCAGGTTGACTGCTTTCATCTCTCAACGGTCATCCCGAAGAATCTAGTTACCTATTTCTGCACGCACCTGTGTAGACAGAAACCGTGGCTCCCTGGGTGCACAGTAAACCAACTGACCATCGTTGGAAATGCCTAGGAGATCAGCCAACTCCTGATAGTTGAAAGAGATCTGAACCCCTTTTACTCAGCTGGTGATCCAAAGCTCTCTACCCCTATCAACATCTTCTAAGTCACCCTCTACTTGTAGGTGACAGTAGAACTGCTTGACCAAGTCCTGGTGAATACAAGCCTCGTACAAGATCACTGGAAGCCAGCCCATATCACCAAAGGCCCTTTCCACATCAAACAGGGCTAAATGGGCTAAGTTCACACACCGACCCCCTTCCACTTTCTTCCAGTCAAACCAAGGATATCGCACCTCTGCTTTAACGGACCTGAAGCGTCGTGGGTGGTGAACTCGAGGAACCTTAGTGCGAACCATGATAACTGCAAGCGGAGAAAATAAGAAAAACAAGTTAGATAAATTTAAAAATTTGATAGCATAACGACGTAAAATGGAAAAAGCCTCACTTTTCCCCAAACATTTGGGCAAGAGGACTTACATAGGTCCTAAACCATCCTGCAAGGCTCATACAATCAGAAATTTAAACTAGGTAGGTCAAATTTGAAGAAATTTTAACAATTGGGAAAAACCCTAAAATTTATGTCAAAAATGAGAATTTTCAAGTTTCTACTAAACTAATCGATGAAACTCAAATTTTCTTGAGGGCTTTCATCCATTGGGTGGCCAATAGCAAAAGCCCCCAATAAAAATTAAATTTTTACTATCAGAAAAATATTAATTAGAAGAAAACCCTACAAATAGCAAAAACCCTAGGTATGAAAGCTTAAAAATGGAGAAAAATAGAGAACATACCTCAAGGAATGGAGTGACGGATGTTGATCGATGGAAAAATCACCAAGTTCGTATGGTTGACACTGTAGCAACTCACTGGTGGCGAGTTGAGTAGAGACCGTAGGAGGAAGAAGGAGAATGAGAGGGAAATTTTTCAAAACATAGGTTTAAAAACCTGATCTTGAATGATACGGTCGCATAATTCGACCAAAATCATTGATCGTATGATCTACCATAGGGTCTCGGTAAGTTTTCAAGATTTTGAATGTCATACCTATGGTCACACAACATGCGACCGTAGGCCATCGACCGTATGACTGACTGTTGTCTGCATTTTGGTTCTGTTTGAACTTTTGCCTATTAATCTTGTTTATTTTCTCGTCTTCTATTGTGAGACTAACCCAATACTTCCATCATATCTTGTCTCACATGTATAGCATTTCCAAGTACCTTTCAACCAAGAGTTTAAATGGCTGGACGCAGAGTAAGTAGAAGGAGACAGAATGCAAACCCATCTCCACCACCTATAGAGACTAATGATAATGAAGGTCAGCAAGGACAGGAAGGAAATATTAGAACTCAACCTACTGCGCCTCAAAATATGCACACCCAAGCCAACCCAACCAACCTACCTGCACCACATATAGATTTGGCTACTGTGGTGATGAATTTGGCACAACAAATGCAGCATATACATCAAGTGCAAGCCAACATGCAAGCTGCTATGGGAATTGCTTTTCCAGCTGCAAACGCAACATCTCTACCTACAGGATAAGCTAGTACTGCACCTGGTGGTAGCAACACTGTACCCCAAGCACCGCAAACACCAGCAGTACAAGGCCAAGTGTCAAACCCTGAAGCATCGCAAGGCGGGTATAACCAAGGTAATTATCAGTACCAACCGCCTATGTATGGAGCATATGCACAGTATCAGCTTGATCACTCTAGATTGATCGAGCGTTTCCTGAAGTTGAAGCCGAAGGAATTTATAGGCAAGCCATCAGATCTGTTATGGCCAACTCACTGGATCGATGAGATGGAAAGAAACTTTATGATGATGACTATAAATGAAAAAGAGAAGGTATTATATGCCACTTTTATGCTGAAAGGTGATGCACACCATTAGTGGAAATCTACTCGGAGTTATCTGTTGACAAAGCACACGCAACTGACCTGGGCTATCTATAAATAAGCTTTCTTCAAGAAGTATTTTCCCAGGAGTTTCAGAGATCAAATGGAAAAGAAGTTTCTGAGTCTGTATCAGGGGCAAATGATTGTAGACACATATCAACAACGTTATGAAGAACTATTTTTCTTTTCTCCCTCTAGCATGCAGGAGGAAAATACCGAAACCCGAAGGTTCGTCATGGGACTTAGGGGAAGCATCCATGAGCATGTATTAGGACTGGAAAAGAAGATTTGTAATGAAGCTATACAGATTGCTCGAGTACTAGAATCGAGCCAGAGAGAAAGTTATTTTTGCTCAAAACAAAGGTATAAAGAGGCCCAATGAAAACTCATACAACGGAGGGAACTTAAAGACATTTAAACCCTTCCGTGCTCAAGGCTTCAATGCTGCAGCCAAGACTACTCCGACAGCCCAACCTCAATAGAAGCAAAGTATTGCTGAAGTCAAATGCTTCAATTGCGATCAAGTAGGACATTATTCAAGAGAGTATCTTAAGCCAAGGAAGCAGCTACACCAAGGAAAGGTTTATGCAGTTACATCTGAGGATGTTGCCGCATCACCTGATGTGGTCACAGGTATGACCTAAACTGTTCATTTTGTACTACCTTGTGTAAGCATGTAGACTAAGTTAAATCAAATCATAGGTATCGTACCTATTAATGGCTTACCCGCCAGAGTACTCTTTGACTCTAGAGCTACTCATTCTTTTATATCTGTATCATTTGGAAAGAAGTTAAATCTACCCCTCAGACCTTCAGACTACAAACTGCTTGTACGATCACCTATGGGATTAAAAGTGAAACTAGACAAAGGTTATGGACCATGTCCAATTTTTATCGGTGAGAAAATTTTGAATGCAACCTTAATTCAACTTGAGATGGTAGACTTTAACGTTATCTTGGGAATGGATTGGTTAGCTCGACACTCCGTAAACCTATTATGTACAAAAAAGAAACTGACATTTAAAGACAAGGAAGGAGCAGAGTTTAGTTTTACGGGAACCAAACTTTCCTGTCAACAAAAACTCATTCTCTCTGCATTGAAGACTAGAAAATGCCTCAATAAATGAGGAATTGGGTATCTAGTATCCGTGATCGACCTCACCAAGAAAGCACCACGAATGAAGGATATTGAAGTTGTGCGTTTTGGATGTATTTCATGAGGAACTACCAGGACTACCACCAGACCGAGCGATATAGTTCGTTATAGATCTTATACCCGGAGCCGCACCAGTATCGAAAGCACCCTATCGAATGGCTCCTACTGAACTGAAGGAACTGAAGGTACAATTACAGAAATTACTGGACAAGGATTATATCAGACCCAGCATATCACCATGGGGAGCACCAATATTATTCGTGAAAAAGAAGGACGGTAGTGTTCGACTGTGTATAGATTATTGGGAGTTGAATAAGCTTACAATCAAGAATCGATACCCGTTGTCTCGGATCGATGACTTGTTCGATCAGTTGCAAGGTGTCAAAGTGTTCTCCCAAATTGATCTTCGGTCAAGATACCTTCAGTTGAAGATTAAGAAATGTGATATTCCGAAGACAGTATTCAGAACCAGATATGGAGATTATGAATTTTTAGTCATGTCTTTTGGATTGACTAATACACCCGTAACTTTTATGGAACTCATGAATCGGGTATTCCATGATATGTTGGATACGTCAGTCATTGTATTTATTCACGACATACTAGTCTACTCCAAGGATAAACAAACTCATGTTATAAATCTAAGAGTCGCTTTGTAGCGACTAAGAAAAGAGAAGCTTTACGTAAAATTTATAAAGTGTAAATTCTGGCTAAATGAAGTCGCTTTTTTAGGCCATGTTGTATCCGCTGAAGGAATTAAAGTGGTGATACGTGAAATTAATTAGCACATTCTTGATCATATTTATTTTAATTTTATAATTTTTCTTGGACATTTAATTTAATATAATTAATGTTTTAAGTATTTTATTAATTTATTTAATTCTTAGTTATTTTTGGTTATTTGGTAGGTTTTTGAATTGGATAAAGACTAAATAAGAGGTGTCAAGACAACTCAAAGCTTGGTGTTACATTCCTAAATGATTTGAAAGATAATTGACCAAAATCTGCCTTAAAATCAGCATTCTCCAACAAATTGGGTAAGTTGCAAGATTATAAAAGACTGATTTTATGGGACTGTAAGCTTATAAATTAAGAAGAAGGAGAAAAGAAAAATACACAGAGCAAGAAGAGCTGTTCATAGAAGGGGCTACAAGGCACATTGGAGGTGGAGAGTTTGAGAGGGATGGAGCTAGAAGACTAGAGAGAAATCCTGGATTCAAGCTTCATCTATTCCCATTACGAGTTCTTCCCTTTTCTCTGTGATCCCTTTGTTTATGTTTTAGAATTTTCAATGATGAATTGCTAGATTTCTTATTCTAGGATTATGATGGATTCATTGAAATTGTGTTGATTAAATCCTTAACTTTTGAATGATTATGTTTTATGCAATCTGGTATTTTTTTTTACATGTGATTAATTGATCACTAATTGCATATCTCAAGGTATCAATTGAGGGGACGAAAGCAGAAGATTGATATTAGTTCATAAAATATCAGTCATTGGTTGAGTATTTTCTTAGAAATAAGGGCTCACCATTGTGATCTTTGTTTTAATTCTAATGAACGTAATGAGTTTGTATTAGAATCCTGCAAACACGAAAGTAGATGAAGGATTAATACGGGCATAATTTGTTATTCTTGAAAGAGATAACAAAATATCTTAAGGAATTGATCGTTGCATCAACATAAATTTATTCAATAAGTTTGGTATGGTTAAGCATAATTTAATTGAGGAAGTCTGAATCCTATCTTTGGTTTCATAATCTGCTTATTAATTATTAATCTTGGTAATTCAGTTGTCTAAATAATAGAGAGAATTAATTAGGTTTGGTAATTGAACATTCTCCCTGTGAAAACGTTACTCGACTTATCATTATATTATTTGCACGACCCGTACACTTGCGGATTCGACAACAAGCAAGTGGATCCTGCAAGATTATTACAATCATTATCAGAACCAGCATGGAAATGGAACTGCATCACTATGGACTTCGTCACCGGGTTACCATTGACTCCCCGAGTAGTTGACGTGGTCTGGGTGATTGTGGATTGTTTGACCAAGATAGCTTGTTTCATAGCTATATGACCTCAGTATACCCTAGAGAGGTTAGCTAAGCTTTATGTAGATAATATTGTTAGATTGCATGGTGTACCTGAAAGTATTGTGTCCGACAGAGACTTACGCTTTATCTCAAAGTTTTGGGAAGGATTACAGAAGGCTATGGGTACAACATTGAAGTTTAGTATTGCATTCCATCCTCAGACACAGTCAGAGCGTACTATTCAGATTTTATAAGACATGCTTCAAGCTTGTGTCATTGATTTTAAAGGATCATGGGATGAGAAATTACCATTGATTGAGTTCGCTTATAACAACAGCTATCAAGCGACTATACAGATGTCACCTTATGAAGTACTGTATGGTAGGAAACGTCGAACTCCTTTGTTTTGGAATGAAGTTGGAGAACAGAGTATTGTTGGTCCAGAGTTTGTTGAAGAGACTTGTCGAGTAGTCGACATTATCAAGAAAAGAGTCTGAATAGCTCAGAACCGTCAAAAGCAATATGTAAATAATCGACGCAGAGATCTCGAATTCACCATAAGTGAGATAAGGTATTTCAAAAAATATCTCCTATGCGTGGTTTGAAAAGGTTTGGACAGAAGGGAAAGTTATGTCCCAGATATATTGGATCTTATGAAGTTCTAGATAGACGTAGAAAAGTAGCATATCAGTTAGCACTACCACCATCAATGTCTAGTGTACATGATGTATTCCATGTCTCACAATTGAAGAAGTTCGTCAGAGATCCAACACATGTGTTAACAATGGATCCACCGGATTTGACTGAACATTTGACGTTCAAAATAATACCTTTTAACTTGGTCTAACCGTGTCATGCCAGGTCTTCTTATCATTCCTAGACCAAGTGGACCGAGCATGTGAAGATAGATCACAAATCAGGTATGAGAATCGAGTTAAAAACACTGAAAACATACCTAAGGTCGCATACCTGGGTAGGTATGGTCGACCATAAGGAAGGGGACAAAAATCTCAAATCCAGAACCCCACGATCGACGATTTATGCGACTGTATGATTGACCATGAGACCCCAGATCAGACTCCGAGTTTTGGAAACTTTCCTAAACTAAGGGATTGCTTTCCTAATTGAAAGATGACTCTATATGGAGAGTTTTTCTCTATATAAAGGACGTCCCTCAGCCCTTTTTCACTCTTTTAAAACATTAGTAAACACTAGAGAAAGAGAAGGAAGAGAAGGAAGAGAAGGAGAAGAAGAAAAAGCTAAGGAGAGGAATTTACTTAGAAGAGATTGGCTCTCTATCACCGGCAAAGGTATGAAACGAATCTCTGGAGATGTAAACTCTAAGAAATTAAACTTCTATGGAAGATAGGCAATATCAACCTATTATGATCTATGTAATTTCCTTGAGAAAATCTTAAGGATAACCATGAGGAGTGAATTTGATGATTAGGGTTGATAAGAAACTACTAATGATGGCCATAGAATAATTTTAGAATAAACCTCATTGAAGATCAGAAGAATTGACCCAGGAAGAACTTGAATTGCATGTAGTCTGTGACCAAAAATTTCAAAGTCGCAGCTACGATCGACCATAGCATGACCAGCATGACTAGAGGATCGACCATAGGCATTAGGGAAAATCCAGAAACCATATGATCGCAGCTATGGTCGCACCATAGCGACCCTAGGGTATCGACCGTAGGCAGTAAGGTCGATACAGTATGAGACCATAGGACCAATCAGACATCTATCAGTGCTTTGTTTTGATTTTCGACTACTGTAACATGTCACATATGAACCCTAACTTAAATTCATATAACTTTTAAGTTGTTTAACCATTTCAAAAAAAATTTCAAGGCTTGGAAGGAGATCGAGTATTGATAACAGGTGAGGGAACAAGACCTAAACTAATTGATTAATAACAAACTGTTTATTTTTATTGAGTCTAATGTCATGATTGATTCTATGCTTATATACTTGTAATGTGCATCTCACATATCATCTAATATTCCTACTATTACTGTTCATGCATATTTAATTCTGTTTATTTATAACATGATGATGATGATGATGCTAGGAATATGCATGTAAATGTATGTGTGTGGTTGGTGTGTTGGATGTGAGTGAAGCATCAGGGGGAGGACATGGCATGGTGGTATTCGACCTCGTCACCAGACTCTAGCTCTATCTCTACTCAAGTCTTGCCCACTAAACTCTGCCAGGGGGCCTTAGCTCTATCTCTATGGACGTATTGAGGGATGTTGGGGTGAGGCCTTGGATACACTGTTTAGCATTAGGATTGGTTAATTGCGAGCCCAATTTGTAAGCCCTCGCCAATAGGGGCTTACGTGTTGGTATGGGTAGGGCATCAGGGGAAGTGTTGACGGTGTTTGATCCAGACACTTTATCTCTATCTCTATTCCATGGTAGGTGCATGTGGGACGACAATGGTATTTGATCCATTGGACAGATTCACACACTCGTGTATAGAGGTGCGGCGGCCAACAAACCTTTCTATAGCATATTGCAAACTTATAAATCAGACCAAAGATATGAATTGAATGCATACATATATGTTTGTTGTATTGTTTTGTTTGCTCACTGAGCCGTGATATGTGCTCACCCTTTCGACGTTGAATATTTTTAGATGATGATGCAGGTCCTACTATTGAAGAATATATGAATGTGTCGATGTATGGACACATTGCTGCGATGGATGTAGAAGCTGAAGAAGATGCGCATGATTCATCATGCGAGTGCAACAATGTGCTTTTGCTTAAGTTTAGTTATAATTTGAACATCAGATATGTAATTGATTAATTATTTTTATGTCTTGTGGTTTGGAGATAATTGGATTAAATACTTATTTATCACTGTTAGACTCTCAGTTCGTTATCTGTAAGACTTTCTGTCACACCCCAATTCCGCACCTTTCAGAACGGTGTGATGAACCGCTAATAAACCAATGGTTCAACTAGGATCTCTAATAGGCTGTGTCCTTTTAAATTAAATCATACACATCCACAACCATAATCAGAATAAATACACAATAGCGGAAGTCTTAATATTAAATGAACTGAGGAATCTAACTGTGATAATCATAAATAAAATATCAAATTATGTTGTATCAATCGAGACATAAGTAAATAAAATATCAATTACATTTCCTTAATAGTTCAAATAAAAATCTAATCGAAAACGCATGAGTTGCACTCGCATGATGAGTCATGCGTCTCCACTATGTCTTCAGCCTCAATTGCAGCCACGTGTCCGTACACAAAAGCATTCATATAATCTTCTATAGTGGTACCTGCATCATCAACTAAAAATATTCGACATCGAAAGGGTGAGAGCACACATCACGGCTCAATGAGCAAACAAAATAATGCAACAAACATATGCATGCATTCAATTCATATCTATGGTCTGGTATATAAGTTTGCAATGTGCTATAGAAAGGTTTGGAGGCCGTCTCACCTCTATACACGAGTGTGTGAAGCCGGCCAATGAAAACGGCACTGTCGACCCCACATGCACCCACTATGGCACAATATACCCAATGAAAACGGCATTGAAGTACCGATTGATACCATACCAACACGTAAGCCCCTGTTGGTGAGGGCTTGCAAACTGGGCTCGTAATTAACCAATCCTAATGTCAAACAATGTATCCAAGGCCTCACCACAGCATCCCTCAATATGTCCATATAGATAGAGCTAAGGCCCTCCGGTAGAGTCGAAGACTACATGGTCCGAGACCACCTCCCCTGATGCCCTACGACGTAATAGTTCTGCTAAGGTAATGGCGATACGACGATGTTAGTGGACAATACTTGTATAGAGCTATGACACAATATACCCAAGGAATACGGCATTGAAGTACCGATTGATACCATCCCCTATCCGCATCAAGTACACCAACAAACACAAGCATTCACATGCCTATTCTTATCATCATCATCATCATGATCATGTTATAAACAATGAAATTAAATATGCATGAACAGTAATAATAGAAATATTGGATGACATGTTGAATGCATATTACAAGCATACACGCATAGAATCAGTCATGGCATTGGACTCAAGAAATAAAACAGTTTATTATTAGTCAATTAGTTTAGGTCTTGTTCCCTCACCTTTGCTTAAGTGTAGATCCTCTTTCAAGCTTTAAGAATCACTTTTATATCAATAGAAAAACCTAACAAGTCGATAGATTTTAATTAGAATTTATTCCGACAATTTTAGGCTTGCTGTTAAGCGAGGGTCGTAGGACGGGTCACAGGTAGGGTAGCAGTTTTCTGCGACCCCAGGGTGTAGGGTCGATGCTAGGGTCGGATGTTCCATCGACCCTAGGTGCGACCACAGCTTCCCTGGACTTCCCGAAAGCTGGGGATCGATCCTGTGGTCTGGTAGGATCGATTCCCAATCGACCCCACGTGCGACCCCATATGATTTGAGTCGACCTTTTCATTCTACAGTCTCATCTTTCAAGTTTGGGTCCTATGGCTTACTTCCACAGTCCATTCTATGCTTGTTCTATGGCTTAAAACTCTAGGTTACTTCCTTACGTTGCCTACCATGATTCCCTCCATGGATTTCATTGAAATCTTCCCATGGATGGATGATTTGGGTTTCTCCTAGATCATACCCTCTTCATGAACTATTTCAAGGTCTTAAATTATTAATGGAAGCATACCCGTACCTTAGGTTTGCTGAGATTCAGAGATTTCTCTGAATTCTTCTCTTTAGTCTTCTTCTCCAACTTTCCTTCTCTTCTCCTTCAATTAGGATTTCAAAAGGAGTGAAAGAGGCTAAGGAACGTCCTATTTATAGAGGAGAACCTCCCAAAATAAGTCTCATTGAGATTAGGAAAGAATCCCCTTGAAATTTGAAAAAATTTCTATTTACGGTTTCTGTCGGTAATGAGGGGGTCGATGAGGGGGTTGGAGATCCCGTCGACCCTAGGGTCTAAATTGTCCGACCCTAGGTCCAAAATTCAGGGGTCTGACTCCCTAATGAGGGGGTCCGACCCTGCCTATTTGGGTATGCGACCTACCCCCTATTTTACTATTTTTGGGTTAGTTTAATACCTGGTATCGCTATTTTCTTCATGCTCTTGGTCCATTTGGCTCGACCATGATAGGTAGACCTGGTACAAGGTGGTAAGACCGATTAGTTTGATACA
The DNA here is from genome assembly GCA_028583415.1 of Protea cynaroides. Lineage (NCBI taxonomy): Eukaryota > Viridiplantae > Streptophyta > Magnoliopsida > Proteales > Proteaceae > Protea > Protea cynaroides. The sequence continues at coordinate 105,431,812 of CM053276.1, forward strand.
GGTCTTACACTTTCGCTTATTTGTTTATTACCTCTGATTATTAATGTGGAATGTGTATGTGGTTTGATATGGTGGGTACGACCTATACAAGATCCTGAGTGAACCGTTGATTTATTGACAGTTCATCACACCATTCTAGTTAGACCAGAATTGGGGTGTGACAACTGAACCATCCACCTATAGAGAAGCTATCACAGTGAATGAATCTGATCAGTGGGTTGCTACCATGGAAGAAGAGATAGAATCTCTTCATAAAAATCAGACGTAGGAACTGGTAAAGCTACCAAAGGAAAGAAGGATAGTTGACTGCAAATGGGTCTTTAAAAAAAAGACAGGATTACCAGGAGCTAAAAATACAAGATTTAAAGTACATTTAATTGCAAAAGGGTATAGTTAGAAAGAGGGGGTAGATTACAATGAGATTTTCTCACCTGTTGTAAGGTAAACTTTCATTCGGGTGCTACTTGCTTTAGTAGCACATCAGGATCTGGAATTAGAACAGTTAGATGTGAAGACAGCTTTCTTACATGGAGAGCTTGAAGATGAGATTTTTATGAGTCAGCCAGAGGAGTTCTCCAGTCAAGGTAAAGAAGATCATGTTTGTAAACTTCAGAATCTTTATATGGTTTGAAGCAGTCACCAAGACAGTGGTACAAGAGGTTTGATGGCTTTATGATGAAGCACGGGTACAACAAGAGTCCATATGACTGTTGTGTTTATCATAAGAGAGTTGTTGATGGCTCTCTTATTTATTTGCTCTTGTATGTGGATGATATGTTTATTGCGACTCGAGACATGAGAGAGATTAAGAAGTTGAAAACACTTCTTAATGCAGAATTTGATATGAAGGATTTGGGAGCTGTCCAAAAGATTTTAGGTATGAGGATTCTCAGGGACCAAAATCAAAGGATGTTTTTTTGTCTTCACAGAAGCGCTATATTCAGAAGCTCTTATCACTTTTTGGTATGGCAATAACAAAACCTTTGAATACTTCATCGTCTACAAATTTTAGTCTTTCTACAACTTGTGCACCTTAGACAGAAGTAGAAATAAAATATATATCTAAAAGACCATATGCTAGTGTTGTAGGGAGTCTGATGTTTGCGATGGTATGCACAAGGCCTGATATTGCGCATGCAGTTAGTGTTGTGAGCAGATACATGGCTTAACCTGGGAAAGAATATTGGGATGCAGTAAAACTTATATTCAGGTATCTTAATGGAACATCTGATGTTGGCCTTATTTATGGAGGTGATTTAGAGTGCTTGGTTGCTGGGTATTCAGACTCAGATCATGCAGTTGATTTTGATGCAAGAAGATCCTTGATAGGTTATACTTTCATAGTTGGTAATTCTATTCTCAGTTGGAAGGCTACTCTTCAGCCTTCAGTTGCCTTATCTACCACAAAAACAGAATACATGGCTGTAACAGAAGCAGCTAAGGAAGGTATTTGGTTAAAAGGGCTACTCAGTGATCTTGGTTTTCATCAAGACCAAGCTATAGTTTATTGTGACAGTTTGAGTGCTATATGTTTGACTAGGGATCAAGTACATCATGATCGAACTAAGCACATAGATATCAGATATCACTTCATCCGTACAGAGAATAGGATCAAAGTGAAGAAGGTGGGTACTGAAGACAATCCAGCAGATATATTCACCAAACCTGTTCCAAGGGGCAAGTTCAAACATTGTTTGGACTTGCTTAATGTTGACAATTGAAAATAGCCTAAGGCGGGGCGTTGCAGCAGTAGTATTTGTAGTTGTCTCTTCTGGGTTATTTAAGAGGATTCAATTCAAGGTGGAGATTTGTTGGGATGCCTTAAATCCTAATTAGTTATGAATTATGTCCACATTATAGGACCCACTCACAATCATAGCTCGTGTGGGACTCTGTGACTTGCATAATTGGTGCAAGATTCTTTGACCACTATTGTTTGAGTTGGAATAGGACTCTACAATTCTATTTTAGGAGTTTTATATAAATTCCTCCTATCTTAGGGTTTTGTATCTTTCAGTTTTTTGTTAAAACCGTAATCAGTTTTTCTCTGAGATAGTGAAATTTTCGATCTGCTGCAGCCGTAGACGTAATCCTCACACATTGTGTGGGTGAACCACATTAAATCTCTGTGTTCTCTGTGTGTGATTTTCTTTTTCTTTTTCTTAATTTCGTAACACCACCATTGACCCAAATTCTTGTAGTGAAAATTATGAAAGTATCCATGTCATGAACAACAGTCTTTTACCCTTCTTTCTCTATTACTAGCTATTCGACTTCACAGACTTTATGATTACTTACCATCGGGGGATTACTCTTTATGCCTCCCATTCGACTTCACAGACTTTATGATTACTTACCATCGGGGGATTACTCTTTATGCCTCCCATTACATGAATAATTTTGACTTACATTCATCATGGTTGATTCACAAGTACACACGTTATGTATCATGACAGTCACGGTCAAACTGAGTATTACAAAAGTGGCACATCCAGATGATCATCCATAAAACAAGTCCACTAACCCATTAGGTCATTATATAATATAATAAGGGAACCAATTAATCGCCACAAAATATACCATACACAGCACATAAGAAAATAGAAACACAAATGCCCAGTAATGATTAGTAAAATAACGCACAGAATACATTTCTGTTGGCCCCACACAAGCATAATTAATGGTGGAGTTATACAAATGGAGATGTTTATCTGCTGTCCATTATTGAGGACATAAGGTTGTTAGCTTTGGCTGGTTCTCTTACTTCCCATCTCCCAGGGAGGCCAATAGTTTGGCAAATTCTCTGGTCCGAGGGTTATCTCATGTACAGGGGTGATGATATGGCCCACCTTCATTCCATGGCTCATTAATCTTTATAAGACTGATGCTACGGCGGATGTTCATGTTTCTTTAATCAATGGATGTTTTGCTTACTCAAAAAAAAAAGTATGAAGAGTATTGTGCCTATTACCAGAAAAAAAAAAAAAAAAAAAAAAGAAGACTATTGTGCCGAGAGAGAGAAAGAGAGAGAGAGAGAGCATTGTATTATGCAGTCACTTTGCAGTCTTCAGAAAGTAACTGGATCTCAAAAGGTGAACCCTTTTCCTTTCGTAGTTAACAAGGAATAAATAGCAAATAATTACCAACAAGTTCACTCTATTCCTTGCTTCCTGATCACCATTTCCTTAACCAAGAATCAAATGGGTAACCCTGTGGAATCCAATACCTTGGTCTATAACCAGATCGATCCAATTCCGTTGCATGCATGCAATCCGTGTTTCCTTGGTGTTACGCTTCGCATTCTTCTCCATATCCTTAAGCACCCTCCTTACATTTTTGAGGTTTAAAGGTACGTAGGAACTCCTCCATTTAAGAGCAATTTTAAGGTTGGGAACTCCTTGTCTTACACTTGAAATAAAGGGAATTAATAGAGAGAAAATAATGAATCTGCACTTCTTGTGGTATCTGGGCCTGCTGCAAGTGCTATGCAAGTGCACCTTTATTGCCGAAGGCCTCGGTTGGAACTGGGGAACACGCGCTTCACATCCATTGCCGCCAGATATAGTAGTTCAGCTATTGAAGGACAATGGTTTCAACAAAGTGAAGCTCTTCGAAGCTGAGCCTGCTGCATTGAAGGCTCTGGGAAATTCGGGGATACAGGTTATGCTGGGCATACCTAATGAGTTCTTAGCACCACTTGCCGGCAGCGTTCGGGCTGCAGAGGATTGGGTGCAGCAAAACGTTTCCTCTTTTGTTTCAGCAAATGGTGTGGATATACGGTAGGTGATCTGGTAATTTTTTAGAGATCTTTCATTATGTACTTGAGAAGGATTATCCCATTAATCACGCACCCAACATAGCTGCATCCACAAGATCATGTTTGAGAATAGCTTCACGTCTAGTTCTCTCTATTATCCGAAGTTGGTCCTCTTCCTTAGAGATGAAACTCACTGGTGTAACTGCAGTGTGATTCCTCTCTCCATGCAGAGACCTTCATGGGATCTCATCCTCATCCATGGGACGGGGATGAGGGACCCACATTCCATAACATAGATGAGGTCCCGTGAAGCTCTCTGCACTGCCTAATTTGCTGATCCATGGAAGATTGTGAATTTTTGTATTTATATTTCAGTTTGAGGGAGATCTTTGAAGGTGATTGATTGATAAAGTGATCTTGACCACAATTTTCCGTATCTCCAAGACACAACTTGTAACTGTTGAGGCCCAATTCTATCTCTCTATATTTTTAGAGATACCTTCTTAAGAAATTTAGCATAAAAAAACTGCTTTAATTATTTAAGTAAATTTTTATTTATCTATGTTTCCGGTTCGTATATTAAAATGCCAAATCATCTTGTTATAAATAATGTTTCATGTTTAGGAATCCAATCCTTTTTTTGGGGTGTGGGGTGGGATTTTTTTTTTTTTTTTTTTTTTTTTTTTTAATTTCCTATCCTGAATAAGTGTGTGGGGTAGGAATTGAATATTCTGGAATGGCTTTTTCTATAGGTACGTAGCTGTGGGGAATGAACCGTTTCTCAGTGCCTACAAGAACACTTTCTCGGGCGTTACATTTCCAGCGCTAAAAAATATCCAAGCGGCGCTAATAAAAGCAGGTCTAGCGAGACAAGTAAAGGTCACCGTCCCACTGAACGCAGACGTTTACCAAAGCGCGAGCAACCTGCCGTCAGGCGGAGACTTCAGATCAGATATACGTACACTGATGGTATCCATCATCAAATTCCTCAGCGACAATGGTGGCCCACTCACCATCAACATCTATCCTTTCCTCAGTCTCTACGCTGACCCTGATTTCCCCATTGATTTCGCTTTCTTCCCAAACAGCACCACATCTCCTCCCAGTCATCCGCTGGTGGACGGATCCATTACCTACACCAACGTCTTCGAAGCTAATTATGATACCCTTATCTGGGCTCTTGAAAAGAACGGCTTCCCTTCCTTGCCTGTCATAGTTGGTGAAGTAGGATGGCCCACTGACGGTGATCCCAACGCCAACCTCATCAATGCTCGCCGCTTCAACCAAGGTCTGATCGACCGTATCGTCCAGAACAAAGGTACTCCAAAACGTCCCAGCCCGGCTCCCGAGGTCTACCTTTTCGGTCTAATCGATGAGGATGTCAAGAGTATCATGCCAGGCAACTTTGAGCGTCATTGGGGAGTCTTTTACTACGATGGGACCATCAAGTACAATCTCAATCTGGGTCGTGGTCGGACCTTGAAACCAGCCAAGGGCGTCAAGTATCTGGCCCGGCAGTGGTGCGTGTTGTCACCCGACGCCAGCCTTGTTGATCCAAACTTGGTACCTAGTGTCAACTACGCTTGTACATATGCTGATTGCACTAGTCTTGGATACGGATCATCCTGTGGTGGGTTGGATGCCAGGAGCAACGCTTCTTATGCTTTTAACATGTATTATCAGTGGGCTAATCAACAGAAAGGCTCATGTGAATTCCATAATTTAGGAGTTACTACAAAGATAGATCCATCTCAGGGTTCCTGCAGGTTTGAGATAATGATTGATGTGGGAAAGCATGAAAGTCGGCGGAGCCCTGGTACTACAAATTCGTCTTCTTTGGCAGCTACTCCACTTTCATACCCGGTGATGATTCTTTGCTTGCTTATCTCCGTGATATGGAAGATTACTGCTATACACACGTACGCTGGGTGAGCGTTGGTTCTGCGATCCTGATTCTTGATCAGTTGAGATAACTACCAGTCATGGGTCATGACTCGAAATTAAAGAGAAATATATAGGGTACTTTGGATGATACCCAGATGGAATTTCAATGGATAGAATCTTATGAGATTCAAAATATATGTAAATCATTTTATAATTGGTTGTTGAAGAGGTTTGTTTGTTTTTAATAGGTACTTTTTATAATTGGTTGTTGAAGGGGTTTGTTTCTTTTTAATAGGTACTTAAGAACAATGGGTGAGTGTGTCTATTTATGACATGTCTGAATGGTGGCGACATGATGTTTGAGTATGCTTGATAATCCTTGGTAGTATATATCTCTTCTTCTCCATGAATAGAAAGGAGGTTTAGCCATTTTATAACCCGGCAACAACAATAACAACTAAAAGTCTTGGCAATCTTACATTTCATTGTTGTCTTTGATTTTTACTTATTCAGCATATTCTTCTAAATCTCAGAGTAAACCTAAGAGTGAGTGCAACATTTTTTTGGTTTTCCTTTGAGGGTTGTTGGAGGTTGAAACGCAAGCAGTAGGTGGGCACTAATAGGAAGTGTTTGTTATCTTAAGGACGGTACTTAATAGCATGACAATCTCTCCTCTTAACTTTGGCAATACCAACTTATTTCTCACCATTTTACCAAAAAAAAAAAACTTATTCTCACCATCACACACAAAGAAATTAAAAGCAGCGTACTTCGGACAATTTACTCGTTTAAGGCTGGGTTTGATAAGAATTCTTGGAATGCATTCCTAACATATAATGAGAAGGGCTTAAGAGTGAGACATTTCAGTTGTAGGTTCAAAATGCAAGATGAATTAAAGAGTGTGTTTCAGAATGATCGTTTTCTCCAACACATTCAATGATTCAAGAATGGAAATACGTTCCAAACATTGTTTCTGCTTGCTCATAATGTATTATTGACCTAGAATGCTTTTTCCAATGCATACTAAATGAAAGAATGTTGGAGACTGTTTATCCCTTATATTTTGTGAAGGAGTAAAATGGATTAGTATATATTCGGATTTTGATTAGCCTTCAAGGTTCTGATAAATATCAGGATTGTTACAAAATTGCAATCATTGTCACAAACATGATTTTTGTTGTCTTTGATTACCTCTGGTTTCTGCTCTCTATTTTCATTTTAGGGAAAGGATCGAAGTACACACTGCCGGTGTCTACTTTCATCTCACATCCCCCTTTTTCTCTCCTCCTTGAAATCTAGGCCCCTCTCTCTCCTCCAAGTGCCAGCTATCGATCTTACATGTACTCCCATTTTTTCTATTAGTGTATAAGATTTCAATATGCCCAACTAGCATGTAGGTCCTTCTCCCTTTTATTTATATGCAATATTTTGAGAATCAATTGTACAAAGACTGATTTCATAACAGTTAGGGCATTTAACGAGTGGGCTTCTTGGAAAAAGAGGAAGTGGAAGGCAAAAGTTACTGGAAATATATATTTTTAGGGTAGAGGTTATATGAGGGAGTGGAGCAGAAAAAGGAGTCATAATGACTCCCAGATGAGGATAGGGGGTTTTATGGGAACTTCAATTACAGTGACTTGGGCTTTTGTGCCTTTTTTAGGGTGGATGACTCCATATTGGATTCGGATCCTCTAAAGCGAAAGGATGAGCTATAGAAGCAACAACGCAACACCGATGTGCACGTATACAAATCTCAATCTAAAGGAAACGGGATGATTCTTGTAGAATCATTACATAATGTTGAGGAGCACCATTAGGTCTTCACACTTATTCGACAAATGTGTGTTCCCTCTCAAACCCGTCTTATGCAATTTCAACTATTTTTTCTCAAACCCATCCTTGCACATTTTCTCTTCTGAAAATTTTCCCCTCTGAAACCCTTCCCCTTAAATTGATCGCTTCATGCTTCAACTTGGCAATCTCTTCTTCTGTGAGTTTCATCTTTCCGTTTGCGAATCTCAACTTTGCCTCATATCTAGTTGGCAATCTTCCATGTGCCATAGTGGAGCCTTTTCTCCCTTATGAAACCCTCCCCCTCAAATCAATTGCTTCACCCTTTTCTTGCTAGTGTCACCTACAAATATTTAGAAATGGAAGTGGTTCTTTATCCCTAGAGGCAAGCTACTCTCGTAAACCTCAATGCAACTCCCTGCGCACACATTTCCCTATTTCTTTACAATCCTATGGCTCAGTTTGATTGCAAAGGTAATTAAAAGGAAGGAAAGTGAAAATTTTCAAACCTAAAAAAGAAACTTTTATAACTATAATACAATATAATTGTATATGCTACCTACATTTTAACGTATTCAATAATGATACTTACTAGACGTAAAATATATTTTACTTTTCAAATGCAAAGATTTGGATGCAAAACAAAATGTAAGTTTATAACTAAATATGAAATAATTTGGAGTTAGTTAGATAGTCATATAGCAAATGCTATAATGATTACAAAAATTTCCTTATTAAGTTTAAAATTTTCTCTTCCCTTTTCTTTAATTTCTTTTACAATCAACCAAGTCTACTGTCTTAAATTATTACCTTAATTTTAAGTTGGGCTTCTTGTCCCAATACTCAAATAAAGTCCACTTCCCTCTAAGGAGAGAAAATATAACATCAAAAGGTCCTGTTTGAATTGACCGGTTACCGGTTTAGAGAGAAATGCACATTACATGGAACCATTAATCTTTGTATAGAGCCAGCAACCTTAAATGGGAGGAAAATTGCTCCAAATGATTGCTAAATCCCTTAGACACCCAAAATGTGGAATGGTTCGGTCAATTTTATTTTATTTATTTTTTTCTTTTTAAAGATGATTTCAGAATTGAGGGATGGATCTGGTTTCTGGTTTTTGCTCTGCTTCTCAGAGACCCATTTCGGTTGAGATTGGCTTGGGGTTTTGCTAGGTTTTTTTGTTGTTTCCTCTCAAAATGGCATTCGATTAGGATGAAGTATTCTGGTTTTTTTTTTTTTTTTTTTTTTTTTATAGAATTTGAAAATGTTTGAAATGGTTTGGTCTTGATTTTGTCCTGTCTTTTTTTAATAGAATCGGTTCTTGGGTGAGTAGGTAACTTCAGGTTGGTAGTTTCGTATGTTTATAGAATTTTTTTTTCTTCTTATGTTCCGTGTTCTTTATCTAAGATTTGAGATTCCTTGGTTCAGTCACTCATAATTTAGAGATATTATTATGTGATGTCAAAATCTTTGTTTTTCTATGTTTTGGATCTTTTCATTTGTTTTGCTTTTCAATGTGTGATATAAAACGTGAGTTCTTTATGTTCATGGTTAGATTCATTTCTAGATCTTGGGTTCTATATACTTGTTCATTGTTTATTTAATTTTTAAACCAATTTCTCCACATTACTCTCCATCCCATTTTTCTATTGTATAAATCATCCAATCAATGTTTAACCGATTTCCCATGTTGCTGTCCATCACCCCCCCTCCCACTCTTCCCCCCCTTTTTGTAATCATTCCATCTTTTTTTAACCAATTTCTCTATGTTCCTGTCCTTCCCATTTTTCTTTTGTTTAATCATTCTCCTTTGCTACCTAGTTTTTCACATATGGATCTTGTTGTGAATCCTTTTTATGTGGATTGTTCATCTATTTGTGCTTCTTGTGTTTAGTTTTCCTAATTCTCATATCAGTTTATGTTTTCATTATGGTTTGGTTCAATGTTATGTTGTAGATTGATCTAATACACTAATATGATGTGGGTTGATTTTATATACGTTTAGTTCAGTTCAATTTTACATGCTTGGCTTTAATCCTAATTTTAATGTTTGGATTTGATCCCAGTTTTTATAGTTGAGTTGATCCAGTCTTTTATGTTTGGACTAATTTGATCTTTTATGTTTCAATTCTTTATATGAGACTTGAAATTCTTTGCGTTCAATCACTCAGAATTTAGAGATATATTATGCTTTTCATTATGTGATATCAAAATCTATGTTTTTGTGTGTTTTGGATCTATTCATTTGTTTGTTTTTCATGATGTGATGTCAAACCCGAGTTCTTTATGTTCATGGTTAGTTTCATTTCCAGATGTTGGGTTTTACATACTTGTTCATTGTTTATATTATTTTATTTTATTTTTGTTTTAACCGATTTCTCGATGTTGTTGCCCATCTTATTTTTCTATTATCTAAATCAATTCATTTATTTTAAATTCTTTATTTTATTTATTCATTTGTATATTTGTTTATTCATCCCATTCATTATTTATTGATTCTTTTATCTATCTGTGTACTTGCAATTTATTTTGAGAATTTGTATGGCGGCATCCTAAAGTTAGTAGAAATTAAAATTTTCGTCTAGGGTTCTTCAAATGCCTATATGCTTAACCTAGTTTCAATAACCAAATCATACATTAAATGTAGAATGTAGAAAATGATAGGATGGAAGGACACTAGTGATAGGGATGAAAGCGTAAACAAGAAAAAAAATATGAAGAACAAACAAACACACAAATACCAGGATTTACCGTGGTTCAACACTCAATCTGGAATGCCTACCTCCACTCCAAAGAATCAAAGAAATTTCTTATTCACCATGAATATTTTACACCTCTCTTCGTCTTACAAAGTGTTTTCCTTTTGCTCTCTTACCTAAAGTTTTCCTCATATAGACAATATATAGCAACCCCTAAAAACCCTAATCCCATACATTTACAAATTATCCTCTTACCTGTAATTAACTCAAACCTAAATACAAATACAACTCTAATAACTGTATGGATCCCACAAAATACAAGACACAACCTAACAAATCTTCATCTGGCTTGGATTCTGCAAACCACCCTAAAAAAGAACCCGTTGATGTCGATTCTGAAAACTCATTTATTGTCTCTACCAAACTGCTACACCCAAATCGGTATAGCCCACACCCCGTTCGAGTGTCCAGCACAACTCACCGTCGTACGATATGATGTGAATCCACATCTCTCACTACTGCAGCACCACCTGAGAGTTTACTTCTACTTACAAAATCTGAAACGAAAGAAACTCGCTTCTTCCCAGGTATGCACTTGTTCACAACTTGAACTTCATGCAGTCTCTGTCTTCCATCTGTATCCTTGCCTAAGTTCCAAAAAAAACACCATCTATTTCAACGCTCCCTGTAAGTTTGTATAAATTCCCAACCATCTGTCCCTGCATCACAACCATGGCCCCTCTAGAGACTTTGAGAACTCTACCTTCAGAAGAGCACCTGTAGCTTCTCAAATCCAATGTTCCCAATGAAATCAAATTCTTTCTTAAATTTGGCACATGCCTAATCCTAGATATAGTTCGCACAATACCATCAAACATGCGAATCCGTACAGTTTCAATCCCGACAACCTTGCTTTCAGTATAATTTGTCATTCTGATCGTACCCTTATCATATGCATGATATGTAGTAAACTATTATCAAACTAAACACATATGAAATGAACAACCCAAATCTAAAATCTAATATGAAGTATCCGTACCTGATGAAGTAGTGAAATAGACGTCTGCATCACTCCATCTTTCCATGACAGCAGCAGTATATGATTTTTCTTTACTCTCCTTGTCTTATTTTTTCCTTTCTATCCTCTTTACGCTTTGGACAATTCATCTTTATATAACCTACCTCCTCGCAATAATAACAAGTTATTTTGCAACATTGTCATGACTAGGAACAACTCCTATTTTTGCTATACTTATGTCTCCCATTTGATCTTCCTTTGCCCTGACCACCATATGTGACCAAGGCATTACCCTCATCTGACGTGCTGTCACCACTATTTTTTTTTTTTGTCGTGTCTCATTCATCAGCTAAGTAGTAGTAAATTCATCAAGTTTGAGAATATCCTTATCAAACAACAATGTAATCATAACGTGATCAAATGAAGGAGGTAATGAGGCCAACAAGAGACGTGCCTTGTTCTCCTCTTCAATTTTTACATCAAAAGTAGACTACTCTATCAGAATTCTGTTAAACTCATCAATATGCATTTCAAATTTTGCTCTATCTAACAAGTGAAAGCCATATAATTATTTCTTTAAGAACAATCGATTTGTCAATGGCTTGGATTTGTACTTGCTCTACAGCTTAACCCAAACTTCTTTTAGATCCTTTAAACCAATGATCTCATGAAGAGTGTTATCCGCCAGAAACAACTGGATCATGCAATTTGCTAGATCCCTCAACTTTAGCCACTCATCATCCATCATATTTTATGGCTTGTCGAATTTCTTCTTGAGAGCTTTAATAGTCATATCCCATGTAAGAATATTTTTCACTCATTGTTGCCATAAGGTGATTTCATTATGTCCATTGAAGGGTTTTATGGAGAAGTTTGAACCCTTCGCCGCCACCCGATTAATCTGATCTTTGCCTTTCATATCTTCTCATTTCTCTTCTTTCGACCTATTAGAGAAAACCCTTGCTCTACAGTTGCAATGTCTTCTCTTTAATTAGGATCCTCGCGCACCTCCCTCCTTCCAGATCCGTTACGATCTGCCTGAACCGTACTCTGATACCACTTATTAGGGATGAAAGCACAAACAAGAGAAAAATATGAAGAACAAGCAGCAAACACAAAAACACCAGGATTTATCATGATTTAGCACCTAATCCAGAATGCCTACCTCCACCCCAAAGAATTAAAGAAATTTCTTATTCACCAAGAAAAATTTACGCTTATCTCCACCTCAAAGTGTTTTCTTTTTGCTTTCTTTCCTAGGGTTTTTCCCATAAAGACAATATATAGGATTCCTAAAAACCCTAATCCCACACAAATCCAAATACAAATACAACTCCAATAATTGTGTGGGTCCCACAGAATACAAGACATAACCCAACAACTGGTTTAAAAGACTGGGCAAATTGGATGCCTAACACATTCCTAACTCATAACTTGATGCTTACCATTCTTTTGTGAGACCATAAATCAATCTACTAAATCTTGAGTCAATAGCATCTCTCCAAGTGAGAGATAACTTATAAGTCTTATGCCTCATCGAGGTGGCGACTCCAGATTTAGCTTTATATCTTATTTTTATTTAAAAAATTCATTTTTTTTCCACCCAAAAAGAGAATGAGAAAAAATCAACTGTCCTCACACCAATCTGAATTGCACCTGTGGGTTCAGAGAAAAATGCACATTTCATGGAACAAATAATCTTTGTATAGAGCCAACAACCTTAAATGAGAGAAAATTGGCTCCAAATGATTGCATAAATCCCTTAGACTCCCAAAATGTGCAGATCAACCCTTTGCCTTTCTATTTATAACTGTATCCATTTTTTCCTAGCTAATTACATGTCCATCCAAGAAAGGAATCTCACCCTCTTAATCTAAATCCACAATCATCAAATGTGAAGATCCTATGTTTAAACTTGGTTTCAAATCGATTTCAAAGGTCGTAAAAATCACTTAGTTTGCAACATAAACAGGGGTTTCAATGTAGTTTCAGGGAGGGGTTTTAGGGAGGAAGGAGGAAGAGGAGAATGAACAACGAAACTTTAGTTTCAAATCGATTTTAGAGGTAGTCAACCTTACTTCGCAACATGAAGAGTGATTTAGATTTAGCCCAGTTGCATATCCTTCTTTTACATAAATCGGCCCAGAAACAATCTTTCCACATTGTGAGAGTAAGGCTGGGTAGATTCTGCCCTCCCTCGTGCATTGAGATGCCCTATCGGTGTCCGTACCTTTTTCTTTTATCTTTATTTTTGTTGAATCATTAAACAGGTGAGCTTCAAGAGTATTTGCTTGCTAATAATTTTCACTTTAGCTCCATCTACGGTGCTTGCAATAGAAACAAAGGTATGGGAATTAGAATTAAATCCAAACTAAAATAATTTCTCCCTAATCATCGCCTAACATGATTATATATAACTAACTCCAAATTTATGAAAAAAAAAATAACAAGAGAAAACAAACACTCCCCAACAGCGCCTTCTCACGTGAGGCTGTAAAATTCCCAATGACAAGATGGTCATTTCACAACCTCATGTGAAAAGGCACAAGGGATGTTGCCGGATAGGGGTGTCAAAGTTGGGCCTAAACCGTAACCAAACTAACCCAATTCGACATGGGCCAAACCAAAACCGAATCTTATAGGACAGGATTTAGGTTGTGTTTTTAGAGTCCGATGAAAAACTGAAACTGGACTGGATCAATTCATAAGTTCGAATCAAACTAGACAAAAGTAAGCACCCCATTTATGCCATTCCCAGCCAGACGGAGCTTTACTAGTGTATAGATAGCAAAAGAGTGGAGGTGAATGGAAATATGAAAAGTTCAGGAGAGGCAAGTGAAACTCTCTCAAACTGACATTTTAATCAATCTCCGTGTGCCCTTTATGGCATTTTGAGCTGACCAAAATGCCCCAGTTTGCGGGAGCCATGGTGATCATATTTGGAAAAGACAGCAGCTCAATCCAAGGTTTGAATGGTAAGCGATGACTTCGAGGCTGATTCTGACAGGCCCCACAGTAAGGTCATGGGCTGTAATTTACATGGATGTGTAGGTCTTGGAAATACCTTCGAAATGATACCAGAATTGCTCAATTTTGATGTCAAAGGAAGAAGATATGGCAATTTAAGTCTGGAAAAAAGTACAAGGGATTTTTCTGAAAATAATAATAAATTGTCCAAGGGCCTGTATACAAATTATCTTGAGTTTAATTATTTAAACTTCAAGTCCTCATATCTTGATCATCTGACATCCGAATCCTGCGATTCAAGAGCCAGTGTGCTCCATTGTCTGCCCTCTTCAAAGTGGACGTGGAAAATCCAGAGCAACGGCCTCCGAAGGATCTCATGCAGAGCTGCAAGCTGATATGCCTGCCTAAACTTCGATCCTTCATAATTTTATTATCCGACGTCCAAATCAAATGATTCAAGCGCCACTGTTCTTCATTTTGGATACTCTGCAAAGTGGACGTGGAAAATTCAGGAGAAAAGTCACCGAAGAATTCCATGCAGATGCGTACTGAAGTGGCCCATAAAAGACGGAGAAAATTCGATCAAACCTAACTTAACTCGACCCAACTCAAACTAAATTCAGTCCAAACCAGTTCAAACCCAGCTCAAGCCCAAGTCAATCCAACCCGGTCAACCTCGACCAGTCTTACCTAACCCAGCCTGGACCGGTCTAGACCAAGTCGGGTCAACACATGTGTAGGCACTTTATGTATTTGTTATATATATTTTATATATATGATATATACTATATACATTTATATATTATATAATATATTTTTATATATGTTATATTATATATATATATATATATATATATATATATATATATATATATATATATATATATATATATATATATATATATATATATATATATATATATATATATATATATATATATATATAAAGAGAGGGAGAGGAATCCGACAAGAAAGAGAAACCGAAGAGAGAGAGAAGGGAGAAATCGTAAGAAAGAGAATGAGAGGTGGGGGGTGATGTTACCATGCAACACCTCACACCTCACCAACGTCCATCATCAACTCCATCTCACTTGCACCGCCCCCTCGCTCATTAAACCTGTCGATTTTCCCTCCTGCATACGGTAAACCTACTACACTCCAAGCCCATTCTCTCATTAAACCCACAGCCATGTACTCCACTCCACCTCTAATCTTAGACCTACAACATTCCACATCACCTTACCTCCACAGCCAGTCTACACCACCTCTATTCGACAACACACCAACGCCCATGCTGCAAACCGCTGCCAACTCACCTACCTACCTACCCCTGCTCCTCCTTCTCACCACTCACATCACTCACAAACCACCTTGCCTCTCACCATTGCCCAGCCGTGGCTCCATCAATCTCTACATCCCTGCAATACCCAACGGCTCAACTCCATTTCCCTTGATCGACACATACCCGAAGCCCATACTGCATTGAACCCAACCCCAGCCGTGCACCTCCATCCTACTTCACTCCTCTCTTTAAGACATCTACCTACAACCATAAAAGGAGGGGGGAAAACCTGATAAAGAGGTAGATCGGGGGAACTTTGGAATGAAAGAGAGGGGGAACAACAGTAAAAAAAAAAAGGAGAGTGAGGAGAGAGCAGAAAAAAGAGACAGAAAGGGAAAGAGTTTCAGAAAGAGAGAAAGGGAGTTTGAGAGAGAAGAAAAGGAGAAGAAAACAGAAGTAGCAAAGAGGAGAAAGAGATCGACAGGGAGAGAGGGGAAGCGACCACCCCACAACTATCGCCACATTGCTGCGTACTCAGGTAAGACCACCGTCCCACCTTGCTGCTCTTTTCATTTGGTTTTACCTCGCCAGCCATTATCTTCGATACATGTCCTCAACACACCACCAGTAGAGCACTCACCATCCCCACACCTGTCTGTACGCACCCCAACCGAGTGTAACCTAACTTCCACACCCAGTCGAGCACGTACCATCCCACACCTATCCGCAACACACCTGTCACACCCCAATTTGGCACTGTTCAGAATGGTGTGATGAACCGCTAGCAAACCAACGGTTCAACCAGGATCTCGAATAGGTTATCCCCGTTTTATCCAAACTTTCACACATCCATAATCATAATCAGAGTAATACACAATAGCGGAAAATCTATAATAAAATGAACTGAGCAACTAAGATGATATCCATAAATAATAGCAAATTATTCTGTATTCAACTTGAGATATAAATATTTAAATATCAAATACATGTCTTATAAATCCAATAAAAGAACCTATAAAAATATCTAATCAAATACACACGAGTTGCACTCGCAAGAGGAGTCATGTGTATCCACTTTAGCTTCAGCTTCCATCGCTGCCACGTTCCCGTACGCAGACGCGTTCATATAGTCTTCAACTGTGTAACCTGCATCATCAACTAAAAATATTCGACGTCGAGGGGTGAGCACACAACACGGCTCAGTGAGTAGCCAAAACAATGCAACATTACATATGCATGCACATCAATTTATATCTTTGGTCTGGTTTGAAGTTTGCAATATGCAATAGAAAGGTTGAGGTAGCCAAAGGTCACGTTTATTGACTCCACCTCTATACACGAGTGTGTGACGTTATCCGAAGATCACGTTTATCGTCAACTCACATGCACCCAATCATGAACAATATATAACAAAGGTTACGTTTATTGCTATATAGTGTCATACCAACACGTAAGCCCCTGTTGGCGAGGGCTGCAAACTGGGCTCGCAACTAACCAATCCTAATGCCAAACAGTGTATCCAAGGTCTCACCCCAGCATCCCTCAGAATGTCCATAGAGATAGAGCTAAGGCCCCCCGGTAGAGTCAGAGACTACAAGGACCGAGACCACCTCCCCTGATACTCTATGACATAATAGTTCTGCTAAAGTAATGGCGATACGACGATGCCAATGCACAAGACTTGAGTTAGAGATAGAGCTAAAGTGCTGAGACCCACCAAAGGTTAACGTTTATTGATGTTCTCATCACACCTCCCCTGATACTCGCTCGCATCAAGCACATCAACCACACACATACAAGCACATGCCTATTCCTATCATCATCATCATCATCATGTTATAAACAATAAAGTAAATATGCATGAACAAATAATAGAAATATTGGATGGCATGTTGTATGCACATAACAATCATATTCGCATAGAATCAACCATAGCATAGGACTCAAGAAATAGAAAATAGTTTATTATTAACCAATTTAGTTTGGAGTTAAGGTTCCTCACCTTAGCTTGCTAATAGATATTTTTCCAAGCTTTAGAATCACCTCTACAGTGTTATTATGATGTTAGCAACCTAACAAAGTCGATAGAACTTAATTAGAGTTAATTTTTAATTTAAAAACCATACTGTTATCTGAGGGTCAATCAGAGGGTCGATGCTCAGAATGCATAGGGTCGATGGGTCTATCGACCCTGTCCTCTGTCTGAACTTCCCAAATGCTGAGGGTCGATAGTCAGGGTGCATAGGGTCGATGGGTCTATCGACCCTGTGTGCGACCCTCTGTGCAATCAGGTCTAATTTTCAGTTTTTAATTCATTCTTCATGTTTGGGGTCCTATGGCTTGCTTTCACATTCCATTAAACATTCATTCCATGGTCTAAAACCATGATTCATCCTCGTAGATGGCTTTCATGCATTATCCTAGGTTTTTCCATGACAACCTAACCATGGATGGATGGTTTGGGTTTCTCCGAAATCCTACACTCAACCATATCTAATCTAAGGTCTGTAGAAACTCATGGAATTAGTATCCATACCTGAGAAGATTATTTTTCTCTGGAAATTCTTCTCCTTTTTGCTAAGTCTTCTTCCTTGCCTCTTTTCTTCCTCTTTTCCTTCTTCTCTCTTTCTCTCAATTCAATTAGGGTTGTGAAAGGAGTGAAAGTGGCTTAGGGACGTCCTTTAAATAGAGTAGGAATGTCCTATAATAGTCCCATTGTGATTTGAAAAGAATCCCAATCGAAAATTAGGAAGTTTCCTAATTTCAGTTTCGGCAGTAAGTGAGGGTCGATGATCCCGTCGACCCTGTGGTCTAACACTGTCCGACCCTCTGTCCATTTTTCAGGGTCTGAGTTTCTAATTTGAGAGGGTCGACCCTGTTTAGCTGGGTAAGCGACCCTTGCTCTATTTTAAGTGTTTTTGGGTCGATTTGATACCTGGGATCTCGCTCTCCTTCACGCCCTTGGTCCATTGACTCGACCATGATGGGTAAACCTGGTTTAAGGTGGTAAGACCGGGTTAGTTTGACACGGGTCTTACAACTCCCCCCAACTTATAAAAATTTCATCCTCGAAATTGGACGTACCTTCTGAATCAAATAAGTGAGGGTAATGCTTTCGCATAGCATTTTCTTCTTCCCATGTAACTTCATCCATGTCTCTACTTTTCCATGTGACCTTAACATAGTAGATATCTCTGTTGCGTAGACGTTGAACCTTTCGACTAGTGATTTCCGTTGGTGTTACTTCAAATGTCAAATCATCAGTCAATTCTGGCAAATCCACTGTTAAAACATGCGTTGGGTCTTTGACATACTTCTTCAATAAGGAAATGTGAAATACGTCATGCACGCTTGACATAGATGGTGGTAGTGCTAACTGATAAGCTACTTTTCCACGCTTAGCCAGAATTTCATATGGCCCGACATATCTTGGACTTAGTTTCCCTTTTTGTCCGAACCTTTTCAATCCTCGCATAGGTAATACCTTCAAAAATACTTTATCACCTACGGCGAACTCTAGATCTCTTCGTCGAGTATCTGCGTATTGCTTCTGACGGTTTTGAGCTGTTCTTACTCTTTCCTTGATAATGTCGACCACTCGACAAGTTTCTTCAACGAATTCTGGTCCAACAATACTACGTTCTCCAACTTCATTCCAAAACAAAGGAGTTCGACACTTTCTTCCATACAGTGCTTCATAAGGTGACATCTGTATAGTAGCCTGATAGCTATTATTATAAGCGAACTCGATCAATGGTAATCTTTCATCCCATGATCCCTTGAAATCAATTACACATGCTCGTAACATATCTTCTAGAATCTGAATTGTACGCTCTGATTGCCCATCTGTCTGTGGATGGAATGTAGTACTGAACTTTAATGTTGTACCCATAGTCTTTTGTAGTCCTTCCCAAAACTTGGAAGTAAATCGGGGATCTCTATCCGACACGATGCTTTCTGGAACACCATGTAATCGAACAATATTATCCACATACAGATTCGCTAACCTTTCTAGTGTATACTGAGGTCGTATAGGTATGAAACGAGCTGTTTTTGTCAGTCGGTCTACAATCACCTAAACTGCGTCAACTACTCGAGGAGTCAATGGTAGTCCTGTGACGAAGTCCATAGTGATGCAGTCCCATTTCCATGCTGGTTCTGGTAACGGCTGTAACAGTCTTGCGGGTCTTTGTCGTTCAGCCTTTACTTTCTGACAATTTAGGCATTGAGACACGAACTTAGCTACATCTGCTTTCATTCCCCTCCACCAATATAGTTTCTTTAGATCATGATACATTTTTGTACTTCCAGGATGTATCGAATAGATGGTGGTATGAGCTTCTTTCATCAGTCGGTGTCTAATGTCCACACTTTCTGTTTCGGGTACACATATTCTTTCTTTGTATTTCAATACTTTTTCTTCATCCAAGGTGAACTCAGGGTTAGTCCTACCTTTCTCAATATCTTCTTGTACCGTTCTCAGATAAGGATCTGCTTGGATAGCTGTCTTCACTTCATCCATTATATCCGGTATAATCTTCAATGCCGCGAACATATTCGAAAACCGATGAATAAACCCTTGGTTGGCTGATCCATCCGTTGTATCTATCACATACTGCTCGTTGCCGTGATTGAATACCATTCCGGTAGTGCACATTGTTGCAGTCATGCTAACTTCTCCTTGAGATTTTATCATTGCTTTTCTGCTCAATGCATCTACTACTACGTTCGTTTTTCCTGGATGATACTGAATATCACAATCATAGTCTTTCAATAGTTCCAGTCATCTTCTTTGTCTCATATTCAACTCCTTCTGATTAAATAAATAAGTAAGACTTTTATGGTCCGACTTAATTTGGAATTTCTCTCCGTATAAGTAGTGTCTCCATATCTTGACAGCATGTACTACTGCCGCTAACTCCAAATCATGAGTGGGGTAATTTTTCTCATGTACCTTCAATTGTCTCGAGGCATAGGCAATCACTTGCTCTCCTTGCATAAGCACACATCCTAATCCCAATCCCGACGCATCGGTATATAAGGTAAATGTCTGTCCTGGGATCGGAATAGTCAAAATCGGAGCGGATATCAATCTGGTCTTCAGTGTTTGAAAACTCTTTTCACACTTATCCGTCCATACAAATTTTTCTCCTTTCTTGGTCAAACTGGTAAGAGGTATGAAAATCCGAGAATAGTCTTCTACGAATCTCCGATAATAATCAGCTAGACCCAGAAAACTTCTAATTTCTGAAACGCTCTTTGGTGCTTCCCACTTTACGATAGCCTCGATCTTACTGGGGTCCACTTTGATTCCTTCAGCGGATACTACATGGCCTAGAAAGGCGACTTCACTTAGCCAAAACTCACACTTTGAAAATTTAGCGTATAACTTCTCTTTCCTTAAACGTTGTAGGGCTGCGTTTAGGTTCCTGACATGGGTTTCCTTGTCCTTGGAGTATACCAATATGTCATCAATAATTACTATAACCGACGTGTCCAACATATTGTGGAAAACTCGGTTCATAAGTTTCATGAATGTTGCCGGTGCATTAGTTAATCCGAATGACATTACTAAGAATTCATAATGTCTGTATCTTGTCCTGAAAGCTGTCTTCGGAATGTCACCTTCTTTAATCTTCAGCTGATGATAGCCCGATCAAAGATCGATCTTAGAAAATACTTCTGCTCCTTGTAACTGATCGAACAAGTCATCGATCCTGGGTAGTGGATATCGATTCTTGATTGTCAGTTTGTTCAACTCTCGATAGTCGATACATAAGCGAACGCTACCATCCTTTTTCTTTACGAACAACACCGGTGCTCCCCATGGAGATATATTGGGTCTAATATAACCCTTATCCAGCAGTTCTTGTAATTGCACTTTTAATTCCTTCAGTTCAGTAGGAGCCATCCTATAAGGTGTTTTTGATACTGGTGCGGCTCCGGGTAGAAGGTCTATTACAAACTCCGTGGCTTGGTCGGGTGGTAATCCGGGTAGTTCCTCCGGAAATACATCTGGGTAATCCCGCATGACATCAATATCTTTCATTCGTGGCGCGTCCTTGGTTAGGTCGACCACTGATACTAGATATCCAACTCATTTCTCTTCAAGGCATCTCTTCGCCCTTAGCATAGAGCGGATCAGCTTTCACTTCCTAGGCAACATACTCCCAATGATACTAAATCATATGCCGTTTTTATTCTTGAATGATAACCTTTTCTATGCACATAATCACTTGTAGAGTGTTGAGACAACCAGTCTATTTTCAAGATAATGTCAAAGTCTACCATCTCAAGTCGACTCAGGTTGCATCCAAATTCTGTTCATCCAAAAGATTTGGACATTGTTCGTAACACTCATCCCATACAACATCTAGTCCAAAGGGCTTGAACTAGCAAAATCTGGTATAAGGTCTTAAGAGCTTGTCTAGTTCCTTCATCTCTTATGATTTTCAAAGACTATTGCTAACAATCTCATATCTTGAAAAGTTCATTAGTTTATATTTCCTTTATCACTTCTGTTCTATCCTGATCTCTCTTTCATATACCTCGAAAAAAATATCTTGTGATTGTTACCTCATATCCTAAGTCTATCTATAAGCATTAGGGTATATGCTTATAAATTCATTAATTCATCTAAACTCTTTTGGTCTTTTCTTAATCAATCACTCAACATTAGGCATTATTCAATTATCATTGTATTAAATCGAGTACTACTTATGCCATGACTTTATCCTTGTATCCACTCTTAAATTTACCTTTAGGAATCTTCTACCTTGTCAAAATTCGTACCAATATAGCCATCCTTAACTCTACTTGAGTGCTATCTATTTCTTTACTGGCTACTCTTAATAGTTCCCATATTTTCTCATGCACTCTTTTATAGACATGATTCATATCCATCCATTTAGCAATCTCAAAATAAATCCTCTATTTCTTCATCTGAGGTTCATTGGCTATGACATTTAATCTGAATTTAATCATCTTTCTTCCAATAATTCCATTATCACTAAACATTTTTATCATCAAAGGTCAGGGAGTGTATGAATCAAAATGCTCATCCAAAAGTGATTCACTTCCTTCTGTTGCTTTAGCATAATGAAAACACTAGCTTTATCTAGTGAACTAGGTTTAATGATTCAGGAGTAAATCTGTGGTAATCCAATCGGCATCCAAAGATCATTACGTTGCACGGTGGTCCAAATGCATAGAGGTTTTATAGTTCTTAACCTCATGGTTATAGGTTCTATCGAATATATAATGCCATTGGTCAAGGCACTACAGGAGTAAATCTGGAGGAAGATTTCATACATCAATAACTCAGGTATAAATCAGAAGATGTACACTCAACATGATTAAACATTTAACTGTTCATTCAGTTCATATCACCGTTCATGTTGTCGATCATGAGAGTGGCTCAGATTGGTATAATCAGGACTACTATTAAAGAAACAATATCTATAACTCCAATTGACAGGTTAAATCAAGAAGGCATCCTGTCAAAGCACGAGAAATTAAAATCTGGTATGTGCATCCTCTATAATCATAAGAGTAAATCAATAATGCACCGCATTCTATATAAACACATCTACTTACATGGCCATTATCCTCTTATCTCTGTTTGGATTTAGCCCGAGATCTTTTCCTTTACCTCTACAGGGGTTTTGGCATTACTAGCTATTTTCCTTCTTCCTCTGTCTTACATCGAGTTTCACATCTTGTGAGTACCAACTCGGTATTCCAATTTTCTGTTGTACAGATGCTGCCTTCTTGCCACTGTACTATACCCTAGTATACTTGGATAACTACCCAACTTATAGATAGTACCCTATATTGTTTGTTTATTAGGATAATTTTTTGTCTTTCCTTTCTGTGTGAGTGTATATATATGATTTCACCTTTAATATGTACATTATTGTCTTGTTTAAGTTCTGTCTCAACCAACACAGATGCTTATGGTTTGTTTGTATTAAAGCTTTTAATTTATCCTAACTCAGTTCATTATTGCTGTGAATGTATGATAGTTCAGCGGGCAAGGCCTGAGATACTTTGATACCAAGTTGTCACACCCTAATTCCGCACTGTTCAGAATGGTGTGATGAACCGCTAGCAAATCAACGGTTCAACCAGGATCTCGAATAGGCTATCCCTGTTTTATCCAAACTTTCACACATCCATAATCATAATCAAAGTAATACACAATAGCGGAAAATCTATAATAAAATGAACTGAGCAACTAAGATGATATCCATAAATAATAGCAAATTATTCTGTATTCAACTTGAGACATAAATATTTAAATATCAAATACATGTCTTATAAATCCAATAAAGGAACCTATAAAAATATCTAATCAAATACACACGAGTTGCACTCTCAAGAGGAGTCGTGTGTATCGACTTTAGCTTCAGCTTCCATCGCTGCCATGTTCCCGTACGCAGACGCGTTCATATAGTCTTCAACTGTGTAACCTGCATCATCAACTAAAAATATTTGACGTCGAGGGGTGAGCACACAACACGGCTCAGTGAGTATCCAAAACAATGCAACATTACATATGCATGCACATCAATTTATATCTTTGGTCTGGTTTGAAGTTTGCAATATGCAATAGAAAGGTTGAGGTAGCCAAAGGTCGCGTTTATTGACTCCGCCTCTATACACGAGTGTGTGACGTTACCCGAAGATCACGTTTATCGTCAACTCACATGCACCCAATCATGAACAATATATAACAAAGGTTACGTTTATTGCTATATAGTGTCATACCAACACGTAAGCCCCTGTTGGCGAGGGCTGCAAACTGGGCTCGCAACTAACCAATCCTAATGCCAAACAGTGTATCCAAGGCCTCACCCTAGCATCCCTCAGAATGTCCATAGAGATAGAGCTAAGGCCCCCCGGTAGAGTCAGAGACTACAAGGACCGAGACCACCTCCCCTGATACTCTACGACATAATAGTTCTGCTAAAGTAATGGCGATACGACGATGTCAATGCACAAGACTTGAGTTAGAGATAGAGCTAAAGTGCTGAGACCCGCCAAAGGTTAACGTTTATTGATGTTCTCATCACACCTCCCCTGATACTCGCTCGCATCAAGCACATCAACCACACACATACAAGCACATGCCTATTCTTATCATCATCATCATCATCATGTTATAAACAATAAAGTAAATATGCATGAACAAATAATAGAAATATTGGATGGCATATTGTATGCACATAACAATCATATTCGCATAGAATCAACCATAGCATAGGACTTAAGAAATAGAAAATAGTTTATTATTAACCAATTTAGTTTGGAGTTAAGGTTCCTCACCTTAGCTTGCTAATAGATATTTTTCCAAGCTTTAGAATCACCTATACAGTGTTATTATGATGTTAGCAACCTAACAAAGTCAATAGAACTTAATTAGAGTTAATTTTCAATTTAAAAACGATACTGTTATCTGAGGGTCGATCAGAGGGTCGATGCTCAGAATGCATAGGGTCGATGGGTCTATCGACCCTGTCCTCTGTCTGAACTTCCCGAATGCTGAGGGTCGATGGTCAGGGTGCATAGGGTCGATGGGTCTATTGACCCTGTGTGCGACCCTCTGTGCAATCAGGTCTAATTTCCAGTTTTTAATTCATTTTTCATGTTTGGGGTCCTATGGCTTGCTTCCACATTCCATTAAACATTCATTCCATGGTCTCCATGACAACCTAACCATGGATGGATGGCTTGGGTTTCTCCGAAATCCTACACTCAACCATATCTAATCTAAGGTCTATAGAAACTCATGGAATTAGTATCCATACCTGAGAAGATTACTTTTCTCTGGAAATTCTTCTCCTTTTTGCTAAGTCTTCTTCCTTGCCTCTTTTCTTCCTCTTTTCCTTCTTCTCTCTTTCTCTCAATTCAATTAGGGTTGTGAAAGGAGTGAAAATGGCTTAGGGACGTCCTTTAAATAGAGTAGGAATGTCCTATAATAGTCCCATTGTGATTTGAAAAGAATCCCAATCGAAAATTAGGAAGTTTCCTAATTTCAGTTTCGGCAGTAAGTGAGGGTCGATTAGAGGGTCGATGATCCCGTCGACCCTGTGGTCTGACACTGTCCGACCCTCTGTCCATTTTTCAGGGTCTGAGTTTCTAATTTGAGAGGGTCGACCCTGTTTAGCTGGGTATGCGACCCTTGCTCTATTTTAAGTGTTTTTGGGTCGATTTGATACCTGGGATCTCGCTCTCCTTCACGCCCTTGGTCCATTGACTCGACCATGATGAGTAAGCCTGGTTCAAGGTGGTATGATCGGGTTAGTTTGACACGGGTCTTACAACACCACCTGCCGAGCACGCACCATCCCTACACCTGTTCACAACACACCACCAGCCGAGCACGCACCATCCCTATACCTGTCCGCAACACACCACCAGCCGAGCACGCACCATCCCCACACCTGTCCGCACACACCCCAATCAAGTGTAACCTAATTTCCACACCCAGTCGAGCACGTACCATCCCCACACTTGTCGGAAACACACCACCAGTCGAGCACGCACCATCCCCCACACCTGTCAGCAATACACCACCAGCCGAGCACATACCATCCCCACACCTATCCTCAACACACCACCAGTCGAGCACGCACCATCTCCCACACCTGTCCGCAACACACCACCAGTCGAGCATGTACCATCCCCACACCTGTCTGCATGCACCTGACCGAGTGTAACCTAACCTCCACACCCTCTGATGATCATCGTCGTCAACCCGATGATCCTCGCGACACCCTATGACGATCATCGTCGCCAACCCAACGATCTTCGAGACACCCTGCGACCACCTTCGTCGTCATCCCGGCGATCCTCGTGTCACCCTACGATGATCATCGTCGCCAACCCAACGATCCTCACAATACCCTGCGCCGACCTTTGTTGTCAACCCGACGATCCTCGCGACACCCTGCGATGATCATTGTCACACCCCAATTCTGGACTAACCAATGGTGTGTTGAACAATCATGAGAACCAACGGTTTAAACTAGGATCTCGTATAGGCTATGCCAACCATGTTAAACCAAAACACATTCTACAATAATAATCAGAGTAAATAAATAAATAGCGGAAGTCTTATTAATAATGAACTGAGAGTCTACAGTGATAATTAAATATTTAACAAGTTATCTTCAAGTAACCAAAACATAATTAATACTAATTACAAGTATCACAATATGAAAGTTAACCACTAAGCGTAAGCATAGTGGAAACACTAGATTGACGAGCCATATTCGTCCTCCATAGCTTACACATCCATAGCCGCTGGATGTCCACACATTGGCGTATCCATGTAGTCTTCAACAGTAACACCTACAATATCAAAAACTAAAAAGAATTACGCGCACATGGGACAGCTCTCCAACTTGATCTCAGAAAGTAAACAAAATAATGCAACAAACATATGCATGCATTCAATTCATATCTTTGGTCTGGTTTATAAGTTTACAATGTGCTATAGAAAGGTTTGGTGGCCGTTGCACCTCTATACACGAGTGTGTGAATCCGTCCATTGGATCAAACACCATTGTCGTTCCACATGCACCCACCATGGAATAGAGATAGAGCTAAAGTGTCCGGATCAAACATCACCAACACTTCCCTGATGCCCTACCCATACCAACACGTAAGCCCCTGCTGGCGAGGGCTTACAAACTGGGCTCGCAACTAACTAATCCTAATGCCAAACAGTGTATCCAAGGCCTTACCCCAGCATCCCTCAATACGTCCATAGAGATAGAGCTAAGGCCCCCCAACAGAGTCAGAGATCACACGGTCCGAGACCACCTCCCCTAATGCCCTACAATGTAATAGTTCTGCTAAGTTAATGACGATACTACGATATTAGTGGGCAAGACTTGAGTAGAGATAGAGCTAGAGTCTAGTGACGAGGTCAAAGACCACTATGCCACGTCCTCCCCCTCATGCTCCACTCGCATCTAACACACCAACCACACACATATATTCACATGCTTATTCCTAGCATCATCATCATCATCATTATAAATAAACAGAATTAAATATGCATGAGCAGTAATAGCAGGAATATTGGATGACATGTGAAATACACATTACAAACATACAAGTATAGAATCAATCATGGAATTTGATTCAATAAAAATAAATAGTTTGTTATTATCCAATTAGTTTAGGTCTTGTTCCCTTACCTTTGATCAATGTTTGTTCCTCTCGCAAGCTTTGGAAGTCACTTTGAATCTATTAGGAATCTAAACAATTAATGTATTTAAGTTAGGGTTCAAGTTTACCAAGTTAGTCAAAAACCTTGTTTGGTCTCAAAATATGCTTGCTGTTATCGTATGGTCGCACGTGTGGTTGAACCTGTGATCGCAATATATGAGACCACACACTGTGTGGTCGAACCCTGTAGTCGCATTTTATGCGACCACACCATGCCACCACACCTTTCCTGGGAACTTCTCGAATAGCTGTGGTCGACCCTCTAATCACCCTGTGGTCGACCACATGATGTTTGGTCAATTTTTCATCTCAATCCGAATTCTTCTTGAGTCGATTCCTCGGCTCATCACTTAGGTTCATCCTATGGTTATCCTATGGCCATTATGTACAGTTTCCCATTATTCCTAATCTATTTTCTCATGGTTTTTCTTAGAAATTCCATAACCAAAATCATTATATTAGATTTAACACATCAATCTTGAAAAGAACCTATTCTATCTGATCTACCCCATAGAGTCAAGTCCATACTTTAAGCTTGTTGTAGAGAGATAGAACTTTTCTCTACAAAACCTTCCTCTCCAAACTTCTTCTCCAAATCTCCTTCTTCCCCTTTTCTTCCTTTCTCTTTCTCTTTTAGGTTTAGGGTTTCAATTTGAGTTCTAAAAGAGTGAGAGAGGCTAAGGAACATCTCTTATATAAAGGAAAACCTCCATATAGAGTCCCACTTTAATTAAAAAAGAGTACCCCCTCAAATTAGGAAAGTTTCCTAAACGCGGAGTCTGTTCAGTATCATGTGGTCGCATGTGGGGTCGCAGAATCCGTCGACCACACGTCCAAAATATGCGACCACACCCCTCAAAACTACTATCACACGTCCAAAATTTACTGATTTTTAGTTTTTGATTGGATTCTTCCACACAAACTTAACCAGTCAACCACGCCAACTAAATTTGACTTGTTGCTTATCTTATCTTGTGGTTCTTCATACAATTGGTTCACTTGAGCCGATTATGATGGAAAGACCGGTCACGACACGAGAATGTAAGATTAGACCGGGTTCATGGCATGCAGGTCTTACAATCATCGCCGCTAACCCAACGATCCTCCCGACACCCTGCAATGACCTTCATTGTCAACTAGGTGATCCTCGCGACACCCTACGACGATCATCGTCGCCAACCCGACGATTCCAGCTAGGGGTGCAAGTTTTACCCTGATGACCCTAACCCGCCCAGGCCCGCCCTAAACCTTGGCAGGGTTGAACCTGGCCCAAACCCTGACAAGGCTGGGTTAGGGCTTAATTTTGTATGAACCCTGGCAGGGTTGGGTTGGGTTAGGGTTGACCCCCTGGGTTGAACCCTGCCCGGCCTGACCCTGTATATATATATATATATATATATATATATATATATATATATATAACCTAATCGACCCTTAGAGTCAAGAACCCTAATGGCGCCTCTCAATCTCTTTCTCTGAAGTCTGAAACTAACCGATGTCTCTGCAGTTCACTCCGTTGGTTCTGGACTTCCTACCTTAAACCAGGTAAGAACTCTCTCTTCTCTCCTCTCACACACCGGCTGACCTAATTCTTTCTTTCTTGTTTGATATGCAGATTTAGTACCTAATCCCATACCTGAAGAGGAGGCTTCGATCTTCTGAAGGGTCTCCTTCGCCGTCGTAACTTTGTTGCCATCACCGTCGATTTCACTAACTGAGGTATGTTTTCTCTTCCCATCCTCTTCTCCATTGCTAAACACTAATATGGAGGTTGGATTTTGTTTGGTTTCTGTAATTTCTTTCTTTGATTTCTGATTTGGTTTTATGCATATTTCAATGAATATGTTGTTTTTCTGATGCATTGCATCAGAGAAAAGAGCTCTGATTTTAAAGCCATTTCCAATATCGCATTTTCTTCGCAAGCTCTAGTATTGTGCAATGTTTGTGTAAGTTAATTAAGATTGCAGAGAGAACCTAGGTCTTCGTGTCTTCTTCTATTGAGGTTACTCATTGAAACGGTATTTTTATTTCGTTTTTTTTTTATTTCCTTTTACATACCATAAAAGGAACTATGGAAAATCATAACTATTCTGTCATTGTTCCATTGAATCTGGAGGTTTGATGCATATTTCAGTGAATATGTAATGAATAGTTGTAACCTCTCTAAGCTGTAAGACCCGCACTCTGAAAACCCGGTCTAAACCTTGGTTTTGTGTCGTGACAGGTCTTCCGATCATCATCGAGCCAAACGGGGCAAGAGGATAACAAACAGGTACGAAATCGGACCGAAGTTGACCAATTATACCTGATTTTAGGTATACCGATTGATGGTACCGGTCTTGGTACCGGTCGACCGGTATGGCCTGCACAGCTATGTGCGGGGATTTAGAAATTGGTCTCTGCGGGTCCCGCTTTCCTGATTTCGAATCCTAAAAGTTTCCTAATCCTAGTAGGGTTACTAAACCCTATTTCTAGCCTATAAATACACCCTTAAACCTCCTCAAATCCTTTCCATTGTCTCTCACAAATCCTAGAGAAGAGAAAGAGCTTGGAAAGGAGAAGGAGCTAGGAAGAAGAAGGAGGTGCCGCCATTACCGTTTGACAAAGCTCACGCTACGCCTGTCAACGGTAAGTGTTTGAATCCCTCTTCTTACCCTATGATAGTTGTGTGGGTGGATCAATACCATGCAAAGTAGGTATTGATCTAAAACCCTAAATTGGCCAATAAACCCTAAGTTGTCGTCAAATCCTAGATTCGAGTTTCGAGATGATATTCATCGAAACGAGACTTGAATGAGTTGGGGATAACTCTAACTCAAAGCCTAGACTTAGGATGGATAGGAGAAACCCTGAAAATCCATGGAGGATGATCGTCGGCAGTCGAAAAATCATGTATGGTCTTTCGGAGACATACCGGTCGACTATACCGGTTGCACATGGTGCGACCGGTATGTTGCGACCGCTACCTCTCGGGAGGTTATCTGTGGGGACCGGCTGACCATACCGGTCGCCAGTCTTTCCCACAGAGCTACGACCGGTACATGCCACCGATCAGCTCTGTGAGGGTGTTTTGTGATCTCTGTTGGTTTCCGACCAACATGAAACCCTAAACAATATGTTCTAATGAAACCCTAATAATATTGTAGGACTTTGTGACATATCGTTTGGATCTTACGACGTGGAGCAAGTTATCGAACGAGCGTCAGGTAAGGGAATCTGACCTAAACCTAATAATTAATGGACAGTAAATCGTTGTTAATCATTGAATATCTATGTTGTGATGTTTGTGCATATTCACATGCCATCCTTTACTTTCATTTATTATTACTGTTCATGCATTTATAGGATGTGATTGTTAGGCATGTGATTGTTTTCGTTGGTGTGTGGAGTGGGGCATGGGCCTGGGATCGCTCTTCACACTGGCACTTTTTGTAGTATTTTGTCTTAACATGCTTGGTACGGGTGGGGTATCAGGGGAAGGTCGTGGTACGATGGTCTCCGATATTGATGTTGTCCCGGCCATCGTTATGTGGTACTGAGGATTCTGAGTCGACGCTGGCTTGTCCACGATGCTTTAGCTCTATCTCTATGCCGTAGGGAGTTATGTTGGGATAGGGTCTACCTGCGTATTGTTTCTATCCTAGTGAGTTAATTGCGGATAGGGTATCAGGGGGAGGTGAGGTATGGTGGTCTCCGGCCCGGCTTGCACGCTCTAGCTCTATCTCTATGCCATAGACGACTGTGCTGGGATAGAGCATACATTGTTGACATATAGGATTGGTTAGTTGCGAGCCCAGTTTGCGAGCCCTGGCCAGTAGGGGCTTAGGTACTGGTATGGGTAGAGTATCAGGGGAGGTGCGGGTATACCTTAGCTCTATCTCTATTCCATGATGGGTGCATGTGGGTTGGTGGTAGTGTGATTACTGTGCGATGCCACACACTCGTGTATAGAGGTGCGGGGGCCACCAAACCTTTCTATAGCACATTGCAAACTTAAAATCAGACCACAGCATAAAAATGATTGTTACTCATGCATAATCTTGTGAAACTGTCTTGTTTGATTTTAAATAATGGGATATTTATTTAAATTATCAATAGATACTCAGTTCATTCTCTTTAAAGTCTTCCGCTGTATATTTATATTCTGATTGTGGTTATGTGTAATGGTTTGTATGGGTGGACACGGCCTATTCGAGATCCTGGTGTGAACCGTTGGTTCAATAACGGTTCACTCACACCGTTCTGGTTGGATCAGAATTGGGGTGTGACAACTCTTAGGATGGTTTTTTTTATTTTTTATTTTTTATTTTATCTTTTCTCCTGAGTTAAAAAATGGTTAGTGAGAACACTGAGGTCGCTTGTTTGCTCCTTTTTATTTATTTATTTATATCAGTAGACATTTGTAATGAAAATAATTTTTTTTTCTCGGTAATGTAAGGAAAATGGGTTTTATAAGATTCTCAGAGATCAATAGTATATATATTTTTTTGGTTTCTCTAATGAATTGGAAATGGCTATGGATTTAACAATGAGGTCTTGGGTTAATTTGTTTAGTTTGTTCTTATTATTTTCTCTAATCATTATCATTGGTATAATGAAAAAGGAGGTTGGAATGGTTATTGTTTGGTGAAGAGGTCTGAGCTCTGAGAGAATTTTTATTTTATTTTATTTTATTTTTATGAACTTCAGTTTTATACCAAGATTCAATGATTTGGATTGCTTTAAAATCTAGAAAATTCTCTATTAAGAGTGCTTATCATTTGCCATCCACAGACCAAGCTCCAATTACTTCTAGAGTTACCAATACATCTCATGGAGGATGAATGTCACAGAATCTATGGAAGGTAATATGGTCATGTAAAACGTTACCCAAAATTAAACATTTCCTATGGAAATGCTGTATTGGTGGAGTAGCTACGAGCTACACTCTCTATCATCGTAAAGTTGCGGTTGCAACTATTTGTAGGAGATGCAATACGGGGGAGGAAACTTTGGAACATTTGTTGCTGTATTGCCCTTTTTCACGAGAAGTATGGTTGGGTAGTCATTTGTCCATCACTCCCCCCATGGATGAAGAGCTATCTTTTACACAATGGTTTGGACAATTTAATCGACTACTGTCTTCTTTCCACAAAGCACAAAGCCGCCAAATACTTTCTGCTGTTACTTTTATTTGCTGGTAACTTTGGAAATACAGGAACTTACTGTATTTTGAATCTCAACATCAATCACCGCAGGAAGTTATCAACTTAGCTGAACGAGCTTTTAGTGAATATGGCGCAATTCTGCAGTTGGGACCCATGCTGGATAGTAGGTGTCACACCCCAATTCTGCATCAACCAGAATGGTGTGATGAACCGTCAATAAACCAACTGTTCAACCAGGATCTCAAATAGGTTATCCCCACCATGTTAAACCAAAACACATTCCACATTAATCAGAGATAATAAAGTAAATAGCGGAAGTCTTACAGATAATGAACTGAGGTCTAGTCATAATAAATAATTAATATTCTATTTATCTCCAAGTAACCAAAACATAATTTAATACATATTACAACTATCCAAATACGAAAGTTAAACACTAAGCGTATCCACAGTTGAAACGCTCACCTAACGAATCACAATAGTCCTCCATAGCTTGCTCATCATAGCCGCCACCCATTTATATGTTGGCGTGTTGACATAATCTTCAACCGTAATACCTGCAACATCAAAAACTAAAGTGAATTTTACGCGCGAGGATCAGCTCTCCAACTTGAGCTCAGTGAGTAAACAAAACAATGCAAAAACATATGCATGCATTCAATTCATATCTTTGGTCTGGTTCATAAGTTTACAATGTGCAATAGAAAAGATAGGTGGCCACCGCACCTCTATACACGAATGTGTGGAATCACCCAATGGATCAAATACCATTGCCGCCCCCACATGCACCCACCATGGAATAGAGATAGAGCTAAAGTGTTTAGGACCGCACCGCATCACACTTTCCCTGATGCTCTACCCATACCAACATGTAAGCCCCTGCTGGTGAGGGCTTACAAACTGGGCTCGCAACTAACCAATCCTAATGTCAAATAGTGTATCCAAGGCCTCACCCCAGCATCCCTCAATACGTCCATAGAGATAGAGCTAAGGCCCCCCGGCAGAGTCAGAGACTACACGGTTCGAGACCACCTCCCCTGATGTCCTACGACGTAATAGTTCTGCTAAGGTAATGGCGATACGACGATGTTAGTGGACAAGACTTGAGTAGAGATAGAGCTAGAGTATGTGACCAGGATGAACCACAGTGTCACGTCCTCCCCCTGATGCTCCACTCGCATCATGTACACTAACCACACACATACATTCACATGCCTATTCCTAGCATCATCATCGTCATGTTATAATAAACGAAATTAAATATGCATGAACAATAATAACAGGAATATTAGATGACATGTGATATGCACATTACAATCATACAAGAATAGAATCATTCATGGTATTGGACTCAATAAACAAAAACAGTTTATTATTAGCCAATTAATTTAGGTCTTGTTCTCTCACCTTTGATTGAGTGTAGATCCTCGTTCAAGCTTTATGAATCACTTTTAAATCAGTAGAAAAGCCTAACAAGTCGATAAATTTTAATTAGAATTAATTTCAATAAATTTAGACTAACTGAAATCGTAGGGTCGTAGGTAGGGTAGCACCTAGGGTAGCAGTTTCTGCGACCCTAGGGTGTAGGGTCGGACGTGGGGTCAGATACCATTCGACCCTACGTGCGACCACACCCTCCCTGGGACTTCCCGAGGGCATGTGGTCGATCCTATGGTCTCGTAGGGTCGGATATCATTCGACCCTACGTGCGACCACACGTATTTTGAGTCGACCTTTCATTCTAAAGTCCATTCTTTCATGTTTTGATCCTTTGGCTTACTTTCATGGTCCATTCTAAGATTGTTCTATGGCTCAAAACTCCAAGTTATACCCTATTCATTGTCCATAATAATTTCCTCCATGGAATCTCTTGGAACTTATCCATGGATGGATGATTTGGGTTTCTCCTAATCCTATGTTCTTCATAACTATTCTATGATCTTTTATTCAGGTAAGGAATTAAGTTCATACCTTTATTCAGAGGTTTCTCTGAAATTTTCTTATCTTCCTTAGTCTTCTTCTTCAAGTTTCCTTCTCTTCTTCTCTTCCTTCTCTTTCTCTTTCTCTCACTTTCAATTAGGGTTGTAAAGGAGTGAAAGAGGCTAAGGGATGTCCTATTTATAGAGGAAAACCCTCCATAATAAGTCTCAATGAGTTTAAGAAAGATCCCCTTGGAATTAGGAAAGTTTTCTAATTTTTGGTTCGTGCTGTTTTCGTAGGGTCGGATGTAGGGTCGCATAATCCGAGACCCTACGTTTTAAAACATGAAACCTCACGACCAAAAAGTCATGCGTTGGACTTCTGTTGAGGTCGAGTCGACCCTACCTATTTTGGCATGCGACTTGTAAGCACCCCATTTTTGCCATCCCCAGCCAAACAAAACTTTACTGGTGTAAGAGAGCAGAGGGGGATGAAAATTTGGAAAGTACAAGAGAGGCGAGTGAAACTCTTTCAAACCAATAGGCGATCAATTCCTCTACGCTCTCTATGGTGTTCTGGGCTGAGCCAGAGTGTCCCCAATGTACAAGAGTCTTGGTGGGTATATTCAGAAGGATTGCGGGTCAATTCAAGGTTTGGACGCTAAGCGGTGATTTCAAAGCTGATTTTGGCGGGCCCTACAGCAAGGTCATGAAAATACCTTCGAAATGATACCAGAATCACTCAATTCCGATATCAAACGAAGAAGATGTCGCGATTTTAGTCAGAGTGAAATTGGCTTATTAAATCCAAGGGTTTTTCTGTAAATTATCATAAATTAAGGATTTATTGGGCAAATTATCATGATTAAAATCGATCGGACTTCATTCGACCATATCTTGATCGTCCGACATCCAAATCCGACGATTCAAGCGCCACTGTGCTCCATTGTCTGTCCTCTTCAAAATGGACATAAAGAATTTTGGGCAGAAGCCGCCAGCGGATCCCATGCAAAGTTGCCGATAGGATTATCGTCGAAACTCCAATCCTTCATATCTTGATCATCCGAAGTCCGAATCAGACGATTCAAGTGCCACTGTGCTCCATTGTCTGTCCTCTTCAAAATGGACGTTAAGAATTTTGGGCAGAAGCCGACAGCGGGTCCCATGCAAAGTTGTCGATTGGATTATCGTCAAAACTCCAATTCTTCATATTTTGATTATCCGAAGTCCGAATTAGACGATTCAAGTGCCACTGTGCTTCATTGTTCGTCCTCTTCAAAGTGGACGTAAAGAATTTTGGATAGAAGCCGCCAGCGGGTCCCATGCAAAGTTGCTAGCCGAATTATCCTCAAAGCTTCAATTCTTCATATTTTGTTCATCTGACATCCGAATCAGACGATTCAAGCACAAGTGTGCTCCTTTGTCCGACCTCTTCAAAGTGGACGTGGAAAATCTGAGAGAGAGGCCGTCAAAATTTTCATGCAGAATTGCAAGCTGAGAGGATCCATAATAGAGAGAGAAATCAATCCAGTTCATTCTTACTCAGCCCAACCCAGCTCAAGCTCAATTTAGTCCAACCCCATCGAACTCAACCAGTCCAGCCTTACCCAGCCTAGACCGGTCTGGATCGAGTCAAGTCAATCCATGTGCATTATATATATATATATATATTATATATGTTCGATCGTAGAGGGAGAGAGAGAGGAAGAGAGAGAGAAGAGGAAGAGAGAGAGGAAGAGAGAGAGAGAATGGGAAGAGAGAAGAAGGAAAACCAAACATATATATATTATATATATGTTCGGTCAAAATCACGAAAGGAGGGGAAGGAAGAGAGAGAGGAGGAGCGGCAGAACCATACTGCCACCTCCTCCTTCATCGAGCAGCACCCCTCACCGCCACCTGCAACTCACCACCATGCTGTCCATCGCCTCTCCCATCCAACTCATCACCATACTGCCCATCACCTCTCCCATACCCAGCCGCAAGAGCAGCACCACCTCCATTCGACAACACTCCACCGCCCATTCTTCTTGAGTCCCGCCCCACCTAATCTGACTCCAACAGTAGCCATTGCTGTTGGGGTTTTTTTTCCTATAAAAACCCCCCAAACCACCAAACTGAGGGGAGGCTGGATAGAGAGGGACTCCGAGAAAAAAAAAAAAAAAAAAAAGGAAGAGGGAAGGTCCGCCGGAACCCAAAAAAAAAAAAAAAAAGGAAGAGGGAGCAGCTCTGCTGCTGCTCCAAAGAAAAAAAAAAAGAAGCAGAGGGAGAAGAAGGCAGCGGTACTGCCGCCACTGCCGTGGAGGGAAAAGGGAGTAGCAGAGAGCTGCTAGTCCATGGAGTGAAAGAAAAAAAAGGGAGAAAGGAGAGAAGGGAGAAGAAAGAAAGAGAGGCAGAGGAAAGGGGAAGAAAGCAGCAGCAGCAGAGCCGTCGCTGTCGTGGAGGAAAGAGGGAGCAGCATCTGCTGCTGCTCCAAAGAAGAAAAAAAAAGCAGGGAGAAGGGGAAGAAAGCAGCGGCAGCAGATGCCGCTGCCATGGAAGAAAGAGGCAGCAGCATCTGCTGCTGCTCCAAAGAAATAAAAAAAATAAAAAAAAAAAACAGAAGAAGAAGAAGCAATAGGAGCAGCACCGACAGATGGGGAAAGAGAAGATGAAGAAGAAGAAAGCAGATTGAAGGAAAGAAGAAGAGGTAAGAAATTTTTACCTGTTACATACCTGAATTGATCACCTCATCAGCTCTATCATCAGCCCTTGATCTAGAATCTAAAACTGGTTATATATTTACTGTGGTGATTGAAAATTAATCTGAACTCTTGATATGATGAGCTGAACCCTTGAATGATGCCATGCAATCTGCCCCCATTATTCCAACCAAGAATTATTTTATCGATCCGATCATGAATGTTTGGAATCGTTATGAAATTGATGAATGTTTGGAATTGCTATGAAATTAATGAATTGTTTTGAAATTGATCCAGTGGATGCTTGAAGTAATTGAATGAAATTAATCCCATCACTTACTTGGAATTATTTATGGAATTGATCCGACCATGATTTTTATGTAATTGGTCCGATCATGTGATGGAAATTGTAATTGGTCCGACCATGTGATGGAAATTTTAATGTGATTGGTCCGACCATATGATCAAAAATTTTAGTGAGGTTGATCCAACCACATGATCTGAATTTTATGAGAGTTGATGGTGACCATATGATTAAAATTTTAATGATTTGATCATAGCCACTGATCTGAAATTTTGATGTGATTTTAATTAATTCGAACCGTTAGATGATCTTTGGAAGTGATGTTAATCAATCTGAATGGTTGGATTATGATCTTGAATGATTTGAACCGTTGGATTTTCATTGTGAGTAATTTTGAGTGATTTGAACCATTGGATTTTGATCATGAGTGTTTTTAATCAATCTGAGCGGTTGGATTATCATGATGAGCAATCTGGACCGTTAGATCATCTTTGGAAATGATTTAAATGAATCTGAATGGTTGGATTATTATCTTAAGCGGATTGAACCGCTGGATTGTCATCGTAAGTGATTTTGGTAAATCTAAACCGTTAAATCTTGATCATGATTATTTTTTATGAATCTGAACGGTTAGATTGTGATCTTGAGTAATTTGAACCGTTGGATTGTCATCGTGGGTATTTTGAGAGATGTAGATTGTTGAATCCGGATCATAATTGATTCAGATGAATCTGAGCCATTGATTTCTTAGTCTGATCATGATTATATCTTGATAGGAGATCTAACTCATAGATCATAGCTATTTTGATGAGATATGAATCATTGATCGCGATTATAGCTATTTGATGAGATCTGAGCCGTTGATCTTGGCTATTTTGATGAAATCTAAGTGTTGATCATGATCATCATTTTTTGAAGAGATATAACCGTTAGATTGAGGATCTGATATCGTCTATGTCGTTATATCGATGCATCTATCATGTCCCTTGATTACGCTGTCATATTATGCGCTACCCTGTTCACATGCTTACAATGCTAGCTTTGTGCACACTGCCATGCTGATCTGCTGCTGTATGCTATGCTTGAATGATGTTTATGTCGGCAAGAACTTACTTTTCGCTACACCCTAGTCGAACTGCCGTGCATGTACACTGATAGAAGACACTCCTAGGTGTGGGGACGTGCATGTAGGCACCCACATTCATGGGAAGGGTAATAATGGAAAATGATAAAAGTCTTAATCAAGAATCATGAAGCTTAGCCCAACAATTCCAAATCAGGGTTGTAAGTGACAAGGGTAGTTTAGGACGATCCCTACCCCTCAGTTCATTTCCCCTAGGATGCAGAATCTAGATAGATGTAATGTGAATCCAACCATAGACCATCTAGGATCATCATTCGGTCCAGTTGGACCACCCATATTCTGACCCAAGTGGGTCACCCAATGAACAGTGCCTTTCGAACTACGCGGATCCTGATTCTCAGGTCAATACCCTGAGATATGTAGGTAGTCTGGGAAACTCCCAGATACGGTTCCACACATCAATCAATGTGCCCTCATACCTTACTCCCTGAGAGTACAAACCTTACTCCCTGAGAGTACAAACATCACTCCTTGAGAATACAAACCTTACTCCCTGAGAGTACAAATCCAACTCCCTGAGAGTACAACCTTACTCTCTGAGAGTACAAATCCAACTCCCTGAAAGTACAACCCTACTCCCTGAGAGTACAACCCTACTCCCTGAGAGTACAAACCTTACTCCCTGAGAGTACAAATCTAACTCCCTCTATCATGAAGTCGTACTTGCGAGTACGCACCCTTAGCCTTG
Organism: Protea cynaroides; assembly: GCA_028583415.1. Taxonomy (NCBI): domain Eukaryota; kingdom Viridiplantae; phylum Streptophyta; class Magnoliopsida; order Proteales; family Proteaceae; genus Protea; species Protea cynaroides. Next base: position 105,471,336 of record CM053276.1, read on the forward strand.
CGAGGCTTAACCCCGAAGTCGTGCTTGCGAGTACGCACCCTTAGCCTTGCGAGGCTCTATCATGAAGTCGTACTTGCGAGTACGCACCCTTAGCCTTGCGAGGCTCAACCCCGAAGTCGTGCTTGCGAGTACGCACCCTTAGCCTTGCGAGGCTCTATCATGAAGTCGTACTTGCGAGTACGCACCCTTACCCTTGCGAGACTCAATCCCGAAGTCATGCTTGCGAGTACGCATCCTTAGCCTTGCGAGGCTCTATCTTGAAGTCGTGCTTGCAAGCATGCACCTCCCTTAACCTTGCGAGGCTTTATCATGAAGTTGTACTTGCGAGTACGCATCCTTAGCCTTGCGAGGCTCTATCTTGAAGTCGTGTTTGCGAGCACGCACCCCCCTTAGGCTTGCGAGGCTCTATCTTGAAGTCGTGCTTGCGAGTACGCACCTTAGTCTTGCGAGACTATCTTACACTCTACTCCCTGAGAGCCACACCTTACTCCCTGAGAGTACAACCCATGTAATGAACTACGTTGTACCTGATTTCCAGGACCTCTGGAATACGTAGGCAACTTGGAGGACCCTCCAAGTACGGTACCCCATCTTAGTATCCTTAGGTTCCCCATATCCATATCCATATCCGTATCAATATCCTCGTTCACTTTGATCCATTTAGGCTATCTCTAGATTCAATCTCCATCATCATCAAGCATAAACTTCAACTTGAATAAATTGAATCTAAGAAAGCTTAATCATAATCCACATCCATAAGCTTTAATCACTTTCCGTTTCGAACTATGTTTTTGGACTTGATTTTCAGGATTGGAATACGTAGGCAATTTGAGATGTTTTGGACATCTCAGATTCATTCCATCACCGAACCATCTTTGGTTCGGTTCATTGAATATTATTTTGTTTGTTTTCTTACTTTGAGAACATGTTTGGCTGAACTTAAGCTAGAAGAACTTAGCAACTTGGCATAGGATCCCCCATGAGCCTTAGTCATCATCCATTGACCGTGAACAGTCAGAACCATAGAGTCTAAGGAAAGTAGAATCACATAGAAGGCTGATTTTCGGATCGGACAGTTTTGGGTGCCTAACACCTTCCCAAACTGTACTTTGAACGCTTACCCGTTCTCTGTTGGACCAAAGCCGATATGTTGGGTCATGAGTCAATAGAAGTCTTATCTCAGGATGAGGCTACATTTTAGGTCCTAGACCTTAATCTAGGTGGTGACTCCAAATCATTTACCGTCCATTCAGCGTGGGTGGACATCACTATCCTCACACGACCCTACCCTCATTTTTTACTGTTTTTGAGTTAAACTTCATACTTGGTCTTGTGGTTTCGTTACACACTTGGTCCACTTGGCTCGACCATGATATGTAGACCTGGTTCAAGGTGGTAAGACCGGTTAGTTCGATACGGGTCTTACAACTCTCCCCTCTTATTAAAAATTTCATCCTCGAAATTTACACATACCTTTCGAGTCGAAAAGGTGAGGATATTGCTTCCGCATAGCATTCTCTTCTTCCCATGTGATCTCTTCTATATCTCGACTCCTCAAGGTGACCTTAACATAATATATGTCACGGTTTCGTAGTCGTTGAACCTTTCGACTTGTGATTTCAGTTGGTGCTACTTCGAATGTCAAATCACCAGTTAGATCTGGTGAATCTACTGTCAAAATGTGCGTTGGATCTCTGACGTACTTCTTTAATAATGAGATATGAAATACATCATGCACACTTGACATAGATGATGGTAGTGCTAACTGATAGGCCACTCTTCCACGTTTAACTAGAATCTCATATGGCCCGACATATCTCGGGCTTAGCTTCCCTTTCTGTCCGAATCGTTTTAAACCCCGCATAGGTGATACTTTCAAGAATACCTTATCACCTACGACAAATTCAAGGTCTCGACGTCAAGTATCCACGTACTGACGATTCTGAGCTGTTCTAACTCTTTCCTTGATAATGTTGACTACTCAACAAGTCTCTTCAACAAACTCTGGTCCAACGATGCTACGTTCTCCAACTTCATTCCAAAATAGAGGAGTTCGATACTTCCTACCATACAGTGCTTCATAGGGTGACATCTGTATAGTAGCCTGATAGTTGTTGTTATAGGCGAACTCAATCAATGGTAGTTTCTCATCCCATGAGCCTTTGAAATCAATTACACAGGCTCGAAGCATGTCTTCTAAAATCTGAATGGTACTCTCCGACTGTCCGTCTGTCTAAGGATGGAATGCAGTACTGAACTTCAATGTTGTACCCATAGCCTTTTGCAATCCTTTCCAAAACATTGAAGTAAAGCATGGGTCTCTATCGGACACAATGCTTTTAGGAACACCATGTAATCTAACAATGTTATCCACATATAGTTTGGCTAATCACTCCAGGGTATATTGTGGTTAGCTATAAAGCGAGCTGTCTTAGTCAGACGATCTACAATCACCCAGATTGCGTCAACCCATCTGGGGGTCAGTGGCAAATTGGTGACATAGTTCATTGTAATGCAGTTTCACTTCCAGACTGGCTCCGATAGTGGTTGTAGTAAGTCATGTTGGTCTTTTGCCCTTCAGCCTTTACTTGCTGATAATTCAGACACTGGAACACGCACTAAGCCACATCTGTTATCATTCCTCTTTACCAGTACAATCTTTTCAGGTCATGATACATATTGGTACTCCAGGATGTCCCGAATATTGAGTACAATGGGCTCTTATCATTATCCTCTTCATGATATCCGAGTCTTTATCTTCAGGTATTCAGAATCTACCTCTGTATCTGAGTACTGTCTCCACATCCAAAGTAAGTCAGGGTTAGGTTTTTCTTTCTCTAAATCTTCTTACACCGTTCTTATATACCGATCTAACAAAATTGTTATTTTTACTTCATCCATCAATTCGGAGATGATCTTTAATGCCACTAGCACAGCCGATGAACTATTGCTTCATAGATTCGTCCATAAGTTCTCGTTCAATTGGATCATCACGAGTTTCTATTATATGTTACTCTTCTTTCCCATCTGAATTTGTTGTTGTGAAACATAAGGCAACATTTATACTGGGTCCTTCCTCGAACTTCATAATTCCCTTTTTGTTTAATGCCTTAGCTACTACATTAGCCTTGCACTGGTGACATTGACTATCACAGTCTTAATCCTTCAGGAGTTCCAACCATCTCCTTAGCTTCCTGTTCAACTCTTTATGGTGAAGAGATAAATAAAACTTTTGTGTTCCCATTTAATCTAAAAATTTTCTCCGTATAGATAATGTCTCCAAGTCTTGATTGCCTAATTCATCATCGATAATTCCAAGTCATGAGTAGGGTAACTCTTCTCATGCTCCTTCAGTTTTCTTGAAACATATGCAATCGCTTGTTTACCTTGCATCAACCCGCATCCTAAATCCAATCCGGAAGCATCAGTGTGTATAGGGTAAAAGGTTCCCCTGGTACCGGAATGATCAAGATGGGAGCTGATATCAATCTTGCTTTTAGAGTTTGGAAACATTCTTCACACTTGTCAGTCCAATAAAACTCCTCTCCCTTCCTGGTTAGCTTGGTAAGAGGTTTTGCGATCTTAGAGTGGTCCTCTACAAATCGTCTGTAATAACCAGCTAAACCCAAGAAACTTCTGACCTTCACAATGTTCTTTAGGTGTTTCTCACCATATGATTACTTCTATCTTAATATGGTCCACTTTAATCCCTTTTTATGATGCTATGTGATCTAAGAAGATTACTTTATTTAATCAGGTCTCATATTTCTTGGACTTGGCATAAATCTTTTCACTTTGTAGCTGTTGTGAAGCTGTTCTAAGATCTGTTGTATGAGTTGCTTCATTCTTGGAATAAACCGAAATATCATCTATGAAAACTATGATCGACGTGTCCAATATGTCATGAAACACCCAGTTCATCAGCTCCATAAAAGATGTAAGGGCATTGGTTAATCCAAACATCATAATCGGGAACTCATAATATCCAATCCCAATTTTAGAAGCTATCTTCGAGATATCGCTGTCCAAATTCTTCAGCTGATGATATCTTGACCGAAGATCAATCTTAGAAAATACTTTTGCTCCTTGCAACTGTTTAAACAAGTCAACGATTTGAGGTAGTAGATATCGATTCTTGATCGTGAGCTTGTTTAGTTCCCGGTAGTCTATACATAATCTGACACTACCGTCTTTCTTCTTCATGAATTGGCGCCCCCCATGATGCAATACTTAGCCGATTAGAACCCTTATCTAATAACTCCCGTAGTTGAGTCTCAATCCCTTCAAGTACATAGGAACTACTCTATAGGTGCCTTTGACACAAGTATCGTCCTTGGTAACAAGTCGTTGACGAACTCGGTCATATGATCAGATGGTAACCCAAGTAAGTCTCCTAGAAACACATCAGGAAATTTATGCATCACATCAATATCTTTCATCTGTGGTGCTTCTTTTGGTAACGTATACCACAGATACCATATATCCAACTCCTTTCTCTTCAAAGCATCTCTTCGCCTTTAGCATAGAGAGGATCAGCTTTCACTTCTTAGGCAACAATGCTTCCAATAAAACTAAATTATATGTTGTCTTTATTCTTGAATGATAACATCTTCTATGCACATAACAACTTTGTAGAGTGTTGAGTCAACCAGTCTATTCTCAAGATGACGTCAAAGTCTGCCATTTCAAGTCGATTTAGGTTGCATCCAAATTTCGTCCATCCATATGATTCGAACATTGTTAATAACACTCATCCAATACAACATCTAGTCCAAAAGGGCTTGAACTAGCAAAATCTGGTATAAAGGTCTTAAGAGCACATCTAGCTCCTTAATCTCCTAGTTTTTTTTTTCAAAGACTATTATCAAATCTCATATTGCACTCAGTAGCTTATATTTCTTTTATCATTGCGATTCTACCCTGATCTCTCTTTCATATACCTCGAAAAATATCATGTGATTGTTACTTCATATCCCAAGTCTATCTATAAGCATTAGGGTATATGCTTATACATTCATTAATTCAGCCAAACTCTTTCTTGGTCTTTACTTAATCATTTCATTTAACATTGGGCATAACTCAGTATTACTTGTACTAATCTGAATACTATCAATGCCATGATTTTTTTTTGACTTTATCCTTGTATCGACTCTTAGATTTGCATTTAGAAATCTTCGGCCTAGTCAAAATTCATACTGATATAGCCATATTTAACTCTACTTGAGTGCTATCTATTTCTTTATTGGCTACTCTTGATATTTTTCACTTCTTGCTCATGCACCCTTTTATATGCATGACTCATATTCATCCATTCAACAATCTCGAAACAGATTCTCCTTACTTCATCTGAGGTTTCTTGGCTATAGAGATTTATCTGAATCCAATCATCTTACTTCTCATAATTCCTTATTAACTAAACATCTTATCAATGGATGTCGAGAAATATAAGAATCAAAATGTTTATCCAAAAGCAATTCATTTTCTTCTTTCGAATTCAGGGTAACAACAAACACTTACTTCTTTCGAATTCTGGGTAATGATGAACACTTACTTTATCTAATGAACTTAGGTTTAAAGGATCAGGAGTAAATCTGTAGTAATCCAACCGGCATCAAAAGGTCGTTAAGTTTACACGGTGGTCCAAATACATGGAAAATAGAGGTTCTATAACTCTTAACCTCAAGGTTATAGGTTCTATCGAGTATATAATGTCATTGGTCAAGGCACTATAAGAGTAAATCTGGAGAAAGTTTTCGTACATCAGTAAATCAGGTATAAATCAGAAGATGTACACTCAACATGATTAAACATTTAACTGTTCATTCAGTTCATATCTCTGTTCATGTTGTCGATCATGAGAGTGGCTCAGATTGGTATAATCAGGACTAATACTAAAGAAATAATATCTATAACTCCAATTGACAGATTGAATCAAGAAGGTATCCTGTCAAGACATGAGAATTTAAAATCAGGTATATGCATCCTCTATAATCATAAGAGTAAATCAATAATGCACCGCATCCTATATAACCTATCTATTTATATGGCTACAATATCTTTGATCCTTTGCTGAAAACGTTTGAGGCTTCATCTTCAGAAAATATTCCTCAATCCTTGTTGGATCATTCTGCCATGATGCAGCTATCCCATATATCGGTGGCTGATAAAGGTCACCACCTTAATACACTGCTTGTTGTGTACCAAGCTTCTGCATTGGGGTGTGCGTTACTAGGACTTATTGTATGGTAGGCACTGTGTTATAGCTAACAGGTGTTGGGGGTACAATGTTGCTACCAATTGGTACCGTACTTGGTTTGACCCGGAGATGTTGATGTAGTATTGGCAACTTGGGCAGTGATTCACATAACAACTTGCATAGTCGGTCTCATCTATTATTGCTCATGTATTTTGTCTAGCTAAATTTATTACAATCGTGGCCAAGGTACTTGGTAGTCCAGGTGATTGGTTGGAGTGGGCTGGTTGTTCACCTCCTTTGATTTGCTCCAATATGATTATCATTATTTAGCATCTGCTCAGATGAGTTTTCACTACCCGTTCTCGACCCAGATAGTGGTGGGGTCAAGTTGCAACCTCTTCTTAATGCTCAACGGGTAATGGATCAGCTTGTGGTGGATCTCACTTAGAGTCTCCACGTCACCCAAGAGTATAGCTTTATTTTCTTATAGTTACTCTTATTCTTAATGTATGGCCATTATTCTCTTATCTTTGTTGGATTTAGCCTAAGATCTTTCCCTTTATCTCTACAGAGATTTAGGCGTTACTAGCCATTTTTCTTCTTCTCCCTCTGCCATACATAGGGTTTCACATCTTGTGAGTACCAACTCGGTATTTCATTTTTGCTTTACAGATGCTTCATTCTTCTTACTGTACTATATCCTTTGTATACTTAGGCAACTGCCCGACTTATAGATAGTACCCTTTATTATTTGTTTAGATTTTCTCTTTCTGTCTGTGTATATATATGGTTCCACCTTTTATATGTACATTATTGTCTTGTTTAAGTTCTGTCTCAACCAACACAGGTGCTTATCGTGTGTTTGTATTAAAACTTTAATTTATCCTAACTCAGTTCATGGACCCTAGTGGAAGTATTCAAATTTAATGGGTAAGGCCTAAGAGCTCTGATACCAAGTTGTCACACCCCAATACTGCACCAACCAGAATGGTGTGATGAACCGTCAATAAACCAACGGTTCAACCAGGATTTCAAATAGGCTATCCCCACCATATTAAACCAAAACATATTCCACATTAATCAGAGATAATAAAGTTAATAGCGAAAGTCTTACAGATAATGAACTGAGGTCTAGTCATGATAAATAATTAATATTTCATTTATCTCCAAGTAACCAAAACATAATTCAATACATATTACAACTATCCAAATACAAAAGTTAAACAATAAGCGTATCCACAGTTGAAACGCTTGCTTAACGAATCACAATAGTCCTCCATAGCTTGCCCATCATAGCCGTCACCCGTTAATATGTTGGCGTGTTGACATAATCTTCAACCGTAATACCTGCAACATCAGAAACTAAAGATAATTGCATGCGCGAGGGTCAGCTCTCCAACTTGAGCTCAGTGAGTAAACAAAACAATGCAACAAACATATGCATGCATTCAATTCATATCTTTGGTCTGGTTCATAAGTTTGCAATGTGCAATAGAAAGGATAGGTAGCCACCGCACCTCTATACACGAATGTGTAGAACCACCCAATGGATCAAACACTATTGCCGCCCCCACATGCACCCACCATGGAATAGAGATAGAACTAAAGTGCTTAGGACCGCACCGCATCACACTTCCACTGATGCTCTACCCATACCAACACGTAAGCCCCTACTGGCGAGGGCTTACAAACTGGGCTCGTAACTAACCGATCCTAATGTCAAACAGTGTATCCAATGCCTCACCCCAACATCCCTCAATATGTCCATAGAGATAGAGCTAAGGCCCCCCGGCAGAGTCAGAGACTACACGGTCTGAGACCACCTCCCCTGATGCCCTACGACGTAATAGTTCTGCTAAGGTAATGGCGATATGATGATGTTAGTTGACAAGACTTGAGTAGAGATAGAGCTAGAGTTTGTGACCATGATGAACCACAGTGTCACGTCTTTCCCCTGATGCTCCACTCGCATCAAGTACACTAACCACACACATAAATTCACATGCCTATTCCTAGCATCATCATCATCATCATGTTATAACAAACGAAATTAAATATGCATGAACAATAATAACAGAAATATTAGATGACATGTGATATGCACATTACAATCATACAAACATAGAATCTTTCATGGTATTGGACTCAATAAACAAAAATAGTTTATTATTAGCCAATTAATTTAGGTCTTGTTCCCTCACCTTTGATTGAGTGTAGATCCTCGTTCAAGCTTTATGAATCACTTTTAAATCAATAGAAAGGCCTAACAAGTCGATAGATTTTGATTATAATTAATTCCAATAAATTTAGACTAACTGAAATCGTAGGGTCGCAGGTAGGGTAGCACCTAGGGTAGCAGTTTCTACGACCCTAGGGTGTAGGGTCAGACGTGGGGTCGGATACCATTCGACCCTACGTGCGACCACACCCTCTCTGGGACTTCCCGAGGGCAAGTGGTCGATCCTATGGTCTCGTAGGGTCGGATATCATTCGACCCTACGTGCGACCACACGTATTCTGAGTCAACCTTTCATTCTAAAGTTCATTCTTTCATGTTTTGATCATTTGGCTTACTTTCATGGTCCATTCTAAAATTGTTCTATGGCTCAAAACTCCAAGTTATACCCTATTCATTGTCTATAACAATTTTCTCCATGGAATCTATTGGAACTTGTCCATGGATGGATGATTTGGGTTTCTCCTAATCCTATGTTCTTCATAACTATTCTAGGATCTCTTATTAAGGTAAGGAATTAGGTTCATACCTTTATTCAGAGGTTTCTCTGAAGTTTCCTTTTCTTCCTTAGTCTTCTTCTTCAAGTTTCCTTCTCTTCTTCTCTTCCTTCTCTTTCTCTTTCTCTCACTTTCAATTAGGATTGTAAAGGAGTAAAAGCGGCTAAGGGACGTCCTATTTATAGAGGAAAACCCTTCATAATAAGTCCCAATGAGTTTAGGAAAGATCCCCTTGGAATTAGGAAAGTTCCCTAATTTTCGGTTCGTGCTGTTTTCGTAGGGTCGGACGTAGGGTCGGATGTAGGGTCACATAATCCGAGACCCTACGTTTTAGAACATGTGACCCCACCACCAAAAAGTCATGGGTTGGACTTCTGTTGAGGTGGGGTCGACCCTACCTGTTTAAGCATGCGACCCTACCCTCATTTTTTACTGTTTTTGAGTTAAACTTCATACTTGGTCTTGTGGTTTCATCTCGCACTTGGTCCACTTGGCTCGACCATGATATGTAGGCTTGGTTCAAGGTGGTAAGACCGGTTAATTCGATACGGGTCTTACAGTAGGCCAGTGGACTCTATTGATTTCCTTTTTAATTGTTGGATACCCCCTCTTGTTGGCACGGTCAAATTTAATACTAATGCTTCTCTGGACCTTGATTTATCTCATAGTTCTATTGGTTTGGTTTGCAGAAAAGATTATGGGGAGCCTTTATTTGCTATGGCTGAATCGGTATGGTTTACATCTTCAGTAGTGGACGAGGCATTGGCGGTGCACAAAGCTTTGGTATTGGCTATTCAGTATGGTTTTACTTCCATTATCATAGAAACAGATAGTTTGGAGGTAATCCAGTATTTAGAGGGGAAAAAAACAGATTTTTGATGTCTACATGGGGCCTATCCTTAGGGATATTCTAGATTGTCTAATCAAACGATGTAATGCTTCTTTTGTTTTTACACCTAGGCAACGAAATAGGATGGCGCATGAAGTGGCGAAACAGGTTAGATTAAATCCACAAACACTTTGGTGGGATTCGTATTCTGCCTGGTTAAAGAATTTGTGTAACTCTGATGTACACTGTTTTGATGAAAGTAATGATCAATGAGCTCGTTTTATACCCAAAAAAAAGAAGCAAAATGCATACATTGAGAAGGTTTATAAGGAATGGGTCAATGTTGTGCCTGTCCTTCCAATAGGATGTGGGTAATGGAGCTTGAGAGATTGGTGTTTTTGATTTCTAGGGGTATAAGCCCATAATCAGGGTCAATATCAAGGTCAATCCGACTCTGAATCAGGGTTAATCAGGGTTAACCCAGCCCAACCCGGCCCTGTCAGGGTCAATCAGGGCAGGTTAGGGTTAGGCCCAACCCTGCCAGGGTAAGGGTTAGGGTTGTACATTTTCTGACCCTGACAGGGTTGGACAGGGTTAGGGTCAAGTTTAAATAGTTAGGGTTGGGATTAGGGTTTTGAAAACCCGGCCCAACCCGGCCCTGTTGCAGCCTAATTCCCACGACCTGTTATTCAATCTTGCCAACGTACATCAATTTGGTTTCTTTTCCAGTTTACCATACTTGTATATCGTATTGTGGTTATTTTTATTCATTTTGTTATTGGGTCCTCACAACATGATGATTCTTTGATCATATGTGTTGGCTTCCACATGTGCATGTTGGGTTTGGCTCCGCCTTTCTTATTATGAATTTGATGGGATGAAATATGACTGTTGATCTTGTATTTTGGGTGATGAAATTGATCCGATGTGCTTAGAAATTTAATGTGATGAAAAATTGATCCAACCATAGGATTGAATTTTTTTTATTGGTCCGACCATGTGATGGGAATTTTAATGCGATTGGTCCGACCATATGATTAAAATTTTAATGTGGGTGATCCAACCACATGATCTGAATTTTATGAAAATTGATCGTGACCATATAATTGGAATTTTCATGAGTTGATCATGGTTTTTGATTTGGAATTTTGATGAGATTTCAAGTAATTCGAACCATTGGATTGTCTTGATAAGTGACTTTATCGAATATGAATGATTGGAGTATCATGATGAATGATTTAAACCATTGGATTATCTTTGGAAGTGATTTTAATCAATCGGAATGGTTGGATTGTGATCTTAAGTAATTTGAACCATTAGATTGTCTTGATAAGTGACTTTATCGAATCTGAGTGGTTAGATTATCATGATGAGTGATCTGAACCGTTAGATTATCTTTGGAAATGATTTAAATGAATTTGAATGGTTGGATTATGATCTTAAGTGATTTAAACCATTGGATTTTTATTATGAGTGATTTTGAGTGATTTGAACCATTGGATCTTGATCATGAGTGTTTTTGATGAATCCGAGCGTTTGGATTATCATGATGAGTGATCTGAATCGCTAGATTATCTTTGGGAATGATTTAAATGGATCTGAATGGTTGAATTATGATCTTGAGTGATTTGAATCGTTGGATTTTTATTGTGAGTGATTTTGAGTGATTTGAACCATGGGATCTTGATCATGAGTGTTTTTAATGAATCTGAGCGGTTGGATTAGTACGTTAAGTGATCTAAACCGCTAGATTATCTTTTTGTGAGATCTTAGCTATTTTGATGAGATATGAGTCATTGATCATGATTATAACTTGATGTGAGATCTGAGCCGTTGGTCTTGACTGTTCTGATGAAATCTAAGTCTTGATCATGATCATCATTTTTTTTAAAGAGATATAACCGTTAGATTGAGGATCTGATTTTGTCTACATTATTATATCCATGCGTCTATCATATTCACTTGATGACATTGTCATATTGTGCACATGCCATGTTTAGAATGCTTACACCATTAGCTTTGAGAACACTACCATGTTTGACATGCTTGTTAATGCCATGCTTGAATGATATCTGTCGTCGGTAAAAAACTTACTTTCTGCTACACCCTAATCGAACTGTCATGCATGTACACTGATAGAAGACATTCCTAGGTGTGGGGACGTGCATGTAGGCACCCACATTCAGGGATGGATAAAAGCGGAAAAGATAAAAGTCTTAATAAAAAATCATGAAGCCTAGCCCAAAAATTCTAAAATTAGGGTTTAAGTTAAAAGGGTAGCTTTAGGAGGATCCCTACACTTCAACTCATTCCTCTAAGGTGCAGAAACCTAGATAGGTGTGATGTGAACCCAACCATAGATCATCTAGGATCATCATTCGGTCCGGCTGGACCACCCATATTTCGATCCAAGCGGGTCATCCAATGAACATCGTTTTCGAACTACGGCAATCCTGATTCTTAGGGCAAATCCTAAGATACATAGGTAGTCTGGGAAGACTCCCAGATACGATTCCACACCTCAATTAATATACCCTACTCCCTGAGAGACACATTCTACTCCCGGAGAGACACACCCTACTCCCTGATAGACACACACCTTCCTCCCTGAGAGACATACTCTACTCCTTGAGAGAAAAACTTTTCCTCACTGAGAGACATACACCTACTCCCTGAGAGACATACTCTACTCCCTGAGAGACACACTCTACTCCTTGAGAGACAAACCTTTCCTCCCTAAGATACATACACCTACTCCCTGAGAGACATACTCTACTCCCTAAGAGATACACTCTACTCCCTGAGAGACAAACCTTTCCTCCCTGAGAGACATACACCTACTCCCTGAAAGACATACTCTACTACCTGAGAGACACACTCTACTCCCTGAGAGAAACATATTTTCTCCTTTAGAGACAAACCCTACTCCCTGAGAGACATATTTTACTCCCTGAGAGACACACTCTACTCCCTGAGGGACAAACTTTTCCTCCCTGAGAGACAAACCTTTCCTCCCTAAGAGACATACACCTACTCCCTGAGAGGCATACCTACTCCCTAAGAGACACACTCTACTCCCTGAGAGACAAACCTTTCCTCCCTGAGAGACATACACCTACTCCCTGAGAGACATACACCTACTCCTTGAGAGACATACTGAGAGACACACTCTACTCCCTGAGAGACAAACCTTTCCTCCCTGAAAGACATACTCTACTCCCTGAGAGACACACTCTACTCCCTGAGAAACAAACCTTTTCCTCCCTGAGAGACAAACCTTACTCCCTGAGAGGCATACTTTACTCCCTGAGAGACATACCCCTCCCTGAGAGACACACCTACTCCCTGAGAGACATACCTACTCCCTAAGAGTACACATACTTTACTCCCTGAGAGTGCTTGCATATCTTAGTTCCTAAGGCTACCTAATCCACCCAACAACGAACTACGTTGTACCTGATTTTCAGGACCTCTGGAATACGTAGGCAACTTGGAGGACTCTCTAAGTACTGTACCACATCATAGTATCCTTAGGTCCTCCATAACCATATCCATATTCATATCCATATTCACTTCAATCTATATTAGGCTACCTCTAGGTTCAATCTCAATCATCATCAAGCACAAACTTTAACTTGAACAATTGAATCTAAGGAAGCTTAATCATAATCCACATCCATAAACTTTAATCACATTCTATTTCGAACTACGTTTTGGACTTGATTTCTAGGATTGGAATATGTAGGCAATTTGAAACGTTTTAGACATCTCAGATTCAGTCCATCACCGAACCATCTTTGGTTCGGTTCATTCTATATTATTTTGTATGTTTTTTTTTTACTTTGAGTACATGTTTGGCTGAACTTAGGCTAGAAGAACTTAGCAACTTGGAATAGGATCTGTAAGACCAGCACGCCACGAATTTGGTTTAACCTTACGTTCTCGTGTCGTGATCAGTCTTCCCATCATAATTGACTCAAGTGAACCAATTGTATGAAGAAACTACAAGATGAGGTAAGCAATAAGTCCAATTTAGTTGGTATGATTGACTGTTTAAGTTTGTGTGGAAGCAACCAGTCAAAAACTAAAAACCAATAAATTTTGGGTCTATGGTGGCAGTTTTGAGGGATACGGTCGCACCTATGGTCGACCATAGTGAGACCATGTGACCTATGGTCTCATGTTTTGGTGGTACAATCAATGGTTTATGCGACCGTATGATTGACCGTACGAACCCAGAACCGACTCTGTGTTTAGGAAACTTTCCTAATTTGAGGAGGACTCTTTCCTAATTAAAGTGGGACTCTATATGGAGGTTTTTCCTTTATATAAGGGACGTTCTTTAGCCTCTCTCACTCTTTTAGAACCCATATTGAAACTCTAAACCTAAGAAAGAAAGAGAGAGAGAGAGAGGAAGAGAAGGAGAAGGAGATTTGGAGAAGAAGGTTGAAAGGAAGGTTTTGTAGAGAAGAGTTCTATCTCTCTACAACAAGCTTAAGGTATGGACTTGACTCTGTAGGATAGATCAAATAGGATGGGTTCCTTTCCATCAAACTGATGTGTTGAATCTAATGTAACGATTTCGGTTATAGAATTTCTAAGCAAAATCATGAGAGAATAAGTTAGGGATAATTGATAAGGATAAACTGTGATCAAAGGCCATAGAATGATTTTAGGATGAATCTCATTGATGATCCATGAGGAGAAACTCATATGAGAAGTAAAAATTAACTTGTCTATGTATGGTCGCAACTATGGTCGACCATAGGATGAGAAAAGAGTCGACCACAGCCACTCTGGAAGAATTCAGGAAACATACGGTCGCAAGTATGGTCGCATGTAATGTGACCATAGGGTATCGACCGTATGTCCTACGGTGGCATATATTGCGAACATAGGATCGACCATAGCATCAACCGTAGGAAAACAGCAAGCATATTTTAAGACCAAACAAGGTTTTTGACTACTGTAACTTGGTAAACTTGAACCCTAACTTAGATACATTAATTGTTTAGGTTCCTAATAGATTCAAAGTGACTTCCAAAGCTTGGGAGAGGAACAAGGAGAGGAACAAACATCGATCAAAGGTGAGGAACAAGACCTAAATTAATTGGTTAATAACAAACTGCTTATTTTTATTGAGTCCAATGTTATGATTGATTCTATGCTTGTATGCTTGTAATGTGCATTTTACATGTCATCCAATATTCCTGCTATTACTATTCATGCATATTTAATTCTGTTTATTTATAATATGATGATAATGATGCTAGGAATTGGCATATGAATATATGTGTGTGGTTGGTGTGTTGGATGCGAGTGGAGCATTAGGGGGAGGACATGGCTCGTTACCAGACTCTAGCTCTATCTCTACTCAAGTCTTGCCCACTAACATCGTCGTATCGCCATTACCATAGCAGAACTATTACGTCGTAGGGCATCAGGGGAGGTGGTCTCAGACCGTGTGGTCTCTGACTCTGTCGGGGGGCCTTAACTCTATCTCTATTGATGTATTGAGGGATGCTGGGATGAGGCCTTGGATACACTATTTGGCATTAAGATTGGTTAGTTACGAGCCCATTTTGTAAGCCATCGCCAATAGGGGCTTACGTGTTGGTATGGGTAGGGCATCAGGAGAAGTATTGGCGGTGTTTGATCTTGACACTTTAGCTTTATCTCTATTCCATGGTGGGTGCATGTGGGACGACAATAGTGTTTGATCCATTGGACGGATTCACACACTCATGTATATAGGTGTGGCGGCCACCAAACCTTTCTATAGCACATTGAAAACTTATAAACCAGACCAAAGATATGAATTGAATGCATGCATATGTTTGTTGTATTGTTTTGTTTACTCACTGAGCTCAAGTTGGAGAGCTGACCCTCGCGCATGCAATTCTTTTAGTTTCTGATGTTGCAGGTGTTACTGTTGAAGACTACATAAATGTGTCAACGTATAGACATGTGGCGACTATGGATGTGCAAGTTGTGGAAGACGAATATGACTCGTTAAGCGACCGTTTTAACTATATTTACGCTTAATGGTTAACTTTCATATTTTGATACTTGTAATATGTACCAATTATGTTTTGGTTACTTGAAGATAATTTATTAAATATTTATTTATCATTGTAGACACTTAGTTCATTATTAATATGACTTCCGCTATTTATTTATTTACTCTGATTATTATTGTGGAATGTGTAGTTGGTTTGGAATGTTGGCATAGCCTATACGAGATCATAGTTTGAACCGTTGGTTCTCATGACGGTTCATCACACCATTGATTAGTCCAGAATTGGGGTGTGACAGGATCCCACATGAGCCCTAGTCATCATCCATTGACTATGAACAGTCAGAATCATAGAGTCTAAGGAAAGAAGAATCACATAGGAGGCCGATTTTGGATCGGACAGTTTTGGGTGCCTAACACCTTCCCAAACTGTACCTTGAACGCTTATCCGTTCTCTGATAGACCAAAGCCAATATGTTGGGTCGTGAGTCAATAGAAGTCTTATCTCCGGATGAGGCTACATTTTTAGGTCCTAGACCTTAATCTAGGTGGCGACTCCAAATCATTTACCGTCCATTCAGCGTGGGTGGACATTTGTCCTTGCAACCAATAAGAGTGAAACTGAACCAACCTGATAATGGACCGATAAGAGTCCATTAAGCTGATGCTTTATTAAATATACATGTAGGAAACCAACACCAAAACTGAACCATCCCGATAAAGCCCATTAATCCAATTTTTTTTTACTACATATACTTATCGTAAATCGGAACCGAACCAATAGCGGATCGAAAATAGTCCGTTAGGCCAACCAGATAACAAACTGACACCAGACTGGTCTATTAATTGACATGTACAGTGCAGCCCACCCTAACCTGAATCTTTTATTATGTTTCAGACTACCCCTAAAACCCAAGACCAACTTAGCCCAGACCGAAACCGACCCGTTGACACCCCTACTATCGGACAATGTTCTTTGGCCCAATTAACAAATAGGGAAAATTTCACCCACCCCTTGTATTTTCCTTTTATATCCCCCAACCCCCAACTTTGCCAATAATATCACCAGCACACCCTGCTGTTAATTTAACAAACAGAAAATATAAAATTACTCAATTACCCTCCCCAATAAATTGATAACAAAATAACAATTTTGCCATCACATTTATAGTTCTTTATAAACTCATCTTTTCCATTTTGTTTTGGTTTTTTTTTCTGAGTGGTAAACATCATTGGCGAGTGTGTGCAGTAAACATCTTGGCATTGGTTGTTCCTGGCGGTAATCTTTATCTTCTCCGGTGACAGCAAGGTAAACACTAACCCCCTCCGAATCTGATCTCCGACAAAGCTTTTTTGTTTCTTTCATATATTTTCTACCCTAAACCTAGGGGTTGATCCAAAGCTCCAGCAAAGTTAATTTTTTCTTTCGTATCTAGCTCTCTATTGAAGCCTTCGATAGCAGTGAAAACCCTTCAATTTTAATGGTGAAGTGAGCTGGAATTTCTTCTGTAATCGTTCTTGAAACTCCTACCAATCATTAATATGATCAATATAGACTCATAATTTCACACACACACCTGGAATTTCTTCTGTAATCGTTCTTGAAACTCCTACCAATCATTAATATGATCAATATAGACTCATAATTT
Source organism: Protea cynaroides (assembly GCA_028583415.1). Lineage (NCBI taxonomy): Eukaryota > Viridiplantae > Streptophyta > Magnoliopsida > Proteales > Proteaceae > Protea > Protea cynaroides. The sequence continues at coordinate 105,488,759 of CM053276.1, forward strand.
CACACACACACCTGGAATTTCTTCTGTAATCGTTCTTGAAACTCCTACCAATCATTAATATGATCAATATAGACTCACACACACACAAGAGAGTTCTTGAAACTCCTACCAATTTCTTCTGTAATCGTTCTTGAAACTCCTACCAATCATTAATATGATCAATATAGACTCATAATTTCACACACACACACACACACACACAGAGTTCATCAAACTAGTTGTAGGGGTTTGCCAGGAAAGAAAAAAAACATTACAGTGATAATTTGAGGGGAAGAACTCTTAGAAGCGAAGGGAAGAGGAGCAAGGATGAAGGAATCAACTAAGGAGAACTCTTCGGAATCTGTGATTGTGGTTGCCGGAACCATGGCTTTCGGATGGCTGACCATAGAGCACGCTTTACCTAGAGAAAGCTCATGACGCCATGGACAAGTCCGATCCCACCAGCAATCTTGATGATCTTGATACCAGCCAAGTTCCCAAGTCTTTTTTGTCCAGTGCAGATGATGTCTCCGCCCGTGTTCAAACTGAAGTAGATTTCTCTCATCAATATCTCGATGCTCTTTTCCATTTTCCTTGCACTCAATGTATCCAGTTTTGGCTTCTAAGTAGGATCCCTTGTTGTCCAAAATAAAAATGGGTCTCTCTTGAATTTTGATATCCCATCAAAAAGGAAAATTTTCATATACAACCTAATAAGGATTGCTAACATCATCTACCACCCACAAGTTTGAAAAAACATTACCTACCATCCAAAATCTTTGCACCGTAACCAAAGAAGCCCACTCCGTCCATAAATTCCCATTAGATGTTGATGTCAGCTAAAATGAAACATTTGATGGACAATACTACCCTTTGAACCAAGTTAAAAGACAATTTTATCTATTATTTGAATTTTTACCTTTAACCCAATCGAATTCTTTTAGTAACAGTAACAGTAAAAAAAATAAAAAAATAAAAAAGAAAGGAAAAAAGGAAAAACCTTGACGCATCGTTCTTGATCCTTGTATCTATCTATAACTTTGTTTCTCTTTTTGCAAAAAAATTAAATAGAAGCACGAAGGTGGTATGAGTGAAATATATGCACAAACCTTCATGAAGTAAATTTTAGCAATTAAGTTATACTTCAATTTCAGTTTAAGTTTCCTTGTAACCTGCAACTGCAGTGACAGAAGGCATCCTTGGAGTTGGTCAGGTGAAAAACGAAGAAATGTGTAGAAGTCCAAGAAAGACGAGAAAAAAATTGAAAATCGTATGAATCAAGCAGAGGATCTATCAAAGAATCAAGATACAAAAGAGAAAGAACCTCCAAGGAGCAGAAAGATTCGTCACAATGATAAAAAATAAAAAATAAAAAATAGGGTAAAAGACAGTTACCTCCCCTGTAACTTACCTTATTGACCATTGATCCCTAAAGGTTTCAAAAGAGACAGTTACCTCCCCTAAATAACTATTAAAATCCAAATAGCCCCATGCGTTAAGAATATTCCATTAGATGGTAACGGTGGCAGTCCAATATTTTTTTAAAAACCAAATTACCCTTTTAGAGAGATAAACTACCTATTTTACCCTTACTATTTAATAAGGTTACTACTTCCCCATTTGCTCTCTTACATTTTTTCCGATTTTCAAACCGTTAAATCGCCTTCTTCTTTGGAGCTCTCCGCCGCTGCAAATCCTTGAATATTGAAGCAATTTCTCTTAAAATCTCTCTTGATTTTCAATCCCTATTTTCACTCTTATCTTCCCTCATCTTTCTCCCATTCCAGTCGCCCTTAGTTGACGGTCATTTTCTCTCCTATTCTTCTTTGGTTTCTTCTCTCCTAAAATCTATCCAGATTTTCAATCCCTATTTTCACTTCTATCTTCCCTCAGCTTTCTCCCATTCCAATTGTCTCCTATTCTTCTTCGGTTTCTTCTCTCCTAAAATCTATCCAGATTTTCAATCCCTATTTTCACTCCTATCTTCCCTCATATTTCTCCCATTCCAATCGTCTCCTATTCTTCTTCGGTTTCTTCTCTCCTAAAATCTATCCAGATTTTCAATCCCTATTTTCACTCCTATCTTCCCTCATCTTTCTCCCATTCCAATCATCACATATTCTTCTTCGGTTTCTTCTCTCATAAAATCTCTCCAGATTTTCAATCTCTATTTTCACTCCTATCTTCCCTCATTTTTCTCCATCCCAGTCGCTCTTATAGGCTGTGTTTGGTATCATTTTTGTTTTTGATTTTTGTTCAAATTTATAGTTTTGAAAAGGTTTGGCATAATTTATGAGTGCTATTTATGAAAAATAAAAATAAAAACAAGTCAAAATTCAAAAAGAGGTCTCAACCTCTTTTTGATTTTTTGTCAAAAATTATTTTTGTTATGTTTTGCTCAAAACACTTAAAACATGTGTTAAAATAAAGGGTTAAAAAAGTAATTTAGTTTCCTTTTATAAAACCACCCCAAATCAAATCCTCAAACACTCTTCTCGTTGACGAGAGAAAGTAAAGCACAGAGACGCAGACCTGCAACTTCGTCCTAGAGACAGCTCTGACGGCGACGACGACGACAATCATTCCAACAGAGGCGACGTCATTTCTCCAAAGACTTTCAAAATCATTTTTAGACATAGTATGCCAAATATGTTTTTCATTCTACCATCTATTTTTATTATAGCTACCAAACAACATTTTATTTTTGAACAAAAATTATTTTCAAAATAATTTTTGTTAAATAGATAAAAAACAAAAACAAAAATGATACCAAACATAGTCTTAGTCCACGGCCATTTTATCTCCTATTTTTCTTCGGTTTCTTCTCCTACTTCCTCTCCTGGCAGATTCTGCTCTTCCCTCAATGTCAAAATCAAAAACCATGCCATTTCTCCTTCCTTTCCTAGCTATCTCTCTTCAAACCCCGATACTTCCCCTTCTTTTTCTGTTGCAACTGATTTCTCACAGGTTTTCTCCTCACCAAAATTCGGAGATCCCCAACCCCTTTTTTTTTCCTCTGCCATTTTCTCTCACACCTTACTCTTCTCTCTTGATTCGACAAGTACTTTAATTAACTCACCCATTATATATATCCAAAGGAATCAGGAGGGCTGTCAACAAGGAAGAGCGAAGGAAAACCAGAATATGAATTTCATATTAAAAATGAGAATCCAACATGATTAAACACAAATTAGAATACCAACTCATGAAAATCAAAACTAGTGCTTAATCAAGGAGTTTTGCCTCACTGGTCGCCTATAATCGTTCTGCTTGCATCTGAGTCCATCATATCATCTCCGTCGGAAAGAACGTGAGGGAGAATGAGAAGAAGATGAGATTAGGGTTTATTTTAGTTGGATATAAAAGGGTTATATTGGTCTTTTAACAGTAATAAGATTTAAAGTATGGATAAAAGGTTGAGGGTAGAGTTGTTCATAAAAAATTTAACTTTAACACCATTAAAAATTGGGGCTATTTGGATTTTAATAGTTATTTAAGGGAGGTAACTGTCTTTTTTGAAATCTTTGGAGGTGAACGGTCAATAAGGTAAGTTATAGGGGAGGTAACTATCTTTTACCCTAAAAAATAAATAAAAAAAACAAAGGTTAGGGTTCAAGATTGGAGGAACCCTAACTACGTAGAAATAATGTGAATGAAATCGAATAAATTTGTCCCAAATAAGTGAAACAGAGTGATAAAAAAGAAGAATAACAAAGTAGATCGAAGGAATCAAGAGCAAACCAGAAGAAATTTTGTAGAAGAAACGTCATCTAATACCATGTTGAAATGCATAGTCAATCAGAGAAAAACCAAAAATGTGTAGAAGCCTCATTATGTTACAGAAATGAATATTCTACCAAAAAACAAAGAAATGAATATTCTACCAAAAAACAAAGAAATGAATATCAAAGGCTTACACCGGCTAACTGAGTGGGCCTAGATCCAATGTTCTGAAATGTGACGGATGTGTGTAATAAATGAATGGGTAGCATTAGACAAGGCTGCAGGCTGATGATGAGTTGTTGTTAATGGGGGATTTTGGATACCCCACTTTCGGTCTCCTTTTAATTTTGTCATTTCTCTCATCATCCATCACTATTGAGAAGAAGCACTCATCTTATTTGTTTCCTCTTCCATCTTATTTTTTATTCTTTCGTTTTTTTCAGACAAAGAAATAACGGCAACTTCATCTTCTTCTTCATATTTTTCTGCCGGCCTTCCATCTTATTTTTTATTCTTTTGTTTTTTTCAGACAAAGAAATAACGGCAACTTCATCTTCTTCTTCGGAACTCTCCGCCACTGCAAATCCTTGAATATTGAAGCAATTTCTCTTAAAAACTCTCTTGATTTTCAATCCATATTTTCACTCTTATCTTCCCTCATCTTTCTCCCATTCCAGTCGCCCTTAGTTGACGGTCATTTTTTCTCCTATTCTTCTTTGGTTTCTTCTCTCCTAAAATCTATCCAGATTTTCAATCTCTATTTTCACTCCTATCTTCCCTCATCTTTCTCCCATTCCAGTCGCTCTTAGTCCACGGCCATTTTATCTCCTATTTTTCTTCGATTTCTTCTCCTACTTCCTCTCCTGGCAGATTCGGCTCTTCCCTCAATGTCGAAATCAAAAATCATGTCATTTCTCCTTCCTTTCCTAGCTATCTCTCTTCAAACCCCGATTCTTCCCCTTCTTTTTCTGTTGCAACTGATTTCTCACAGGTTTTCTCCTCACCAAAATTCGGAGATCCCCAACCCCTTTTTTTTTCCTCTGCCATTTTCTCTCACACCTCACTCTTCTCTCTTGATTCGACAAGTACTTTAATTAACTCACCCATTATATATATCCAAAGGAATCAGGAGGACTATCAACAAGGAAGAGCGAAGGAGAACCAGAATATGAATTTCATATTAAAAATGAGAATCCAACATGATTAAACACAAATTAGAATACCAACTCATGAAAATCAAAACTAGTGCTTAATCAAGGAGTTTTGCCTCACTGGTCGCCTATAATCGTTCCGCTTGCATCTGAGTCCATCATATCATCTCCGCCAGAAAGAACGTGAGGGAGAATGAGAAGAAGATGAGATTAGGGTTTATTTTAGTTGGATATAAAAGGGTTATATTGGTCTTTTAACAGTAATAAGATTTAAAGTATGGATAAAAGGTTGAGGGTAGAGTTATCCATAAAAAAATTAATTTTAACACTGTTAAAAATTGGAGCTATTTGGATTTTAATAGTTATTTAGGGGAGGTAACTGTCTTTTTTGAAATCTTTGGAGGTGAACGGTCAATAAGGTAAGTTATAGGGGAGGTAACTATCTTTTACCCTAAAAAATAAATAAAAAAAACAAAGGTTAGGGTTCAAGATTGGAGGAACCCTAACTACGTAGAAATAATGTGAATGAAATCGAATAAATTTGTCCCAAATAAGTGAAACAGAGTGATAAAAAAGAAGAATAACAAAGTAGATCGAAGGAATCAAGAGCAAACCAGAAGAAATTTTGTAGAAGAAACGTCATCTAATACCATGTTGAAATGCATAGTCAATCAGAGAAAAACCAAAAATGTGTAGAAGCCTCATTATGTTACAGAAATGAATATTCTACCAAAAAACAAAGAAATGAATATTCTACCAAAAAACAAAGAAATGAATATCAAAGGCTTACACCGGCTAACTGAGTGGGCCTAGATCCAATGTTCTGAAATGTGACGGATGTGTGTAATAAATGAATGGGTAGCATTAGACAAGGCTGCAGGCTGATGATGAGTTGTTGTTAATGGGGGATTTTGGATACCCCACTTTCGGTCTCCTTTTAATTTTGTCATTTCTCTCATCATCCATCACTATTGAGAAGAAGCACTCATCTTATTTGTTTCCTCTTCCATCTTATTTTTTATTCTTTCGTTTTTTTCAGACAAAGAAATAACGGCAACTTCATCTTCTTCTTCATATTTTTCTGCCGGCCTTCCATCTTATTTTTTATTCTTTTGTTTTTTTCAGACAAAGAAATAACGGCAACTTCATCTTCTTCTTCGGAACTCTCCGCCACTGCAAATCCTTGAATATTGAAGCAATTTCTCTTAAAAACTCTCTTGATTTTCAATCCATATTTTCACTCTTATCTTCCCTCATCTTTCTCCCATTCCAGTCGCCCTTAGTTGACGGCCATTTTCTCTCCTATTCTTCTTTGGTTTCTTCTCTCCTAAAATCTATCCAGATTTTCAATCTCTATTTTCACTCCTATCTTCCCTCATCTTTCTCCCATTCCAATCGTTTCCTATTCTTCTTCGGTTTCTTCTCTCCTAAAATCTATCCAGATTTTCAATCCCTATTTTCACTCCTATCTTCCCTCATCTTTCTCCCATTCCAATCGTCTCATATTCTTTTTCGATTTCTTCTCTCCTAAAATCTCTCCAGATTTTCAATCTCTATTTTCACTCCTATCTTCCCTCATCTTTCTCCCATTCCAGTCGCTCTTAGTCCACGGCCATTTTATCTCCTATTTTTCTTCGATTTCTTCTCCTACTTCCTCTCCTGGCAGATTCGGCTCTTCCCTCAATGTCAAAATCAAAAACCATGCCATTTCTCCTCCCTTTCCTAGCTATCTCTCTTCAAACCCCGATTCTTCCCCTTCTTTTTCTGCTGCAACTGATTTCTCACAGGTTTTCTCCTCACCAAAATTCGGAGATCCCCAATCCCTTTTTTTTCCCTCCTCCATTTTCTCTCACACCTTACTCTTCTCTCTTGATTCGACAAGTACTTTAATTAACTCACTCATTATATATATCCAAAGGAATCAGGAGGGCTGTCAACAAGGAAGAGCGAAGGAAAACCAGAATATGAATTTCATATTAAGAATGAGAATCCAACATGATTAAACACAAATTAGAATACCAACTCATGAAAATCAAAACTAGTGCTTAATCAAGGAGTTTTGCCTCACTGGTCGCCTGTAATCGTTCCGCTTGCATCTGAGTCCATCATATCATCTCCGCCAGAAAGAACGTGAGAGAGAATGAGAAGAAGATGAGATTAGGATTTATTTTAGTTGGATATAAAAGGGTTATATTGGTCTTTTAACAGTAGTAAGATTTAAAGTATGGATAAAAGGTTGAGGGTAGAGTTGTTCATAAAAAATTTAACTTTAACACCGTTAAAAATTGGGGCTATTTGGATTTTAATAGTTATTTAGGGGAGGTAACTGTCTTTTTTGAAACCTGGGGTCAACGGTCAATAAGGTAAGTTATAGGGTAGGTAACTGTCTTTTACCCTAAAAAATAAATAAAAAAACAAAGGTTAGGGTTCAAGATTGAAGGAACCCTAACTACGTAGAAATAATGTGAATGAAATCGAATAAATTGTCCCAAATAAGTGAAACAGAGTGATCAAAAAGAAGAATAATAGAGTAGATCGAAGGAATCAAGAGCAAACCAGCAAAAATTTTGTAGAAGAAACGTCATCTAATACCATGTTGAAATGCATAGTAAAACAGAGAAAAACGAAGAAATGTGTAGAAGCCTCATTATGTTACAGAAATGAATATTCTACCAAAAAACAAAGAAATGAATATCAAAGGCTTACACCGGCTAACTGAGTGGGCCTAGATCCAATGTTCTGAAATGTGACGGATGTGTGTAATAAATGAATGGGTAGCATTAGACAAAGCTGCAGGCTAATGATGAGTTGTTGTTAATGGGAGATTTTGGATACCCCACTTTCGGTCTCCTTTTAATTTTGTCATTTCTCTCATCATCCATCACTATTGAGAAGAAGCACTCATCTTATTTGTTTCCTCTTCCATCTTATTTTTTATTCTTTCGTTTTTTTCAGATAAAGAAATAACGGCAACTTCATCTTCTTCTTCATATTTTTCCGCCGGCCATATTGACTGTCACCGGATGAACTCAAAGAAAAATCGAAAAGTAAGTGAGAGGGATGATCTCGAGCTACAACAGTATGAACTGATGGAGGCGGTGGGGTAAAAGGAAGCAGTGAAGGAGACGGAGACGGAGACAGCGACGGCGGGGTCGCTATTAGTGGTTCTGGTGGGGGTGGCATGATCGGTGGTTGCAGTAGTAGTGTCACAAAAAGAAAAAAAAAAAGTGAAAATAAAAAAGTTTAATAGAAGGTTAAATTAGTGCTTTTACCTAATTTTAAATTTTTTTCAATTTATAATATGAAGGGTAAAATTATATATAATAATTTAAATGATTTCCATCAATTAAGGGGGTATGATTGATGTTTTTTCAAACTTGTGGGTGATAGATGATGTTAGCAATCCTTATTGGGGTGTATATATTATGATTCCATCTTTTTTCAGGTCTCAAGGAAGGGATTTCGAGATAATTCTGAATCCCTGACTAGCCTAAACGCATTGGAACTTTCTTTAATGAGAAAAATGAAGAAGCTAAAATGAAAACCGAAACTATTGAAATAAACAATAAAGGAATGTATTATTTATATTTAATGTTTTGTTTAAAGAATAGTTTTGTCATTATAATATTTTTTTTTTTATATTATCATATCATCATTTAACAAACAGGTCTGTTAAATTAGAATCTATATGATACATATTTAATAACTGAGTAAGATATCCGATATTATTATTATTGGCAAATTTGAAAGGTAGGTGAGAACAAAAAAAAATACAAAATGGATGGGTGAAACCTTCCTAACAAATATGCCAAGTGTTTTGAATAGATTATTACAATTTTTTTTTTAAATCAAGCATACCTTTCTTTTACTTGCACCACAACTACACCGATCAGTCATGTGTTTTGTTTGCTTTTCACGTTGGAAATTGCAAAAGTATTTAATATTAGTTTATGATCACTTATGCTAAACTTACAACGTGGGGAGAGAGAGATGGTTCGAAGTGCACTGATCAATTTTCAATTCAAAATGAGAATGGTAGATGGATATAGAAATCCTCTCGTGTTCTTCGAGAAGAAATTTAATAGCGATAGTTTATTGTACGCATATATTGATGTATTGATATATATATTCAGTGAATGAGAATTTTCTCATGCTGGCATGAAGTGCCTGTGAAATTTTGAATCCATGGTAAATGAGAGAAAATAGTTCATAAAAAATTGTGAAAAATTACAAACAAATGCTATTATTATATACTTATTACATATGGGAGGTGATGGCATATTTGTAATTTTGAACCATATATTTTTTGCTTCATACATACCCGTATTGGGCTGAAACTTTATAGGATCTTCTATTAAATAGATTCATACCCACATCCAACAAAGTTTGAAGCATTGATGTCTTTAACTGGAAGATGTATTAATTGGATTGATTTCTTAATTTACAAGGATGATGCATCCGACTTATACAAATGTATTCTTGTTTGATTTTTGGTTTCATCCCTTCAATATTGATGAGATCAAATTCAGTGTAAATGTTGTAACCATGATTCTATATCCAGCAATCGTCTATATTCAAAACCGTTCTCATCTCATCTGGATCAGTGTATGGATTCAATAGGAAACCTAGGAAACATATATGTATCTAATACTTATTAAATCAGTACTAAAACAAGCTAAGATTGAGGATCAGGGATCAGCCAGGTTCAAAATCAATACAAATCGATCGATCCAATACTGACACCTTAAACTATAGTTGCAACTGTCTTTTTATTTTTTTTGTGAAAAACCTTGATTTTGTTAATAAAAACGGGGCAGGCCGAATTGGGCTGCATTCTAACGCGAGGCTCCTGGATTGCGAGGGTAGTCAATTGAATCATGGCTTGGAAGAAGCAACTCCCTTTCATAAATAGCAGGTCGGCTGGAAAGAAGATCCCGGAACGCGGCCGGCCTCTGACCCCAAAGCTTTAGTACCGCCCACTGGTCACATAGGCTTGAAAGTACCTGCTCGTGTCCTATTCAGTCAATTCCTTATTTAGTCTTCTTGTAAAAGTCTCGCGGATTGGCCCTGCTAGTGTGCGAATCCCGTAGCCTCTTCTGTCCATTCCGTTAGAGTCTTATGTGGCCTGGCTTCTTGAATCGGCGAAATCTGCCCTCCAGCCCTTCCCTCTTCTGCTAGCCCTTCCCGGTCAACTGCGGAAAACCTTCTCAATTCAATTGCCGATTTTTGAGCCTATCTTGTTAGTTCAAGCCCTCTTATGGGTCTTTTTACTATTTCTGCTTTCACATGCTCTTTAACTTGCCTTGATCTGCTGTCCAATCCACATACATTCATTCCACTCGTTAAATATGGCTTAGCTGGCTCTCTGCCCGCCTCTCTGATTACAATCCGGTGCAGAATGAGGATAATGTATTTGCAAGAATGTTAGACCATAAAGAAGCTATCAAATCCCATTTAAGTTGGGTCAGCCTTTTTCTGGGGTTCCATACTTTGGGACTTTATGTTCATAACGACATCATGCTCGCTTTTGGTACTCCGGAGAAACAAATCTGTTAATTTCTTCATGCTCGTTCCAAGCGTTCCAAGTTCGAAGTACCATTTGTACAAATAAGAATCCCCTTCCTTACATGATTTCTTCTTCATATAGATAGATATAGGATCTATGGGGCAATTACTTAGAAGTACATTTTGTGCAACAGTCCTTCATATCTGACAGAAAATGATCCCATGATCCTGAATCGATCTTGCCTGGGATCGCAAATCCCAAGTTTGTCTATGAAGAGCGGATCTAATTGTATTAGTGTCTAAGATAAGAAAAATAGGGCTATAAGTAGGCCGCTTGCTATTGCTATAAGGGCTGCTCGCCTTTATACGGCTTGGCTTCGCTATCGCTCCTATGTAGTGGTTGGCTTTCAAAGTAGTATTCCTACCATACCTGAATGCCTACAGACTAAAAGCTTCGCCAGAAGCAAGCAAGACGAGGTTTTATGCTTCGTAGACAAGGCTCGTTCCGTACTTGACTTACGAGCTCGTGTAGTACTCGCCCCTAACAAGCAACGGCTAGCTGATCGTAGACCACCGTTGCGCGTTAGCGCAGTAGTTTGATTGCTGGGGCTTATGCACTCCACTCACTGTCTACTAAACGAGTGTTAGAGAGAGCGAGCGAAACCTTCCATTTAGTGGCTTCCCCCCTTTTCCCTCACCCTACTGGCCTACTCTCTCATTTCCGCTTAAGCAATCAAACTACTGCACTAACGCACTTCAACCCAAATCCTAGCAGCATTACTTACCACATGGTGGGTAATTTAGGGCCTAAATCTTTGCCATTAGTTGATCTCAGACTCACCTGCTTATGTGACAAATTTAAGTTAATTCAAATGTTTCACTTGACAATTGAAAAGTACAAAAAATATATTTAAGGAAAAAAATTTTCTGCATTACCCCTCAAGTAAGAAGACTCATGGTTTGGAGCATCTCACCCTAAAAATAAGTACAAACCTTTCATCTCTTTTTTTTGAAGTTCCTATAATATCATTTTCATCTCATCAAGAATTATAATGACTCCCCTTTCCATGCTGACTCCCTTAGAAAACCTCCCCCTAATTTGACAATTTGGATTACCCAATTAGCATATTACATAATTCTCACCCTCTTCCCCTACAACCAAGGACATCATATAGTCTCTTGTTGTTGGATGGCATCTAGTCGTGATCCAATCACTGGAGATCACCCATACTTGGTATGCGTACTTGGTGAAGTCCAACTATTGGATCACGGCTGGCTGAACTAGACAACAAAAGATGTTTTTTTTCCTATAACCAAACCGCCCACCACCCAAAATAATAATAATAATAATAATAAACCTCAAGCAACCCTCATGAGGTTGGATTATATCCCAAGATATCTTAATCAACAGCTTAGAGACCTTAGCACAGGCCAAAAATAGGATTACAAATTTCTCGATTATTGAAGGGCTTCGGAATCTTGTATATCACATAAAAATTGTACCAAGATGTATCAATCCTCCATAACTATATAACCCCTAGTTTTGGACTCAAATTCATGTATCTGTCTCACTTCATATAGACTTTTTCTTTTTGCTTTGCTATAAAAGTTGACAATAACTCACTTACATGTTCTTTGTATCTTCGTTGGATCTCATCACCATTTATATTTAGAGGATCCCACAATTTAGAGATAGGTCCCATGCCATATCGACGATGATAGGATACCATGAAAAGCATGTACATGTAAATAATCCGAACTCATAAAAATTCAATATTTTACTGACCTCAACAATACGATCAGATGGCCAAATGAGGCCTACTCTAATACAGATTGAAATAGTGGTTTGTAGGTTTTTTTTTTTTTTGTCGGTAGTATCAGGTTTTGTTTTCCTCCGGTCCTTTTAAGTATGTTAATCATTTAGTACTCTTCGTCCTCCCTCGGGAGTACCAAGTTTTGTCTTACCAAAGTTTGCGAAAAAAGAAAAATTATGGTTGCAATAGTCAGTGGTAAAGCTCTGAATCCTATTGAAGTTAGGTTAGATTCCATCCCGTTGATCCACAGTCAAACGCCCACACCTACCTCAGTTTTTACTAAGCTGACCCGGGTTGGGTTAGTGTGAATATCAGTGACTTCTAAGGATGTTAATCAGTCTCATTTTGGTTTAATCGGTTCAATCCAACATGTATTAAATGCATAAAAATCGAGTCAATTAATAATTGGTTCTAAGTAGTCAAATGAATATTGAATCTTAATCGATATGGATTGAAATCTTCTCCATCCTTGGGTCAGATGGAGTCACGGCTGCCGACCCCTGATGCGCGATACGTGGGGGTCGGATGAATCCAAGTCGTCCATCCAGTTTCCAAGGTGAGAGATGGAAAAAGGGCTCGTCAACTGGCTGGACGGCTCGGGTTCAGCCAACCCCCACGTGTCACGTATCAAGAGTAGGCAGTTGTGTCTCCATCTAATACCGAGGATGGAGAAGATTTCATTCTAATCACTATAACAATGTTATTCAAAAACCTTTCGCACAATGGGTGGTGTTATGGACAAAATGATCCTACCAATCGAAGAAAGACATGTGGCAAGACACGTATTGCAACCACAAGAAACATATAGCCAACTATATGCAAGTAGGACAGACTATGACCATGGAGGTTTGATGCATCAAGATCCAACCGTGATAATTACAGAATCACCATCGGGGTCTACCCATATCACCCTCATTCTCTCATCCATAGTGCACAGTCAATTGGCATCGTCATCCAATTGCGAAGATCTCGGGGTCATGATCGGAGGACTTCCCAAAGATTTCCATGCGATGACTTTCAGCCCCGCACACGCAACTGAATGCAAGATATTTGGATTGAGATACAAGTGCTCTGACCTTACTTATCTGTTGTGCACCTCATATTCTCATACCAAACTCTATATCAGTTTGTGCTTGATTTTAACTTAGGCATTGAAGTGGCCTCAGGTTTTCCAAGTCCGCCCTCCCTTCTCTTTTACTTCCTATCTCATATGTCCGACCAACCAAAGGAAGCTCGAACGATTGCTGAACGCAACAGGTGGTGCTCCTCCAAGCTTCTTAGAAGAAAAGCTTAGAAAAACATGGGATCTATAGAAGCCAAAGAAAACAAGAAAATGTTAGACTGGAAACCTCCGTTATTGATATTAAACGAACCTACTTCTGATTTGTACAGTTCATCTTTAATTCCAACTCTCAACGAAGGAACCGGATTTTTATCGCCTTTTTGATTGGTTTGAACCATCGGTTTTTGGTTCAAAACTGAACCAATTTTAGACGGTTTGATTCGATTTTTAACGACCGGTTTAGGTCTAGTATTGAAAGTTCCACTTCACCAACCGAAACGAAAATCGAATCGACGGTCATGATTTCGGATGCTCTATCGAACACTGCCATTAACTATCACCCAACTGCAATAGAGACGAGACTCTGTGAAGCTCGGTCTTTCTTACATATGAGATTGAGGCCTGGGTGAGAAGGGCCTGGGGAAGGTGAAAGATGGAGCTCTTGAGGAATGTTAGGTCAGAACGTTTAGCTTTGAAAGATTGTTGGCCAACCAGCCTTCCTTGTCGACGTCTCTCTATCCGAATGGAGGAGATGGCGGGAAGAAGATGCAGCCATCGACTTTTAGACTGTTGCAACTCCCCACCGAACAGTCAGCTAGCAAATCTACTCTATCCTTTTAAAAGATCAAAATATTCCCGTGTGTTCTTCCCAAATACTTTTAGCAAACCTACACTGCAAGATGAAACGGGACCTCAGAAGTTAACTTTCCTGCTCTCTCACAGAGTCGGAGCATTTCTCAGTTTCCTAACCTTTACAGGGTAATGTCTCTAATTTTAATCGCTATTGTTACTTTTAGAGAGCTTCATTACTCTTCTACTCTACTTCATGAGTGACTGTTTTTTATTTTAATTTCATTCCTGCTCCTTACTCATAACGAGATGTTTTTAGGGTGTTCCCGACTAGGTCTGTTGTATAGTGTGTTGTTTCAAGTAATTTACGTTTGAAGTGCAATTACTTTTGTTGAGCTACTTTAGAACTGAAGCTTGAGTAAGCAGACCTGATCTTCTGGTTGAAATTAAATGTTGGTGTTGGAGTTTGTCTCTCTAGATATTCTTTCTTCTTTCATTTGAATCGTTTCTTCAATACTCTGTTGCATTTAGGCTAAGTTAGCGCAACAGAATTTCTTAATGGTAGAGTTTTATTCAATGCGGAGCGTATGCTTATCCAAAATTTAAAAAAAAAATGAAACTAATTTATCTATTTTTTAAAAATTTATTGCTATTATTGCTACAAGCCTACTACTATTACTACTGCTTTTATTTTAATTTTAATTTTGATTATTATTTTAAGTTTAGAACTTTCTTTCAAAAAGTTGTAAATATAGACTTCTATGATCCAGCATTTCCTAAAAATATTATTATTAATATTAATCATAGTAATGATTATAATAATTCACGTACTTGTGAGAGTAGAAATGCTTGAGGATCGTTTCGAAGTAAGTGCAGATTTATAATCAAAATAAAAATATGTTTTTCATATACTTGACAACTCGTTTACTAGTATGTTATCTTTTAGTAATTCTGGAAATTGGAATTCTTTTAAAATTTTCCTTGTTTGTTTACCTTCAAAAAGGTCATGATGTTTCTAACTGAGTGGTAGAATGAAATTGAGTTTAAGTCTTATGAATTGTCATCTAAAACTTTGGAGGTTAGGATCTCTAAAGACCTGAAACTAGATGAAGTCCATGTCCTCACTTGAATGCTAGAATTTGGTATTCATTATTTAAATGGGGAGGGAGAATGCACAATGGAGATAGCCAATGTGCAGACTCTTAGATGGCTAGATTTCTAGACTTAGAATGGCTATATTTATTTTCTATTTGAATGAATACATATCTCCAAAATTAGACAGATGAAAAATTAATAAAAATGTTGGTTTTGAAAGCCTTTCATATTATTTCCTAGGTGGCCCGTAACAGTTCTTAGTTTCAATTGTCATTAGTTTACATTGGAGAAGATGGTTTGGAAACAAAATATTTTGGAAATTGATTTATTATGTCCTCTGCAAAACCTTGGAATAACTACAGTTTTTTTTTTTTTTTTTTAATAATTACAACAGCATTTTTCGGGTAAGCAAGGCTTGTTCGTGTGTTGAGTTGGGACCTTCTAAACAATTAAGCTTGAATCATGGGTGATGAACTGGAGAAACCATTGCTTGATCCTGAGAATTTCAACAGAGGTGCAATTGATCTGGTAAGATGTGTATTGATAGCAGTGATAGTATACACTTTGTAAAACTCATTCTGGTGCTCTAATGTTGGTTTGAAATCGCGGTTAACAGGAACGCTTACCTCTGGAAGAAGTTTTTGAACAACTGAGGACATCTCCGAGGGGACTTTCATCTGAAGATGCTGACGCCCGCTTAAAGATTTTTGGGCTAAATAAGCTCGAAGAAAATCCAGTAATCACAAGCTTTCTGATACTTTATCTTTAACATGTACTTGTTCTTCATTAGAAGCACAATAAGTTGATGTCTTTGAATGAGCCGAATAGGTTAAGGAATGGAGACTTGGCTTGTTACTTAGAATTTCTTATAATAAAATGCGGAACATTAAGTGAATCTGAATTTGGGAATATAGACAAAATTCACAAAATTCTGAACAAAAAACAATGCTGGTATATGAAAAAGACAAAAGGTCTTGTTGAAGGTTTCTTTAGTTATAAAAATTGCTGTTGCAAGACAATATCTTTTGTTTTGTTTTTTGTTTTTGTTTTTTTTTCCCGACTTCTGAAAATGAATCCCTTCATATTAACAGAATAAATTACTTGGTTCTTGAATCTTGACTCAAATGTGGGGTTTGGCACAAGTTGGCTCAAAATTGTCAGGCCAAGTCCACTCTAACTTCTAGAACCCTATTTTATACTGCTTAATCCAAGAAGCAATGTCCATGTGGGGAGTCTGATTAAGAAACTTGGGTTATTGCACCAAAAACTCTTAAAAGACTATTTCTTACTTTTAAGGATGATTTTTGACTTTTTTTTCACACCTACATTAATTTGAGTGCAGGAGAACAAATTATTGAAATTTCTTGGTTTTATGTGGAATCCCTTGTCATGGGTTATGGAAGCTGCAGCAATCATGGCAATCGTCCTTGCTAATGGTGGAGTAAGTCAGAAGAGACTTAGTGTGCTAGCTGTCTTTCTTTTGGCTGTGGATCCAACTGTCCCTTTCCTTTTGTAAAATTGCTTGGATTTTTTTTTTCTTTAACCTGTTTTACATGAAATTTCAGGGGGAGGGTCCCGATTGGCAGGACTTTGTGGGGATTATTTGTCTACTAGTTCTCAACTCAACAATCAGTTTTATAGAGGAAAACAATGCTGGGGATGCTGCATCAGCACTTATGGCTCGTTTGGCCCCAAAAACAAAGGTTTGTGTTCATCCAGTAGTCTTTTTGCGGCTGGCACTAATAAAGAAGTGAAAAATATCAGCAAGCCTGTTTGAAAAAAACCAGTATATATATATATATATATATATATATATATATATATATATATATATATATATATATATATATATATATATATATATATATTAACAACTTTTTTCCTAATGCAAATCTGGAAAATAATTCATTGTCTGGTTTATGTTTAAATGGCAAGATGATTACAGTTATTCGCACCATATTACATTTTGTCAGGTGACAAGATATATGCTTCCAATAATGCCAAATTGAAATTTCACTAAATAAGTATGCCTGTTTTACTCTGAAATTCCATGGTCTTGTCATCTTCTTCTTGTAGTTGTCTCCTTCAACTATGATAGTTCTCCAATTTTTAAAATTGACAATATTATTTTATGGGGATAGTTTTCATACACGGACCATGCATGTCCACAGTGCCATTCATTCAGTAGGGGAGGGCAGTTTTGGAATTACACTTTCTCCTTATGTCCCATCCGATGGCTGAAAATAGAACCGTGCATGTACACGACCGAGCACAAAACCTTTTGCCTAATTTTACTATCTTTTATGAATAAACTGGAGCTCTATTGAAGTAGAAGATAAAAAGTGAAGGTAATGAGATTGGAGAACCCAGACATGATATTGTTGAAGACCAACAGTTGCTGTCACATGGAACTTCCATTTGGTTGGGTTAGCGTTATGATTAAAAGGTAAAAGGTTAGTAATTTTATATTTCACAATCCTATTGGTATTAAAGGTTCCAGTGTCATCAAAAGGGTAATATGTCTATCCTCAAGGAGTAGAGATGGAAGAAAGGGTGCTATTAGAAGGATAGAAGAGTTAATAGGGCTTTGGGGTTTCTAGAGCAGAGCTGTTTACATGATTGAGTAAAGAAAAATTCATGGGCAAGGAATCAAGTATCATATTGTAACAGTCCAATAGGCCCGATACGTATTGGTATCGGGAGGCACTGATTTGATACTTTGAAAACACGAATTATATATATATATATATATATATATATATACACGCACACACACACACTCGAAACAATCCCATAAAACCTGTTAATAGAAATTGGAAGTCATTTACCCAAAAAAAAAAAAAATTGTAAGTTGGAATTAGAAACCAAAAGTTCTGAAACTCATTCGATGGCATTTTTTTGCAAAATTTGAGTTGGGAAGAACTTCTAGCATAAAAAATAACCTGATTCTGGTGATTTCAAGTTGATATGGGGATTAAAGTCACTGCAATCTCGTATTGAAACCGGATCTGCGCAACTGAAGGTAACTCTAAAGTTCAATGTTTTTGCTGAAATCTTTGATCCTAATACTGATTTTTGCAATGGATCCCAAGATAACTTAGAAAAGACCATAATGGCTGGATCAAACTGTTTATTTTACAATGATTTGTGAATATAAACCCTATATTCCTCCCAAAACCAAAAATGACGTCTCTTTTGGGATTTTTTTTTTCTTCTAAAAAATGCATATTAATGATTTGGTACGATTATATATTGTTGGGGGATAAGATATATCATCCTCCTCATTTCAGTATTTTTATTTTTATTTTTGAATAAATAATAAATATAAAAAAAGGAAAATGATGCTAATGGCTGTTAATTTGTCTGAAAATTATCTGTAGAGGTTGAAATACATTAATTCTTTGATTGCTGTATTTTTTTTTTTTTTTGTGAATTTGTTGTATTTTTATT
The DNA here is from genome assembly GCA_028583415.1 of Protea cynaroides. Taxonomy (NCBI): domain Eukaryota; kingdom Viridiplantae; phylum Streptophyta; class Magnoliopsida; order Proteales; family Proteaceae; genus Protea; species Protea cynaroides. The sequence continues at coordinate 105,507,328 of CM053276.1, forward strand.
TGTTTCTATTTTTGGGTAAATAAAAAAAGGAACAAAAATATGGAAACAAATGACGCTAATGGGTGTTAATTTGTCTGAAAAGTATCTATGGTGGATGAAATACTTGATACTCTTTGATTGTAGTATTTTTTTCGGAATTAGTTTTTGTTAATTTTGTATATTTTATGGGTAAATAAAATGTATAAAAATACTGCAAATGAGTGTAAGTGTGTACGAAATTATGTGGACAATGGCTTACATCATCCTGGTTGAATCTTCGCCTGAGACCACTTCCAACTCTGAGTTTGAACCAGCCTAATATGTATGCTATTAGAACGTGTAAGAAAACTTCCTTCTTTATACATAATCAATTGAATGCACTTCGCTCGTAGTACTTTGTTCTCTATTTATGCATGATATATTCTTACATATTACTCAATAAGGTGTTTTAGGCTTCAAAACTGTATTTTGCATGTATCCTAAGCATTTCTATCTGTTTCTTCTCATTTTCATTTGTATCTTTAGCGTATCTTGCGTCTCTCTGAGACGCCAGGACATGATCCATACCATAAAAGTACCCTCCGGATATGCTGATTGATACCGATACTTTACACCTTGTGCATAGGAGATTTTGAAACTTGGAGACAGTTAATTTGTATTAGGATTTCAATTCCAGTATTAACTATTAAGTTTAGGTTTCTTTGTTCTCTTTATGGTGATAGGCACGATGCTGGCGTGTCAACTAAATAATCTCTATCATGTAAAAGTTGTCTGTGGGAGGAAAGCAAATAGCTTCTCCTCCTTTTATTTTCCTGCACTGTTTCCTAAACAATAGGAGCTTGCCTAACCATCGTTGATTGAAATGCAGGTCATCAGAGATGGCCAGTGGCAAGAGCGTGATGCATCTATTCTAGTACCTGGAGATATAATTAGCATAAAGCTTGGTGATATCATTCCCGCGGATGCACGCCTGCTTGAAGGAGATCCGCTAAAAATTGACCAGGCAAATGCCTATGATTTTTTATTGAGAAGCCACATGTTTTTCATCTTGCAATTTAGGGAATTTCTTATTATTAGGACATCATTACTTTTAAGACATACAAAAATATGGCATATAACTAATTTAGTTAGTAATGAAAACGTTTAAATAGACCATATTTGATAGAGACTTTCCTGATGCAGTCAGCTCTTACGGGAGAATCTATTCCTGTCACAAAAAAGACAGGGGATGAAGTCTTTTCTGGTTCGACATGTAAGCAAGGAGAGATCGAAGCTGTTGTGATAGCCACTGGAGTTAATTCTTTTTTGGGGAAAGCAGCACATTTAGTTGACTCCACTGAAGTTGTTGGGCATTTCCAGAAGGTGATGAGAAAATATTCTAGTTCCAATTCTGAAAGGAATCTCCTTAAAATTTAAGCATATCTAGATTTTTTTTTTTTTTTTTTTTTTTTTTTGAGGATTGCAAAATTATTTAGTACATATTTAGTTTCCCCAAACCAGACCCCACAATGGCAGGAGCCTCATTCAATCTGTACGCCCTTTAGTTTTCCCCAAACCACTGAATCTCTTTCTTTAGTTTCAAGGAATTAAAATGTGGTATTAGATACTTTAAAAAGATGTTTTTCCAGTGAAATGGTCTTTTTGGGGGTCTGTTTCCAAGTGAATGAAGTTGATTTGCTCCTTCATATATCCATCAGCCCACAGATACATGCTCTGTATATTTATCAACCTGTTTTTATGTAATTATGCTTAGGGTTTGATGTATAACTGACAATATGTTTCTTCCCAGGTCCTTACTGCCATTGGGAACTTCTGCATTTGCTCGATTGCTGTGGGGATGGTTATTGAAATCATTGTCATGTATCCCATACAGCACCGATCATACCGGAGCGGAATTAACAACCTTCTTGTTCTATTAATTGGGGGAATACCCATAGCTATGCCCACCGTATTATCTGTTACACTTGCAATTGGTTCTCATCGCCTCTCTCAGCAGGTACATTTATTAATAGTTACACTATATGCAGGCCAACCATAAGGTTTGATGTTCCCTAACTATATGCCTTGGAGGGAGGCCAAACGAGGACATAAACACCATTTGAATGATCTTGAACAGCCTGATAAAGATAGTCTTTCTTCCTGGACTATTGATAGGGTAGTCCAGTAAAAGGTCATATTTGTTAGGGGTTATAATAATCCATCTCTTGTTGGTTACTTGGTCTTATATATACAAATGATCCTATACCAATGAATGGTATGATATCAGATAGAGGAAGAAGCAAAGCATGTAATCTTGATTTTCTTAGGAAAGAAAAACCTCAAATTGCTTGCACCAACATTATTGTAATCCATTTATAATTTTACCTTTGTTGTCCCGAAGGGTGCTATTACAAAACGGATGACTGCGATTGAAGAAATGGCTGGAATGGATGTCCTCTGCAGTGATAAAACTGGAACCCTTACTCTGAATCGTCTCACTGTTGATCGAAACCTTGTTGAGGTACACTAAATGATACCCGAGACTTCTTTTTCTTTATATAAATAAGTTAATTAAAGAAAAGCTTATATTTATCTGTACAACGTTATGTTGAATTAATTGAGTCTGATGGGGTACATTTGAGCAAGTATCTTAACAATCTGTAGTGAATTTCTCTACTCAGACTCTTAAAACATTTTCATCAGGTCTATTAGTTTGGGAAAACAAGATCTACCTTTAGAGTTGGGTACATCTGGCATGAGTATGAATTTTCAATTTATGTTAATTCTTTTTCCATTATCCTCATTGGCTGGTGGAGCGATTGAATTAGCCTGATAGCCAATATATAACTTTTTCTAACTCCTTGACATTTGCATGTATTATATCCACTTATTCAAGTATATATTGCAGATTCGATAATCAAAAACATGCTAAAGTAGTTGTGACAAAGCACAATGGTCAAGGTCATTTTTTTTTTTTTCAATAGCCTTGGAGTTTTGCATCCCATATTAGCATTAAACATTATGTAATTGTAGTTTCTTTCATGCCATTTTCAAACCCTTTGCCACATAGCCAATATTGGACCTTCCTGGCATCTGGTTCAATAGCAGGTTGTCCAACTTACCTTTGCATGTTTTTCCACCTCTCAGAAGCCTGACAAGGATATATTGACCTTCTTTCTTTGGTCACCTTCATGTTCCAATCATCAAAACTCTGAGATCCAAACTTACTTCAAATTAGAGGGATCATAGTTAAGATTGATCGATGTTCTTCAATGATTTGCATGATCCTAAACTTCTTATCAAATCTGAGACTCCTGGTTGTTGGGGCTTCACAAATTGATAAGTCATCAGGTCACTGAGTTCTCCCAAAGCTAAACAAATTTTAATTGTGTCTGGTGTTCTGAGCTGATTCTAGCCTTTCAGCGTACGCCTCACGATGTCTCTGTGAAGGATTGGACTGAGCCAGTTATAATAGTTAGATTCAGACTGTAGAGGTCTTGATTCTTTGTTCATGCAGTTTAATTAACATTCAAATTAGCAGCTCTTTTCATTTCAATTATGCCATGATTATTGAACATTTTCAACAACCAGGTCATGATACTAAAGATGAGGGCTTTCTTTTCAAATTATTTATTTAAAAATTTTCAATACCATAACTTGGTGTGGATTCATTGACCTCTAATGTTATGTAAACCCATAGTTTGTACTTATTAGTTTCCTGTTAGCTACAGAGTGGGCTGTGTGTGAAGATTTAATATATTAATGGTAATATTCTAAATTTCTGTAGAGTTCATGCATGTCAAACAATTGAAAGGATATCCTGTGCAGGTTTTTAACAAAGACATCGACGTAGACACAGTTATCCTGCTTGCAGCTAGAGCGTCAAGACTTGAGAATCAAGATGCTATTGATACAGCTATCACAAACATGCTTGCTGATCCTAAGGAGGTAAAAGAAAAAGAAAAGAGAAAGCAACTAGGATAAATCTTTCTTTGGTAAAAATAGAGAAAAATAAAACAAAATAAGCCACCATTTGCTTACAGGCACGTGCAAACATCACTGAAGTTCATTTTCTACCCTTCAACCCTGTGGACAAGCGGACTGCAATTACATACATTGATTCTGATGGTAACTGGTATCGAGCCAGCAAAGGAGCACCAGAACAGGTAGTGAAACATTTTAATTGATTCTAAACTGTATAAATTTTCAGTATTTGGCTCAAAGTATATGAACTTTACTGCATATTGTTGAGGTTTTTTATTTTTTATTTTTTTTATTGAATATATTCTTTCAAATAGAATATAATGCAATACATTGAAGACCACTGAAAGTGAAGGAAGCTGCAACCACCTAAGAGTGGTTAAGATTCCTTCTTGCCCACTAGAAGCTAAATAAATATCCAAGTTATATATGACTTTATTGATTATGAAACAAGTTTTCATAATCAGTTGCCTTTTTTATTCGACCAAAAAAAAATTTCATTGTCAGTTGCATTTTTTCTGACATTGAATGAGTTTTATTGGGCAAATATTTCCCAACTAGAATACCTGACATGTGGAGGACATCATGATACTTCAGCACTGAGATAGGATTATAAAGTCTGCAATGTCAATACTCTAGGAGAAGTTTTGTAATCTTTACCATTATTCTGAAAATGAATGGCTATAGAAGATGACAGTGCCACCAGAGCTACCACTGATTTTCAGATTAAAGATCTCTTCCTGTGCTTCAGAAGTATGTCACCAATTTTGAATTTTGAATCTGTAACTCCAATATTTAGTGAAACCTTGAGCACAACCAACCAGATAGTATTTTGTACATGGCATCCATTATATCACGTGATTGGTTTTTTCTCATCAATCTGTCTATAGGATGTAGAGTTGCTTTTGAGTATCCTGTTTTCTTCATTCCAAATGTCTCAAAAGGAAGCAGTCCAAGGTTTATTTCCGATTTAAATATGTACTGAATCCAATTTTCATTTTAAAGCATCTCATTGATGAATATTTTTATTTAATTATTAAAATTCAGATTCTACATCTATGCAAAGAAAAAGAACAGATTGCTGGAAAAGTACATGCCATTATTGACAAGTTTGCTGAAAGAGGATTGAGATCCCTCGGAGTTGCATATCAGGTATATTGGAGAGGCTTCTTATTTTTTTTCTTCCTTCTTTTTATTCTTCTTATTTTGGTGGGTTAACTGGGTTCAGGATGAGAAGCCTTAGCCTCCTGGTTGTGGTACATTTAGGGGTGCAACTTGGGCAGGGTTTGGCTGGGTTGGGAAATTGATGACTCTTTAACCAAAATGAACCCAAGCCTATCCATTACTGTTTAATTTAGTTCAAAGTTGAACCCGAATTTGGCTTGAGTTGCACCCCTAGGTACAGCACATCTGCCATTTGAGCCATGGGTTGACTTGAAGAGATGAGACAATGTAAAGTCAACCAAAAGCAATATATTGCCTTTTCATGAAAGGGGCAAAGGTGATCTCAGTATACTAAGTTACTAACATGACAACCTGTGGAACTACAAGTAGTTTGGAGCAAAACCGAAATCAGCCTGTGAAACTGTGGTTATTGTAAAGGTCGGGAAAACTAAAATGGGATGGGAGGTGTTATCTGAACTCCTGATTCGAATGTCAAATCATTTAAGTTTTATGTTTCTATCAAGTTCCTTGACTTCTTAAAATCCTTCCAGGAAGTTCCTGAAAAATCTAAGGAGGGCCATGGAGCTCCTTGGACATTTTGTGGGCTGTTGCCATTGTTTGACCCACCTAGACATGATAGTGCGGAGACCATTCGCAGAGCACTAAACCTTGGGGTCTGTGTGAAGATGATTACAGGTAAGTTGTCAATTTTACTGAACAATGGCAAGTTTATGTCAATCCCTCTTTTTCCTGTGCTTTACTAGTAGGGCTAATGAATGACCCTTTGATCTATGGCCCAGTTCATCAATCAGGTCTGATTAGATTTAATTACTAATAACAAGCTTTTATTTGTTAAAATTACATTAGTTATCCCCCTTCAGTCTTGCATTCATTCACAGAAGAAAATAAGATAGTAGTTTCTAATATACTGATTGGATGAAATTATAATTACTTAATACTTATGAAAGGCACATCAAATGTGCATGACTAGAAAATAAATAAACAGCCAGAAACTTGAAAGATGTTCCTCTATGATTCAGTGCCACTTGTAATGAAAATGTAACCCCTCGATGTTTCTCAGAGGAATGGTATTTTGGTGTGTTAGGGTAGACATCCATTTGTACACAAATTAGGGAGGGTGGAAAGACAATGGAGGGTAGGTTAACTTATAGAAATAAATTGGACTGTGGGAGTTAACGGTAAGGTAGTTTAGTGTTTTATCAAATGATAGAATTATGTTTTGGATGGTAGAAGTGAGTTTTCTAGTTGGTCAGTCATGATATGATCTTCTTGAACAATAGAGAAGTCTGAATTTCAGTTTGTCAAGCTTACCCCCCCCCCCCCCCCCAAAAAAAAAAAAAAAAAAAAAAAATTTCAGTTTCTCATGTATTGTTATATATATTGGCGGTATATATCTGGAAAAATACGGAAAATTTTGGACCCTTAGTTCTTGAAATTAAAATAATCTGTATGCCTTCTAAATGCAATAATTCAGTGGAGTTTTTTTGCTCCATTTCTTTCTGCTGATGTCCTAGTGATGGGAAGGTATTTTCAGATGGCACTGAAAAGAACCATTTGGTTGTTGTATCATGTGTATTTAGGGATTATGTAATTGCCTTGTCAAAGCGCAGATGCACTGTTGCTCTACTATTTAGTGAATGTTTATGTGTTCTCCTGCCCTATGGTTAGTTATCATTTTCATAAAAGATCCACATGCACGAATGTATGGACACACCCACATGTGCTGTATGTTTGCATATTTAAATGTTTGCTAAACATTTGTTCTTCTAAATTAATATTCCAAATATTTTTCTTAATTCACTTACATTTTTCTGTGCTCATAATTAACATTGAATATCATCTGCCATGTGGATGCTGATAAATCAAATAATTACTTGTCTTGGTAAAATATTATCTTCATTAGTATAAGTCTGTAAAGTTTGGGCAGCTAAAGCATTACATAATATTAATAAAGTTATTCTTGGGCTTAAATAGGTGACCAGTTATCTATTGCAAAGGAGACAGGCCGGCGTCTTGGCATGGGAACAAACATGTATCCTGCTTCTTCATTGCTGGACCATAATAGAGAGGAACATGAAGCTCTTCCCGTGGATGAGCTCATCGAAAAGGCAGATGGATTTGCTGGTGTATTTCCTGGTATTTGAATCCCCTGTACCATAGTCATAGAGAATGTTTACCTATCAAACTGTTTTGCTCTATTTAGGATCAACTCAAAAGTTCTGAGAGTTTACACTACCTGATCCATGTGTTGATTGAAAAATCTTTGTGGACCTTCTTTTTTTTTTTTTAAATATTTTTAGGTAAATTCAGTATATGGATCATCATTGTAAATCAACATAATTTTGATTGTCTGTGGAGCATCTTTACCTTTCTCCTTGCATGCCATTCTTTATATTTCTTTTCACAATTTATTTATGTGTATTGAACTTTCAGAACATAAGTATGAGATTGTGAAAATTCTACAAGAAAAGAAGCATATTTGTGGAATGACTGGGGACGGTGTAAACGATGCACCTGCTCTAAAGAAAGCAGACATTGGAATAGCAGTGTCAGATGCTACAGATGCTGCAAGGAGTGCTGCTGACATTGTCTTAACTGAACCTGGTTTAAGTGTCATTGTCAGTGCTGTCTTAACAAGCCGGTCTATATTCCAAAGAATGAAAAATTACACAGTTAAGTATCGTTCTGTTATTATGAGGAAACAACAGTTTTTATAATACTACTAAGTCTTTTCTCTACATAACGTGGATATGCTATAGAATCATAAACATGCAATCATTTAGAGCCACTGGTCATGTTTTCTACCAAATAACCTTACTGAATGTCTAGCTATCAAACTTGTGACCTCTCTCATAGACCATTTCCCAAAGGATATGAGAGTGCATTCTGTTAGATGGTTGGGGCTTCTCTCTGCTGGTTTTGGCCTAGGAGTTCTTTTTGCCATTCCCATTGATTTGATTTCCCATATTAAGCAGAACTACATTTGGTAGAAGTCACTGTATGGTACATATAGTGCTACAGTAATTAATCAGAATTATCTTTTTTATACCTGCTGGTTCCATGAATGTTGTAAATTGACACTGATCACGCTACATGGTTTTGCAGATTTATGCTGTATCCATAACCATAAGGATTGTGGTAAGATGGCTGTTCTATTTTTAAAGTTTCCAACTGTGCTACTTTATTTTAGTAAATTATAAATAAAAAATGGTGGTGACTGATTAGAGATTCTCATGTTGCAGCTTGGTTTTATGCTTCTGGCATTGATCTGGGAGTATGATTTCCCACCTTTCATGGTCCTAATAATAGCAATACTGAATGATGGTAATGCTTCTCCCTGTTGGTTTCTCTCCTCTTTTCTTCCACGAAACCTTGAGGTCATGGGTTTGAACAAAAATATTTGGTTGAAGCCAGGTCTGATAATTTTCAGTGGGAGGCAAAACTGAACGCATTGCTAGTCTTGGGCTTCTTGGCTTGTCTTTCTCTCTTTGTGGAATGGTTCTAATTAACATATTTCTCTTCCTGATTGACCCTGTTCTCTCTTTTTGCCCCTTTTTTTATTTCTAAGATTCTCTTTGGTTAGCAACGAGAAGGCAATATGATCATAAAATTCTGCCAATGCTCAATCACTTTTCCATGCTACCATCAAATAATCATATATGATAAATTTGGTGAGGTGGTGATCTGAGATCCTAATCCATCCTCACATAGTCTACAAGTGCTTAAGCATAATATGTTTCTTTTCATTTTCTGGTAATGCACATGCATAGCTCTAAATTCCTTGTGTGTTGGGGGATGGCTTCTCAGATGGGATTGGAACTCCACTGTGAACAAATGCTATAGGAGAAATATCTACCAATAGACGTTCAAGTGTAGATAGTCTTTACTACATCTTAGAGGTGGAATAACAACAAGGACTTACTTGTCACTTATCTGCATCTTTGCCTTCTTTCTTTGTCAGCTCTTCACATTTCCTGTATCTGCTGTTCCTAAAATCAAATTTATGAATATGGACAATGAGGCAAATCCTAATATATTGACATCTTACATCCTATGCCACATGATTTTCTTTCTTGAGCGTCAAGTTTTTGAACTATGCTACATGCTCCTAGGCAATGAAACAAATTTGAGACTTAAACTTCTTATTGGATGAGAACCTAGTTTGAGCAAGCCATGCGAACTTTGAAATATCCATGAGTTAAACTAGCAGCTCCAAAAATAGTGAATTTTAATTCTATTAGCGTAATAAAATTGTAATCGTACACTGCTTTGACTTAGTCAAAGTAGTTAGTGCTATTCTCTAGGACTTGGACTATTATTAGTAAATGGACCCCTAATTTGTTTATTAGTTTCCTTTACCAATTAAACTTGTTAGTTTCATTTTCCTATTTTGAATTTACTTTGCCTTTAGTTTGTTACTAGGACTTTGACTTGTAGAATCTTAGATTATATCTAATAGTCATTTTCTATTTTCTATAAATACAAGCTACAAAGAGAGGAGCAAGACACATCGCTTGTCTCCATCTTCCATTACTTTCTATTTTGTTACATGATATCAGAGCAATCCTCTTGATTGCCATTTTGAGAGTCGTTTAAGGTTCTTCGTTAGGTGTGCAACCACCACTATTGCTGCTCATGCTACTGCTGCTACTACTTGGTTCATAGTCACTTATATTGTGCTCCTATTACTACTGCTGCTACTACTACTATTGCTGCCACTACTATTGCTACTACTCCTACTACTACAACTGCTACTTCCGTTGCTACATTGTTTTAAGCTAAAACTCTCACATTCCCCCATTCTCTAGCTTAAGGGGGTGTTAGCGTAATAAAATTGTAACCGTACACTGCTTTGGCTTAGTCAAAGTAGTTAGTGCTAGTTTCTAAGTGTCAAATTTCCAATTCAAAAGTTCAAACTAGTAAGTGGAGGGACTCTCCATATATAAGGACCCAAGGTTCCAATCTCATTAGCAATGTGAGACTATTCCCAATACTCCCTCTCACATCTAGCCCTACCATTGGGTGGTGTATATGTGGTAGTATATGTGGCAATATGGCACTTTCTTAGGTGACTGGTTCCTCTTTGGGTGACATGTCCGTGACTGTCCCTCTTTTGTGCATCTGGCGTCTCTCTTTTGGTGACTGTCCCTCTTTTAGGGTTACTATGAGAGGAAACCTGGAGCTCTAATACCATGTCAAGTTTTCAACTCAAAAGTTTTAACTAGTAAGTGGAGGGACTCTCCATATATAAGGACCCAAGGTTCCAAACTCATTAGCAATGTGAGACTATTCCCAATACTAGGACTTGGACTCCTATTAGTATATGAATTCCTAATTAGTTTATTAGTTTGTTTTATTAGTTTCCTTTACCAATGAGGCTTGTTAGTTTCCTTTTCCTATTTTGAGTTTACTTTTTTTTTTTTTTTTTGACTAGGACTCTGACTTGTAGAATGCTAGATCCTATCTAATATTTATTTTCTATTTTCTGTAAATACAAGCTACAAAGAGGAACAAAACACATCGATTCCCTCCATCTTCTCTTATTTTCTATTTTGTTATAAATTCTTCTCCTTTCTCTTGAAAATTTTATGGTGTTTCAGAACCACCATCTTTCTTTCTGAGAAATTCTTGCAATTTTATAAATCCTAGAAAATTCCAATCATGTGTACTGTGTACATGTATGCATGTCAATGTATCTGTGCTGTCTGCGAGTCTTTGTTCATTTTACTTTTCATTGCCAATTAAAATTCTTCTGGTATTCAAACAAATATTTAAATCTATTTCTTGATGGATAATTGATGTATATCTAAACTAGAGCATATTCACATGGGAAGGGTATCAAATATATATCTTCTTCCTTTGAAACAGGGACCATCATGACTATTTCTACAGATCGTGTGAAGCCATCCCCAAGACCAGACAGTTGGAAGCTCAATGAGATCTTTGCAACTGGAATTGTTATAGGGACTTATCTTGCATTAATCACTGTTTTATTTTTCTGGACAGTGAAAAGCACCACTTTCTTTGAGGTAATAATTTCATGATTTTATTTCAAGTTGGGGAAAGAAAATTGGCTTCAATTCTTCTTTTGGATGTTGGACTCATTTTTTGTGTTAGTAGACTCACTTCCATGTAAGGTCCCTGAGCAATACTGAGGAGATGTCATCTGCTATATATCTGCAAGTCAGCATCGTCAGCCAGGCTCTTATTTTTGTTACTCGCAGTCAAAGTTGGTCCTTTATGGAGAGACCTGGGACTCTCTTGATATGTGCTTTTGTGATTGCTCAACTGGTAAGATTTATGAAAACTGGGCTTAGTTCATTTAGAGCATTGTCTCTGTTGCTATTTGAGTGTGATACAATAGAATGGTAGAACAGGACCCACATGGCTAACCCCAAGTTTTTTGATAGGAAATTGTTTGCGTTGACTGATTGTTAAAATTATCTGACTATGGAAGTATCAATTATTAGTTTATACTTATTGATAAAATTTTAGAACTAAAGGTAACTTCCCAAATACCAACCCCTCCACTCCCTCCCCCTCCAAACACCAAAAAAAAGAAATTGTGTAGCTGTAAAATAGAAGAGCCTTCAAAGTGTTTCCTTGATGAGCCACTTATGATCTGGCAGACACATGTTAGGGCTTTACAGGATCCTCTCTCTCTCTCTTTCTCACTGTGGAACCTCATGCAAAGAAATTTAGATGGAGCTCATGATTAGTGCATCTGAGCCACATGGACGAAAGCTTGTTTCTTCATAGCTCATTTACGGCCTACATAGGGATCAGTAGAAACTGGACCAACGTCAGTTTGAGCTTTGAATGGATTATATAGTTGTTATGTGGGCTGAGGAATAAGCCCACTCTAGTTTGTCAGAAATCGCATCCTCTCTTATATTCACCCGATTGATTAGGAAATGAAGTGAATTCAAATTACATTGACTCGTTTGATTTGAGTTATTTATTGTCTTCCCAAATAGGTTGCCACCTTGATTGCGGTTTATGCTGACATCAGCTTTGCTTCAATCGAAGGCATTGGATGGGGTTGGGCTGGTGTCATATGGCTCTACAATTTGATCTTCTACATACCCTTGGATATTATCAAATTCACAATTCGTTACATTTTGAGTGGAGAGGCATGGAATTTAGTGTTCGAGAGAAAGGTGAGTACAATGAATTGTGGTGGTTTATTTTCTTTCCTGAGTAAGATAACATTATCATGCAACAATCTCTAAAACTGCCAATATCTACCCTCTATACAGACGGCTTTTACTTCTAAGAAGGACTATGGAAAGGAAGACAGGGAGGCTAAGTGGGTGCTTTCTCAGGGTACCCTACAGGGGCTACCTACAGAATTGGAGAGCAATGGGCGGGGGTCTTCTCTGATTGCTGAACAGGCCAGGCGGCGGGCTGAAATAGCTAGGTAACTGAAACTTGTCATCACTGAATTTAACTTCTAATAGCAGATTCTTTGTATCCTTTTTTTTTCCCCATCTGGGCTGGTGATCAACCTGGAGAAGCTTGTTGGAGATGAGCAGATGGCACAATAATTTGCTTTTTTAACTGAATTTTTGCTGAGCCCAAGTTCTACCCATTTTTTCATGAATTTGCTGTCTATGGATAATTCGCACCTGTTCATAATTTGTCTTAATACTCTTATTTCTTTTCATGATAAATAGCCTAGCCTTTTATTAGTTGGGAAATTTTCTTCTCTGTTTTGGGGTGTATCCATATTCCATCGGATACTGAATTTGACATCTCACTCGCAGGTTGAGGGAGTTACACACATTGAGAGGACATGTAGAATCGGTTGTGAGATTGAAGAATTTGGACAGAGATATAATCCAAGCAGCTCATACCGTCTGAAACCATGAAATGGAGATTAACTCAAGGTGGGGAGAGCACTTGAGCAAGATGAGTTTAGTTTGTAGTTTCTGCAGTCCGCGGAGTGGAGTCATTTTGGCAACGATGTATGGCTGTCGGAAAGCATTGTGGTTTTTGGCTTCAGCAGATTTGGCAGAACCCAATCATTATTAGTACTAGGTAATGCGACAATGTTAGCATATTTCATCAATGGGTTGAACAAAAAACGGTGGTGATTGAGCAATTACGCTCTTGGATCCGTTTGGCTCCCAAGGTTAGGAAGCACCCGTAGAGTAGTTTTCTGGTAAAAACTTGTACCATCTCTCTTTTTTAGTCTATTACAATTTTGATATTTGACATGTATTATGAACTAGGCAATTTGATTTTTTCCCCCTATTCATGAATAAGTTGGTCATGTATTGGAAACAATAACTATTGTAGCGCAAGTTTTCAATCAATGCAGTATGATCTTGTTTCTTGTTGGTGGTGAAACTCTCTATTAGGGCTGCAATAAGGATGGTTGGGCCGGACCAACCCTGGATTCCCTTATCCGAGTCCAAACCCGCCCTGGACTCAGGACCTAAAAATCTCAACCCAGGCCTTACCCTGTTGGGCTCAGCCTAGTCCAGGCTCTCCCTGATCGACCTTACTCCCAACTGATCAACATGTAATCAAAGTAGGTGTTCTAGTTGTCACTGAAGTGACAGATAATTCATGCCATGCCTGGGAATCGGTTGGGCATTGTTCGAGATTCATTTAACCAGGATAGCTTCGGAAAAGAGAGCACAGCAGCTAGATCTATATAGCATCCCATGCATCCAGTCTGTCCGATGGGTGGCTGGCGTGGCTGGGCAATAGGGGAGGATCTGGTCCCCATGAGACGACCTGAAACTAACATTCAGTGCTGTGTTGACTGCTGATGGTTGAAGAATCGGCATCGGGATGAGCAGAATATGGGGAAAAAGATCCTTTGTAGTGAGACCACCCTTGCAGTGAGGATCTTATCTATTCAAAATGGGTCGTTTCATATCTTGATCCACTCGATATGCATCGAGATACACAAGGATCCACTTTAAATGGATGGGATTCTCACTTCAAGGGTGACCTCACTTCAGAGGATCCCAATTCGAATATGAGCCGATTCTTTGATAAAGAAAATTTACTTTTTTTTGGAATTACTGGGCGATCCCCAGCTTTCCATGTTATAGAGGATTTGAATCCCTGTAAATGTCTTTCTTTCTTTCTTTTTTCCATTAAGTAATATATACGATATATGATATACTATCGTAATATTATCAATTTATCATGCACATTTTTTTACCACCGATATTTAAAAAGTACCATTGACGTCTATTCCATTTAATACTTGTACGTATTCATAGACACTTCAAATATTAATTACATTATATATAAACCAGTTTTCTAATCAGTTTAGAACAATCAGGTTTTTTTTTCAAAATTGGAATCAAACCAAAACTAGTTGATTTCGATTTGTTTAAGCAATTTCGGTTCGGATTAGTTGGATTGATCAATGTATTGGTTTTGGACTTGATTGATCTGGATCCTATTTTAATATACTGTATTGGCCACGTATCAATTTCCCATTGGATCTGTATATTGATGTTGGTCAGATATTTTGGACATGACTGGTACTGTGCATATTTGATACCTGGATTTAGAAACTTGCTTGCACTCATGGTTCGAGGTATCGATATCAGTCAATTTGTATCGGTTTTGGACTTAATCGATCCTAGTCGTATTCCCAATACCATGTTGTTTTAATACTGTTTTAATAAAGATTGGACACATGTCGGTTTCCATTGAATCGATACAGTATCGATTTTGAACATGACCGATACCTAGATCCATGATTCCAATAGAGTCGACAATGATGGAACCGAAAGAACATGAAATCAAGAGAGAGCTAGTATTACTGGTGGAGATGAGATGGAAGCTAAAGTAAAAGAAAAATAAGAGGCGGCCGGAGATGGTAGAGAAGGCGTTGAGGAAGATTCCAAGGTGAACGTCGATCCACAAACAGATTTTATAACTAAAAACGTTTTTTTTTTTAATCTTTGAACAAACTATGGGATAAATTCACAACGAGAGCCAACATGCGAGCATGGCGAGCGTTGGTAAGCAGCCGACCAGTCGGTGCAGGCAGGCGACGCCTATGATTCAAAAGCTCCAGTCACATCTAGTGCCGAAAGGCACTTCTTCCTTTTACTTTGTAGATGTCTAGATGGTGTAGTTTAGATTCAACAGCCTGTGGGCACTGTCAAATAGGCTCAATTAGGTTCAAACTTTATTCTTCTCATCAAATTTTTAGACCAATATATCATAAATGGGAAAAAGATCTCACATGGACACCAACAATATGGGGGGAATAATTCGTGCTTGTACTTGTACTCTCTCTCTCTCTCTCTCTCTCTCTCTCTCTCTCTCTCTCACAGATTTCGTCAC
Organism: Protea cynaroides; assembly: GCA_028583415.1. Lineage (NCBI taxonomy): Eukaryota > Viridiplantae > Streptophyta > Magnoliopsida > Proteales > Proteaceae > Protea > Protea cynaroides. Next base: position 105,522,775 of record CM053276.1, read on the forward strand.
TATCCATATATCCTATACTCTTAGAGATGGGTCTTATATCACATCGACAATGATGGGATCTCATGGAAGATGTTTTTCATATATTCTCATATTTTGATACTTTCTCTTCTCATTGACGTATGTGTTTCCATATTGACAAACTGTTTCTCATGCCATGAATGGCGTGTAAAATGGGATTTTCCCATCTTATCTGTGCGTGGAGATCCCTTTGGCTAATAATTATAAGGAGGAGAGAACAATGCTTAATGGTGTTCCATGCACCCTTTCACATGGGTAGGGAAATGATCACCCCGTCTCTCCTCATTGCACTACTTCATGTGAGAGGATGTGTTCCTTTTCACTAATTATAAACATATGGCAAATTATTATTGTGTGTTATTTTTTCAAACTTCACAAGCCGTCTATTATGCCAAGTGGGTAGATGATGTGTCCATTTCGTCCATTAGATAGAGAGAATTGTTGGGTTGGTGTCTTGTATTCTGTGGGGTCTACACAATTATGATGATAGTATTTATATTAGGATATTAGTCTATTACATGTACGGGATAAACTTGTAATTGTGTGGGATTAGAGTTTCTAGGTTTCTCTATAAATTATCTCTGTGCGGGAAAACTTAAGGAAGACTGTAAGAGCTATCAGGGGATTCTCCTCTGACAGTGGAGAACTGGAAGCTGTAAGGCTGACAGATGAGATAAGTCTGTCAGGTAGAGATCTGTAGACTGTTCTTGGGAATAAAGGAAGTCAATTTTTTCTCTAGTGGACATAGACATTCTACGATAAGGTGCTGAACAACGTTAATTCTTTGTATTTTCTTCTTGTTTGCGTCTCCAATCCTTACAAGTGTCTTCTTCTTCTTCATTCCTTCCACGCTCCTCCTTCCTTTTCACAGATCACTGACCGATCTGTCAAACCTGGTTCTAGATTTGTCACATGTCTAATTTAAATTAAATACCTTCTTTGTATTGCATACATATCATGTATGTCAATACATGTGTACTAGTATCCTAAACATTGGGGTGTATTTTCCCAAAAAATAGATGGTTTATACATATAAAAAAATTAATTGCTTATATTTTTTGATGATTTTACTGAAATTTTTTACATAAATAATTACTCAAAATATATATTTACCTAAAATTGGGACATTTTCTAGCTATTAACTACTGCCATATTTCTAAAAAGAGAAATCTTTATTGTAACAGAAATTGGTGAAAATTATATTTTATAACTTTTTTTTTACCCTTTTGTGTAATACACTTTTTTTTTTGTGGATAAAGACACTGCATCTTTTCAACGAGGTTAAAATCTTATCATTTTCAGACGTGTAACTTGTAAGATAATAATGATATTGACCCCATGGTAAATCACTCTAAAGATATTTCGAACCCTTTTTTTTTTTTTTTTTTGCCTCTGACTTAATAGCTTTTGGGAATTAATAAGGGGCAATCAAGAAAAGATTAATTATAAATTCTAAATTAACCACTTTAGGTACAACAAGACATTTAAATTTCAAAATGGATTTTCTTATTGACTTGTCTTATAATATCAAATAATGTAGAACTTTAATTTTTTTTTTTGTCTTGTAAGAATGGTATATTTATTATTTTAAGTGAGAGTAATTCTTATCATTTCATATGTTTATTCGACAAATGTGCGAAACAATGACAATTCTTAATGGTAAACCATGTTTCGAAAAACTTGTGAAGGATTCATTTTAACTTTGATTTTAAACAAAACTTTGATTTTAAACAAAATTAAGACAACAAAATTAAGACTAAATTAAACAAAAGATATTTAAAAAAAAAAAAAAGAAAAAAGTGTATAGAGGTGTGTAGATACCATACTCTGTCGACCTATAACAGATCGACATGTGTCCACAATATTGAGAGCATGCATATCTTAATACGTGTCCGTCAGTGGAAGTTTGTAGAACCCTCCAATGGTCTACACGTGGGATCATCATATGACTTAAGTCATTCCCCTAACAATGAGGGAACAACTTCCTAATCGATGCACCTAGTCCTCATCCTAAGGAAAAGGGAGGGACTTTCAGAGGTATGCATCGGCAATTGATTCTGTAATGATCGTAGGATCATCATCACATGCTCAACATTTTTGACTGTTCGGGAGACCAGTTATCATTCATTTTAGAACCACCATTTTGGTAATTCAGACACCTCTTAAACTGATAGAGCCTCCTATATATGTTTACAAGCACAAAGATATACGAATGGTCAATTTGACACCCAAAACTACACTTAGATTTTACCCCACTCTCTTATGAAGTTTAAGTTCTTAGTTAGTTCATAAATCATCGAAATAGCTACCGATTTACCCAATCCACCCCTTTGTGATTTTCTTTGTGTTTTTAGGATAAATCCTTGAACTCGACTAACACGTGTGAACTCATTTTCAACGTGCATAATTTGACTAGACCAGTTTTCAGCAGCAATAAAATGTCGTTCAATGATCCTTATCACATAAAAATGTAGCATACACTATATAATTTCAAGCGAATAGTTGGCTGAATAGGGTTTTTTTTTTTTTTCTCTTTCTTTAAAGATTAAAGTCAATGAAGAAAGAGAAAGAAAGAAGAGAAAGAAAGTTATCTGTTCGGCATACTTTATAGACTACTGGCTACACGACGTGTAGTACTAGAGGACCCAATAACAACTGGAAGTTGGCTGCAATAGATTTATGTATAATACGGATCATGATTAGATAAACTAGGCTTGATCATGATCATTTTACCAACTTTGGGCTCCCTTGCTCGTTGGATTCGCTTGATAACCTAAGGTTAGGAAAAAAAATAAAATATGTGCTTTGAAAGCTAGATATATATTTTAATAATTTGATATGATGCTGGTCTCCTGGAGGAGGCAATCATTTAAAGTCTCTCTAGATTTGAAAACTAAAGTCGACAATGTTCTCCGGTGGGTTCTGGCCATCGGCTCTTGGAAGACGATCAGGAAGAGGAAGTAGTGGATATGGACGAGGTGGTGGTGTTAACGTATTTTCGATTGCGGCAGATAATTCTGTCCATCATGCGTTGACTACGGTTTTGTCCATCCCTGTTTCTACACAGGCTAATGGGAATGCTGTTGTAAACACCAACAGTATCTCAATGCTAGGGGGTTTTGGTGCAAGGGCATCCAAAGTGTTACCTTCGGAAAGATCGGCGATCGAGAGGAGAGAAGGTGTTGTATCCAAGTCCATTGTGTTCACGGCAGGACCGCCGCCGTTGTTCAACTGGAGTAAGGCTGGCTGGGACTTTCCATTAAAGACAGATTTGATCAGATCTAGTTCTTTGGCTAGAACGAATGCTCAGCCGTTGCCTTGGATTTTTTTCTTAAGATACCGTCGATCGAAACCCGGACCATAAGAGCCATAAACAAAGTACAAAATCTCCTCAAATTGATACTTGTTTTTCGGGTGAAAGCTCTCACTCCGCTTTTCTTTCTATTCTATTGAATTTTCATGAGAGCCTTCTTTCTTATTCTACGAAAATCTCCTTTCGATTTGATTTTGATTGATTGAAGTGCTAAGCGCCCGTCTGATATACGAAAAAAGATGCGCTTCCAAATAGTAGTTTGTGTGAAAATCAGGGCGCCGGAGGTGCTTGCTATCGCCTTTTCGGTGTGATAGCCCCAATCCACGTACGATTCACACAAGTTTCATTTCGTCAGTAGTGTAGAGGTTCCTCAACCGACATCTATTTCATTGGGGCCAACTAGTTTATTTCATGTGGTGGATACAGGCCGTCAGAAAGAGATGATCTAGTCTGCGACGGAATCAGGAGTGGTGTTGCCAGTAATGGGTTCTCGACAAATGGAAGGTGGAATTAACTTGGTAAGTGGGCAACCACAAGATTTGGAGACGAGTTCACAGTTACCTAATAGGGATCCAATCCCAATGGCTTCGGGCTTTGGATTTGATCTGGGAAGGTTCTCTGATGCTGTGGCGGTTATGATAGAAGTAGTGGTTCAACCTTCTGATAGGGTTAACGTTGCAGTTTCTCGTCACGCAGCACGTAAGAGAAGGAAGTGGTCTCGTAGAGTAAAAAGGAAAAATATAACTAGGAATAATCAGCAGCCAGTGGGGGGCCTTGATAAGCTGAATCACTCGACCAATCCCAGAACATCTGAAAGTATGCCGCAGGGGGAGAGACGATCCTTTGCTTCAATGGCAGCGGGAGTCCCTGATCTTACAACCCTTCCAGAACAAGTTGTGGAAGGAGGTATAATAAGAGTGGTGATCCCACAAGCTATATATGAACAGGAACTTCACAAGTACTCCATGGCGTTAATAGGCAGAGTTTTTTCTAAAGGGTTGAAGCTATCGGTTTGTCTAAATTTATATCGGAGCAATGGGGAGTCTAGTTTCAAATGACTACAATGGGTAAGGGCTTCTTTGTGTTTCGGTTTTTTTCTGCTTTGGATTTTATGATTGTTCTGAGAAGTGACCTATCCGTATTGAGGGAGAGCTCCTTAAACTCCAAAGATGGGAGCCAGATTTCAACCCTGATAAACCTAGAGCTGCATTTCAAAGACAATGGGTAAGATTCTCGGCTCTACCTCAGGAAATGTGGAATGAGAATATTCTTTTTTCGATTGCAAAAGCCTTGGGAAAGCCGCTCTATGCAGACATCAATACAAAAAATAAAGTGGTTGGTAGGTATGCACAGTTATGTATTGAAATGGAGGTGGATGCCGCTAGACCTGATGATTGATGGTGGAATGTACACAAGGTGGGGTGAAAGGTTTCTTTAAACAAGTAGCAGAATATGAAATCCCGGTGAAGTGTAAAGGCTGTGGAAAATTTGGTCATTCTGACGATCACTGTCCAACAGTTAAGGGTCCATTTTCAGTGGATAGTAGGGCCGAGAAGGGTCATGATACGACCAATAATGTTGCAGAGGGTGCTATGTTGGTCAATCAGGTTCCACAGATTCAAGGAAATTGAGAAGATGTATCTGATGGGGAGGAATTAGATCCTTTAGATGGGGATACAAATTCAGACAAGGAGGATGATAACAGGTCTCGAATGAGTAATCCGGATCAATTACAATTAGATGTACAGAATATTTTAGAGGTGGGAAATAGTATAGCTACCACTACTATGGATTCTATAAGGGTGAATGAAGTGTCTCTAGAGAGGGCCAATGTGGTTACTACTAGCCCAACTGATGCCACGATTGGTGTTAAACAGGATAGGTTGGGTTCTTCCACATCGGCTTCTCATGAAACGATATCTAGGGAAGATGGTCGAGTCACGATCCATTATGATGTGCAGATGGTGGATGAGACTCTAGCGTCTCAGGGTGGTTTCACTGAGGTGGGAAAGATTAAAGATCTAGCCCAGACAGTAGGAAATAAGTCCAAGAAGTCAGAGGCACAAGCTTCTAGGGTGACTAGACAAAGTAGAAAACTCACCAAATGAAAGTCCTATATTGGAATTTACGGGGAGTCTCGAACCCCAAAACGAGACAATGTGTGCGTAGGTTGCTTTATGAACAACGTCTTGATGTGGCTTGTTTTGCAGAACCATTGGTAGGCCCTAAGAAATTTCCAAAGAGGCTTGCTGATAGGTTGGGATATTCAACTTCTTTGGTGCATAATGTAAAGCCGGGAAAACATCCTAATTTGTGGGTTTTCTGGAGACGAGAAATTCAACCCCCTGTTGTAATTAGTTTTACTGATCAACATTTATCTATAGAGTGTGTAGTGGGTGGAGTTTTGAGTATTCTATCCTTTGTCCATGCTAGTAATTTCAAGATTCAACGTCGTCAGTTATGGGCCGATTTAGTTCCCATGGGCGGGTCTTCTCTGCCATGGCTTACTGTTGGTGATTTCAACTGTTGTAGGTATGCACATGAGAAACTGGTCTAGGAAGATTCTCACTGGCAGCAGCTGATGAGTTCGAGTCTTTTATTTCTGTTTTCCCTCTTTTGGAAATTCAGTCTACAGGACTAAAGTTCACATGGACAAACAACAGATTGGTAGGCAATGTCAAGGCAGTTCTGGATCGTAGTCTATGCAATTCCAGATGGTTGGAGGTATATCCCAATTCATTTCAGAGGGTGCTTCCTAGAGTAGCTTTTGATCATGCTCCGATCCTTCTTGGATGTCTTTCAATTTCAAAACCTTCAAATTTACCATTCAAGATCCAAAGATTTTGGATGGATCACCATGATTTTAAGAATGTGGTCCAGAAAGTGTGGAACGGTCCCCATGAGGGGTCCCCCTTTATCAAAGTTGAAGGCCCTTAAATCAAGATTGAAGAGCTGGTCAAAAGACGTGTTTCCCCATATTGATAAAGAGATGGAAAAAACAAGGTTAACACTTGAAGATATTCAAGAGACTATTCAGACAGTAGGGAACTCAAAAGAGTTGCATAAACAGGAGGAGGTGGCATATAAATCCCACGAGGAAGCTTGTAAACTTCAGGAAGCTTTGTGGGCAGAAAAATCAAGAATTAAATGGTTGCAGTGTAGAGACCGAAATTCTAAATTTCTTCATGCCTGTGCTAAAGGTAGACAAGAAAGAAACATGATTAAAATTATGCAGAAATAAGATGGTGTGATAATAGAATCACAAGATGAGATCCGCGACTACATCCTTCAGTATTATGAGAATTTCCACCTTACTGCAGGGATGGATACTCATTCTGAGTATCTGGATGTCATTCCTTCTTTGATTGATGAGCATGAGAATCTTCTATTGGATGCAGTTCCTAATGATGCTGAAATAAGAAGTGTGGTGTTTGCAATGAATCAGGACAGTGCTCCAGGTCCAGATGGATTTGTCAGTAAATTCTATTGCCTTTATTGGGACCTGATAGGGAAAGAGGTATGTAGTGCTATTCGGGCTTTTTCTGTAACAGGTAAATTACCGAATGAAGTTAATAATAACTTTATATCTTTAATTCCAAAGAAGAAAGGAGCTTTGAAACTCTCATATTTTCGTCCTATATGTGTTGGCAACTTCCTCTACAAGATAATTCAAAAAATTCTTGCAACCAGACTGGGAGGATTTGTAGGTAAATTGATTTCAGAAGAGCAAGGTGGCTTTGTTAAAGGAAGAGTGATTCAAATTTACCCAAAAAAAAAAGGAAGAGTGATTCAAAACAATGTAGGTATGGCTTCAGAGTTGGTGACATTGATGCATAGGAAATCTAACTCTGGCTATATGGCTTTGAAATTGGACATTCAACAAGCTTATGATACTTTGGAGTGGAAGTTCCTATTTGATGTTCTTCAAAAATATGGTTTTTCAGATACTTTTATGGGTCGGGTTTCTTCCTTATTGATATCGGCACGTCTGAGTATAATGGTGAATGAAAGGCTAGTGGGGTTTTTTGGGGCAACTAGAGGATTACGTCAGGGAGATCCCCTTTCCCCCCTTCTATTTGTTATAGCAGAGGAGGTTCTATCTAGGAACCTCAAAGTCATGACTCAAAGGGGTTGGGTGGAACCAGTGTTTAAGGGTAGAGGGGAGCAGACTCCTACCCACTTAATGTTTGCTGATGATATATTTATTTTCATGAAAGCAAAAATTACTTCGGGGCATCGTCTAATGGAGCTTCTCCAGCTTTACCAGTCCTATGCAGGCCAGCGTGTTAACCCCTCAAAAAACAAAGTGTTCTTCTCTTCTGATGTTTCTCGCGTACGGTGAAATCGTTTACTCCAAGTGTTGAAGTTTAGCGAAGGGACATTTCCAACCAAATATCTAGGAGTGGACCTATTTAAAGGAAGAAAGAGAAGGGAATTCTTTGAGCCTATTCTTGACTGTTTTAAGCAGAAGTTCGCAGTGTGGAAGGGTTGAATGCTTTCATATGCAGGTCAAGTGGTGCTGGTCAGATCTGTGCTCAGTAGTGCATTCCTACACTCTTTCTCTATTTACAGATGGCCAAGAGGTATGATTAAACCTGCGAAGTCATGGATGCGGAATTTCATTTGGTCAGGGGATCCTCTGATGAGAAAATCGGTTCTTGTTAAATGGGATGTCATTTGTCGACCGAAAGAAGAAGGTGGACTGGGTATTCGTCGTTTGAGGGAGATTAATGACGCATTGTTATCTAAGATGGTTTGGAAGATTCGAACTGTAAGACCCGTGTCAATCTAACCCGGTCTTACCACCTTGAACCAGGTCTATCCATCATGGTCGAGTCAAGTGGACCAAGGGCATGAAGGAGATCGAGATCCCAGGTATGAAATCGACCCAAAAACACTTAATTCTAGGGAAGGGTCGCACACCCAGATAAGCAGGGTCGGACCTTCCAAACCAGAAAGATCGACCCTCAATTTTTGAGGGAGGGTCGGACAGCTTAAGACCCTAGGGTCGACGGGATCATCGACCCTCCCATCAACCCTCGGTTTCTGACGAAAACTGAAATTAGGAAATTTCTTAATTTTCGGTTGGGATTCTTTCCAAATCTCAATGGGATTATTATAGGACATTCCTAGTCTATTTAAAGGACGTCCCTAAGCCACATTCACTCCTTTCACAACCCTAATTGAATTGAGAGAAAGAGAGAAGAAGGAAAAGAGGAAGAAAGGAGGCTAGGAAGAAGGCTTAGCAAAAAGGAGAAGAAATTACAGAGGAAAGTAATCTTCTCAGGTATGGATACTAATTCCATGAGTTTCTACAGACCTTAGGTTAGATATGATTGAGTGTAGGATTTCGGAGAAACCCAAACCATCCATCCATGGTTAGGTTTTCATGGGAAACCATTGGAGGATGCACGAAAGCTGTCTAGATGAATCATACATGGTTCTAGACCATGGAATGAATGTTGGGTGAATGTAGGAAGCAAGTCATAGGACCCCAATGACAAAGAATGGATTAAAAAGTGGAAATTGGACCAGAGTGCACCAAGGGTCGCACCGAGGGTCGATAGACCATCCGACCCTAGGTGTTTCAGACCATCGACCCTCAGCATTCGGGAAGTTCGGAAGCTTTGGGAGGGTCGATAGACCCATCGACCCTAGCATCGACCCTCGGTTGACGAGAATGGTTTTTAATTTCGAATTAATTCTAATTAAATTCTATCGACTTTGTTAGGTTTGCTAGCAATATAGTACCGTTATAACAGGGAATCGAAAGCTTGGAAAATATCTATTAGCAAGCTAAGGTGAGGAACCTTAACCCCAAACTAAATTGGTTAATAATAAACTGTTTTCTATTTCTTGAGTCCTATGCCATGTTTGATTCTATGCGAATATGTTTGTAATGTGCATATAGCATGCCATCCAATATTTCTATTACTTGTTCATGCATATTTACTTTATTGTTTATAACATGATGATGATGATGATGATAGGAATAGGCATGTGATTGTATGTGTGTGGTTGGTGTGCTTGATGCGAGAGAGTATCAGGGGAGGTGTGATGAGAACGTCAATAAACGTTAACCTTTGGCGGGTCTCAGCACTTTAGCTCTATCTCTAACTCAAGTCTTGTGCATTGACATCGTCGTATCGCCATTACCTTAGCAGAACTATTATGTCGTAGAGTATCAGGGGAGGTGGTCTCGGTCCTTGTAGTCTCTAACTCTACCGGGGAGTCTTAGCTCTATCTCTATGGATGTTCTGAGGGATGCTGGGGTGAGGCCTTGGATACACTGTTTGGCATTAGGATTGGTTAGTAGCGAGCCCAGTTTGCAAGCCCTCGCTAACAGGGGCTTACGTGTTGGTATAGCATTATATAGCAATAAACGTTAACCTTTGTTGTATAATGTTATGGTAGGGTGGATGGGGACGACGATAAACGTTAACCTTCGGGCGGGCTTCTACACCCTGTGTATAGAGGCGGTATCAATAAACGTTAACCTTTGATCACCCAACCTTTCTATTGCACATTGCAAACTATAAACCAAGACCAAAGATATGAATTAACTTATTGCATGCATATGTAATGTTGCATTGTTTTGGCTACTCACTGAGCCGTGTTGTGTGCTCACCCCTCGACGTCGAATATTTTTAGTTGATGATGCAGGATATACTGTTGAAGATTATATGAACCTGTCAGCGTATGGAACTGTAGCAGCTATGGATATTGGTGCTGAAGACGATACACACGACTCCTCTTGCGAGTGCAACTCGTGTGTATTCGATTAGATATTTTTGTAGTTTTCTTATTTGGATTTATAAGACATGTAGTTGGTATTTACCTATTTATGTCTTAGTTAAACACAGAATAATTTGATATTATTTATGGGTATCATTCTAATACTCAGTTCATATTATTTATAAATTTTCCGCTATTGTGTATTACTCTGATTATGATTGTGGATGCGTGTAAAGTTTGGATAACGCGGGGATAGCCTATTAGAGATCCTGGTTGAGCCGTTGTTTGTTTAGCGGTTCATCACACCATTCTGAACAGTGTGGAATTGGGGTGTGACACGAACTGAAAATTACCTCTATGCTAGATTCATGCGAAGTCATTATTTTAATAAATATGGTTTCGTTCGAAGGTCTATAGTTGGGTCTCCAGTATGGAGTAGTATAAGGAAATTGTGAGATTGGTTGGCAAAGCATTGTCGTTGGATTATTGGAAATGGCAAGTCCATCAATTTATGGACAGATATTTGGCTAGGTGAGAAGACGTGGTTGGAGGAGCTAAACATTGATATTTCAATTCTCAAAAATATGAATTGTCAATTGTCGAGGTTCATTGTTGATGGAAGTTGGGTTTGGCCTGACGTTGTTTCTCCTCGTCTACGAGGCCTCATAAATAAATCACATGACATTAAACTTGGTAACGGTAAACATGATGAGCTAATATGGGTGGGGGAATTGAATGAATCATTCTCCACTAGATCATCTTGGAATCTGTTGAGAACAAGGAAACCAAAACAAGTTTGAGCGGATTACCTATGGTGCAGCAATTCACCACCAAATGTTTTGTTTTTTGGTTGACGATAGATGCATGGGCAATTGTCGATTGATAGTGCGCTGAAAAAAAAGAGCATTAGTTTGCCTTCATGTTGCTACATGTGTCATGAGGAAGAGGAGACTCACAACCATGTGTTCTTACATTGTAAGGCTGCAAAAGAGGTATGGAGATGTATATGTACGTGGTTTGGATTCCAATGGCCTGATTGGGGATCACTTGCTGAGCTAGAATGTTGGTGGAGGTGAAAAGGAAAGTAGCTCTTATAAAAACAATTTGGCGATGTACCTTTTTCATTGTGCCATGGGTGATTTGGAAGACTAGAAATACCAATTGTTATGACATGGAAGAACACATGTTGGGTGGCTATTGGGGCAGATTGTGGTGAAATGTCGTGAGATGTCGATGGTCAAGCAATGTGTTATTAAATCTGTCCAAGATTTGCAGGTAGCTCATTCTTTGAATCTAATTGTAGGTTTGGCAAAAAGCTACTCAGTTTTGGAATTATATTGGCAGCCACCATTGACATGATAGTGTAAGGTGAATGTAGATGGCTGTAGCTTGGGCAATCCAGGAGTGGCAGTAGCTGGAGGAGTCCTTCGGAACTCCAGATGATTAGTTTCCTTAGCCTTTGGAGTGTTTATGGGTATTGGTACAAATTTTGAAGCTGAAGTCTGTAGTGCACTAAGGGGAATCCAAGAGGCCATTGAGTTGGGGTTTAATGATATATGGGTTGAAAATGACTCGAGTGCAGTGGTGGTTGGGTTAAGATCTAATAAACTGCCATGGTATGTGTGAGGACAATGGATTTTCATATGATCCTCCACGAAATCAAAATTAGGCTCTCGCCTTGGTTACTTTTATCCATCCACACCAATGGACGGAGTAAAATATGGAGTCGCCACCTAGATAAGGTCTAGGACCTATAAATGGTCTCTCACTTGGAGAGACACTACCACTCATGCTCAATGGATTGGCTTCTAGTCTTACCAGAGAAGGGTAAGTGTCAAGTTACGAGTTGGGAAGGTGTTAGGCACCCAACTCGTCCGGTCAATGGACTGGTCTCCTTCTGTCCTATCATTTCCTGCATTCTTAAAACTTATGTATGTTCAGGTCGTTCAATTTACCCTAACTAGCCAAATGGGGAACCCTAGACCAAGTTTCTAAGTTGTTCTAACTTAGGGTGCCGCCACATAGATTTGAAAAATAAAATACAAGTCAACAGACAATTAATGGATCAATGAACAAATGAATGGATAAAAAAATGAAATAATCACGAATAAACAAATAATGAATTAAAAGAATGAATAACATAGAAAATACAACAGATAATGGATGACCGAGCTCGAGATCAAGCAGCCTACGTATCCCTGTGCGGCGGGAATTAGGTCAAACGTAGTTCGTGCAGGATTGTGGTTGTGATTGTGGTTGTGTGTGAGGTGCTCCCTTGACAAAGGAAGCACGTGTGACCGTGCGTGAAGGGTGAACTACTCAGAGTTCTCCATTTCCCGCTGCCTACGTATCTCTTTAGAGAATCAGGTCAAACGTAGTTCCCAACAGTTCACGGGCTGTTGGACCCCACATGGCATTATTGAAGAGGTGCTCGGACCTCAGAGGTACTCGGACCTCAACTCCCCGCGCTCGGCAAGGCAACACTCAAGAGGTACTCGGACCTCGACTCCCTGCACTCGGCAAGGCAAACTCAAGAGGTACTCGGACCTCAAAGGTACTCGGACCTCGACTTCCTTGCACTCGGCAAGGCGAACTCAAGAGGTACTCGGACCTCGACTCACCGCACTCGGCAAGGCAACACTCAAAAGGTACTCGGACCTCGACTCCCTTGCACTCGACAATGCATCACTCAAGATTTTGAAAATGATCGGTCCGCACACCGATTCCCAAACATGGAAAATGATTGGCCTAAGGCCAAAGACAAAACTAGGTAAAAACTAGGTTGGAGATCAACATGATCCCAACCGTCACTAGATACATGAAGACAACACAATTTTTGTATTTTTTTCTTTGAAAAGGGGGAAAACAATTATGTGATGAACCCTAACGGTTGAGCAGGCCCATGGCCTAGGCAGGACCCACACCAGTCAACATGGGATTTGGGAATCTCAACAAAGGTAAACTCATTGGAGTCATCCTAAAGTTTCACAACGATGGAGGAGGGGACTCACACATTAAACTATCATAGACATAAAGTGGGGGAGACATCTCTTGAAGGAAAGGCTCATACACCCAACCAAGCATCTGAATCAAGTTAAACATGTGAGGATGTATGTGTAAAACCAGCTTACTCAAGCTAAACATGAATGACAAAATGACCTTGGATAGGACTAGACATGCAATTGGATCAGATTCAGATTAAGAACAAAATAGATTCCATGGTGCAAATAAATCAGATTTTGACAATGAAAATAGGCACAGGATGTAGAAATGAACATTTCAGCATGATACTAAATCCAGCACAGGAACCTGATTGAAATAGCTAAACAAAAAGAACCAAAGCTAGACACTTAAAATCAAATAACATCTCAGCACAAAACTCAAATTTGGCCTTCACTAAAATTAATTACAGCGATGCAATAAACAAAAACAAATCAGATATTGACATAAAAAAAAACATCTAGGAAAACTCCAATACAACATTAGAAAAGGTAATCATCACACCCCAAGCTAAAAACAATCTCCTAAAAAAATAGAATTATGCATTCCTGTGTCAACCCACTATTATCATCATACCACCACAAACAATCTATAGATACACACTGGTTCACAAACCATAACCAATATATTATATGAAGAATAGTCCATGGAATAAAAATCATCTTGCAATGCAACATTGAAACCAGTGGCAAGAAAGGTGATGAATGCAACAAAGTAGCTGAGTTTAGCCGGTTAAGACATTCAGATCCAATGATAAAAATTACAAAAAATGACTAAGAATAGAGAGGTAAGAAACCGAACCTGACATGAGACCCAATGCCATTAAATCACTCCCACCTTGGGTTGGACCATCCAAAAATGTAGTTTAACGAACTGGCCATTACTCTTAAACCACTCTTATCATGGGGTTGGATCAACCCAAAACAATTAAACGAGTCCTACAATAGGACTGAATCAGTCCAACATGGTTATACCAAACCCGCCATAGGGCTGAATCAACCCATCACCATTAAGCCACACCCACAACGGGTTGAACCAACCCATCATGTTAACCATCACCACCACCCACTAGAATTCACATCACCTTTGTTAAATCATCAATACGGTGGGAATCCTATTTTTATATGCAAATCAAGACATTATTAATAAATCGAAGAAATGGGATTTGTCTATTCCTCTTTCAACGGAAACTGAAAGAGGAAAAGAAATGCAACAATGAGGAAACCCCTATAAAAATTCTCAATATAAAACCAATTTTCAATGGTATAAAAATCAGCAAGGAGAAACAAGAATTGAACCAATTTAATAGAAGGGGAAATAGAGAGAGAAACATCATAGAATTGCATTACGTTGATTTTATTCAGCTTTACACTCACATAACCGTAACTCAAGTATCCAAGACCATAGAACACACCATGTGAAGCACATAATAAAAAAATGTAATCAAAAGAACCATTTATTCAAATTCGAAGCGAAAATATGGGGCTTTGATAGAGCGAGAATATGGACTAAAAAAAACCGATATGAACAAACGAATAAATCGAAAGATGAAGGTTCGGTTAAACCAATGAATCTAAGATGAACTGAAATAAAAAGAAAAATGCAAAACAAGTTAATGGAAGCAAATCACCAAGCAAAATAGATTAAATCTTATAAGTGAACAACAAAGAAAACCACATGATGAACCAGAAAATGTACCCGAATGCTGAACCACCAGAATCAACAGAGATTGCTTGCAGTCTTCTCTTTCTGCAATTTTTTCTGTAAGCAATGGTTCAATCTCCTTAAATAGCAGCCACGGTCCTCCTTCCCTCTGGTTTCACGCACAAGTAGCCGCAACTCTCTCTCTATTCTCTTGGCCGACTGCTCTCCTAACTCTTCTCCTACTCCTTCTTCTGATTTTTTCTCGGTTCTCTTTGGTGGCCACGGTCTCTTTTTTCTTCCCTATTTCCAGCAGCCCTTCTTTTCTCCATGATGTTCATCTCTCATTTCTCCCTTTCTTCTCACTCCTTTCTTTTTCTTTGCTGCCTCCTTCTTCCCTCCTTCCCAGCCAGTCCCTACTACTTCTCGGCTTCCTCCCTTTCCCTCCGGTTTATTTCTCCTCTCTGTCTCTCACCGCTGATCTCTCTTTACCTCTCGCAACAAGAACCGAAATCACCTTCTCTTCTTCTTGCGGTTCTCTATTTGTGGCTTCTTTTTCGTTGCGCGCTACTGCCGCCATTTCTTCCTCCTTATTTCTCTCACTCTTTTCTCTTCTCTTCTAGCCGAAATCCATTCTCCCCCCTTTTCCCTACTTCTTCTCGACTTTTCTTCTTTTTTCTTTTCTGGTTTTCCTGCCCCCTATGGCTGCTGCCTCTTTCTTTCTTCTTATCTAGTTTCTTCTTTTCTTTTTCTAACCCTTAATCCAAGGGCCAGGATTCTTCTTACCTGATTTTCTTTTAACCCAAAATATGTGATAGAAAAAGGGTTTCTACACCATTGATCCTAAGCCCAAACCCAAGCCCATTAACATATACCTTATTAACACCTAATTTAAACCCACAGCCCAAACCCATTGACTCAAATAACTAAAAGAAAAAAAGAAAAAAAAACTCTACCATAAGGCCCAATAACAACAAATGCCTAAAACAAAACAACAAAAAGAAAACAAAACTAAGACCCAACTAACACCTAAACTAAACCCATTTAAATAACAAAATTAAAACCCACTATCACAAAACTAAAGTTATAGGCCCAAGCCCGATTCTCTTAACAATTTTCCTATTTTTTTCATTTCATAATAACCTAAAATGGTAGAGACATTCTAACATGACCAAAAGATGACAAAAATACCCTTGATGAGAAATAGGTCAAAATGGGGGTCTTACAGTATGTCAAACAAAGATGGGAAGACCTTACTATGCAACTTCAAGGTCGGCATATTAGATATATTCATTGCTTTAGAGAATCTAACTGTGTTGCTGATATGCTTGCTAAAAAATCAGCTCATGATAGAAGAAGCTATGTTTGGCATAGTTGTCCAGATTTCATAGCTCGAGAGGTCGTGTGAGAAGTATCCCACAGACCGAGATATAAATTTATGTAATATTTTCTTGGCCCTAGGCTGTGTTTCTGCTGATGGCAATGCCAAATGTGGGTCATAGCCTCTAGGGTTCTTCTGTAATTTTTTTTCTTTTTCTTATCAATTAAAAGGATTTTTAGCAAAAAAAAAAAAAACTTCGTCAATCGTGAGCTATAGCAATGCGACACGTTTTAAATAGCATCATATAAATCCGTCATCACAGAAAAAAAAAAGTTTAATTACAAATTCTAGATAAATCCATTGATTAAAGAGAATTATCTTATTTTATCATATGGAAGGTATAGGTGAACATTTGTCATGGTAATATCTAATTATAAAAATATTTAATCTTTTATTGTTATTAGAAAAAAAAATAAAAGGAGAAAAACATAAGGAATTAATCTTAAAGGAAAGATTTATGTGGATGATGAACATAGAGAGGTGGAGAAGAAAGGAATAAAAGATCTGAGCAAGGAAATTAATTGCTGAAAGAGAAAAAATTGTCTCAGCACACAAATTTTTTTTCTATTCTTTTGAAATATCTGTTAAAATAAATCTCTTCGAATGATACGCACAATTATGTGTATCAGAAGAATATTATATGCATATTTTATTAGCTATAGACCCAATTCGCTTCCAAAGCCATTGTTTTTCAAATCATAGGTTCCTTTTATACTATAGTGGGTTTTGGTATAAAGACATTTATTATGATTTTGGTGGCCAGCTATATGCATGTTGTACATATAAACTTTTGCCTTGTTTTATTATTGAATTTAGGGAAATAAATTTGGTTTTTATGTTTACATTATTGGAACATGGGTACCTCATAACTCTTTTTTGCAATCGTTTACTATTGTACATAAAATATTTTTGTTTTTAAATTAATAAAATAAAATATTAATCATTTTCATTTCAAATTATTTTTCAATTCCAAGTAATGTGGACATATACAGCATGCATGTCAATACCGGGAATATTTGATTGAATTGATTTTTGACATTTAACATACAATCAATCCAATTCATGTCTTTACTATCAAATGATTACAATAACATCATCTATTCATGTGACAAGATAAATAAACTGTGAACAATAAGTGTGATAAGAATAATTTACCATAAATAATCATTATATTATCATCAAGTTATATGTAATTAATAAATATAGGGATGTCAATTTTGAGATCGAACCAATAGTTTGGACAAATCCTATCCAGACCATACTTTTAATGGACATGTTTTGGTTTGAGGTACTACATATCCTACTAGTCTCGTTCTGGCTCCAGACTAGCACGAAACCGACCCAAAAAACAGATCAATGAGCCTAAACCTGATAATGGCCCGAACCAAACCCATTTACACCGAATATTAAAACACTAGCTTCACTACTTTAGCCTACTGGATGGACTGAACAAATTTCTTTCTGGGTTTTCAACCTGAATCGCCCGAACTAGCCTGATAACAACCTGATAAACTAAGTCCAATAATAACCCTAAACCGAACGATCCATTAGTTATTTTGCAGTACTTTCCACCCAATCCGAACTTCTTAATAGATATGTTTTGCTTAGATCATGTAAAATTCGACATCGCTTTTGCCCAAACCGACCGTTGACACTTTCTTATATTTTTATATAAATCTGTCTTTTATATATTTGTAGGTTGAACTGTCAATTAGAGGAGACATGCTAGCTAAGTAGTTAACAGAAAAACTGATAAAGCAAAGCTGTAAACCAAAGGATTCAAATCCTCTTCTTCCAGAGTTTCAGGAGGAGGAGGAGCGACGGCTGGATGAATGGCCCACACATGGGGCTTGAAAAATTCGAATTCACTAAACCCAGATGTCGATCATCCAACAAAAACGTCTCTCTCCTCCCGAATCACTGGGAGAAGAGGATGTGAATCCTACGCAAAACGCGGAATGAGTATGGCCCATACCAAACGGAGAATTTGGAACGCGGCAATGGCGGATGTCATATGACTTCTGAGGTAAGGAGGAGTCTGTCTCCTTGTATGACCGGCACGTATGTACATCAATATCTGCACAAATTTCTTTTAGTCTTTTAACAATGGCGGTCGTGCAGTCATGTCCTCCCAAGGCCACTGCATGCGTCAGTACAGTAAACGGTTAATTCTAGAATTACGATTTTAAAAAAAGAAAAGCTATTTTGCTTTTGTCGACAATGTTGAATTCCAAATCTGTCTCTTCCGGCACCTGTTATGCCTACGGTGAGATTTAGCAGGCAGTCGTGATTTAGTCTATCTGGAATTTGCTGGAGAGATTCGAGATTTTAAATTGATGGAATCTCAGCTGTGAGCTACAAAAGTTGGTTCTTTTCTTCAGCCACGGTTAATCCATGGGAGAAGCTAGGAACTTGAATTGAATCCTACTTTATCACGTGCTGAAAAAGAAAAAAAAAGAAAAAAGAGGATAAGACTTAGATCACAAGCTTAATTGCAGCTGAAACGTCTATCGATTTGAAATCACCCTAGAAATGATGAAACAATCGAGATCGGACAAAAAAAATTTCAACTCTTACACCTTTTTTGAGAGAATTTCGGCGCGTTTAAAGGGAAGAGATCTGAGTCTCTGCTACAGTGCTACCTGCCGAATCTCAAGCCAAAATTAACATCCTCACGTCTCATCCTCACTTTAGTTTGAATTCTTTTGCCTTTCCGAAACTGAAATCCATATATGTTGAGTACATAAAAGAAGAATAAAAAAAAAGACCAAATCTGCAGAATAGAAAAGCATTCTATCGATCTCGACAGTAGTTGTCTCTATTCTGTATTCTGTATTCGAAATGTACGCATTTCCATTAAAAAAAAACCAAAAAAGGAGACATCACTGACACTGCAACTCCGACTTGTGGAATCGTAGCCGGAAAGTGAAGCTTTTCTTTCGCCGGAGATTTTACTTTTCTGAGCGACGGCGACACGGTAAGTAAAAATCTCACTTTTACGGTAAGTTGGATTTGAGTACTCCTCATTCAAATATTATTTTAATCATTAAAAAGTAAAACCCCCCAAATGATCCGTCTCCGATGTCCACGGACGGAGTTAGACGGATCCAAAGCTCAACAACTCCAATTCCCCTTTTTACCCTTCCTTTTTCTTTTCTTAAATGATATTTGAAAAGTCGATTACAGTTACATTTTTTTTTTTTTTTTTTTTTTTTTTGGAATCGGATCTTTTAATTTCGTCCAATTTAATCAGTTTTGGATTCAATCCAGGTTATTTTAAGAATATTTTAATGGAGATCGGATACATGTCGATTTCAATCCACATGAGTTTTTTTTTTTTTTTTTTTTTTGGTGGGAAGGTAACTAATCCTCATGAGTTGAAACTTAAGTAGAAGAAGGAGCAAGACGGGTCCCATCTTCATTTATATTATTATTAAATTTATTATAATTTAATTTTTCCAGCTATGGATTATGATGTGATTTTGTATCCGACGGATGATGCTTGTTCAACGATGCAAACAGTTGTAAGTGGATTGGTGCGTGATTCTCTCTCGTGAACTTCGTCACCGTTAGGGTAAGTAACGGCGTTAAGACAGAACATTTTGTCAGCTTGATATATTATTGATAATGAAAGTGATCTTGGGAGGGACTGAAAGCTGTATGATTTAATTTTAATTATTACTAGTGGAAAAAAGTTTCTCAGATTTTAACAAGAAAGGAAAACCCTGCAAGCGTGTTGGATTTTAGGTGTTGGGTATTTTTCCTTTTTATTATTAAAGGTAAGAGGAGCTATCAATGGTTTTGGATTCTTCTTGCTTCTTATGCCAGCTCTACTTCCTCTGTTTTGGACTTGTGCCTTTCTGGGTTCATACAGAATGAGAGGATAAAAGATTAAAAAGGAAAAAGAAAAAAAAAAATATAAAAAAGAGGAGGAATTATCACAGAGGAAAAAGAAGTGAAGCCTCTACAGGCTTCAGAACCATTCTTTCTGGGAAGAGATGTGGCAACTGTGGGTGCTTGTCCTCAGCATTTGTGTCTGGAGTCCGACTTATATCAATGGTGACACAAAACCAGCAGACGGTATGCATTTCGATCCCCAGCTTCCAGCTGCCTGCAACTTCATTTCTTTTTTTTATCCCTATTACGTTTTGTTTCGCTTTGGAATGTGAGTTTTATGTGGTCTGGGACTTGTATCGTCTGTTCATTTAGCAGGTTCTAACATTATTTGCATTGCTCTCTTAAGCTCCATTGTTTTGACTGCTTGTGGAGATTGGCATGATTTCTTCACAACTTTTCAATTATATATGTGCTCGTTTGCACTGAAGACACTGTTTTGGCATAGGTAGATCTTCGGGAGTATGAGAGTGGATCTGGATTTTTTTTTATTTTTTATTTTTGGTTTTTCTTTTGCTTCTTTTCATTCTATTGGTGCGCGTTTTTTAATCTAAGTTAAACTTGTGACTTGTGAGATGAAAAACACCTTTTCTCCCTCTAGACAAGATTGATGTTGAGTAAATATGAAAAGAAGTAATGCGTCTTGATCATGATTGCTAACTTTGCTGGTTAATATGGAAAAAGATTCTGATATTCTGGTCTTTTTGTTGCCGGGTCCAATTAGAATGAATGGCAAGAATTTGAAACATCATCCCCTGTAATGGATTGTATACCGATTTTGTTTTGCTTGAAATTTGGAGGTAGTTGCAGCAATGTTCACTTACATCTCTTTCAGTTTCCACTTTTTATGGGTTAAAGGGAAAGAAGAAAAATAAAAAAGAAGAGACCCAACAGATTGGTTTTTTCTTCCAGAATACCATAAATCTGTGTTCTTTTTAGTGTATCCTAGACAGGTTTCCTTCTTGTGATAGTACTTTCTTTTCTATCAAATTTTTAAATTTTTTTTTTTGGGTGGGGGGCATATAGATAAAATTCATCTCACTGTGAATAACACTCCTAAGAAATAATGATCTCTCTTCTGTAACATCAGGTCAATGCCCCCTCCCCCCTCTTTTTCACTTTCAATTTTTTCTTGCTGTGATTTTATGGTTGAAACATTATTTCTCTAGCCACAGCTTTTCCTTCTTTAATTCATGAAGTTTTTTTTATGGATATTTTGAATTGGGGTTTGGGTTTCTTCATGGTAGTTATCAATGCATTTTATATTTTCTTTGTTTCATTCTGGTAGATTTTCGTGATAACCTCTCCAGCAGCTTGGAAATGGTATTTTGCTGCATTACACTATTGGTTCACTATTATTTTTTGATTGAAACATTATTTCTCAAGCCACACCTTTTCCTTCTTTAATTCACTAAGTTTTTTTTATATCTTGAATTGGTTTTGATTGGGTTTTTGGTTTCTTCATGGTAGTTATCAACGCATTTTATATTTCCTTTGTTTCATTCTGGTAGAATTTAGTGATAACCTCACCAGCAGCTTGGAAATGGTATTTTGCAGCGTAACAATATTGGTTCCCCCTTATGTAACCATTAAGCTGGATTAGCTGGCACAGGATTGTAAGAACAACTCTGGCGAAAGTTTACATTCTATTTTAAGATCTTCTCTCGTATAACTTTTTTTTGTTTTTTTGGGTTGAATGCTGCATACAATTATTTGTAACATTTTAGGAGCTTAATTATACTATTCGATACACCATAACCATCATGAATAGTAATAAAGGCATTTCATTCTCTACTGGAAAGAGTTTTTAAATCTTGCAAATGACTTCTTATTCACTACATCTGATGGCTTTTTCAATGCACAGCCTCTGCCCTTAAGGTCATGTACAGCAGCCTAAATTCTCCAAGTCAGCTAACGGGTTGGAGCTCAAGCAGTGGTGATCCCTGTGGGCAGTCGTGGAAAGGTGTAATCTGCTCTGGTTCTGCTGTTACAGAACTGTAATTTTCTTTTCTCTTTCTATTTTCCCTTCATATCTAATGTTTGTGTATTCACTATGCTGCTTTTTCCTAATACATACATATACTTCTATGCCATATCCCATCAGCAAATTATCAGGTCTTGGACTTACTGGGTCATTGGGGTACCTGCTGTCAAGTCTAACCTCTTTAATGATACTGTAAGCTTTTTTTTTTTTTTTTGGGAATTATTTCTCATTTTGTATTAGCTTTGATTGATTAATTGACTTGTCAAAATCCATCCAGGGATATGAGTAACAATAATCTTGGAAACCAGTTACCCTATGAACTCCCTCCGAATGTGCAGCAACTGTAAGTTCTCAATAGTTCACTATTTTGATCTCACCCCCCCCTCCCCCCCCACAAAAAAAAAAAAAACACCCCACAAAGAGAAAAAGGGAATGAACAACAACTAATTATCTAAACCGCAGGAATTTCGCTGGAAACCAATTCAATGGTGGCATCCCATATTCTGTTTCTACGATGACTTCTCTTCAAGACCTGTGAGTACCATTTGATTACAGTGACTATTTAGTTAAATTTCCTATGCAAAATGCTTAGAGGACTCTGAACTAAATGAGAGTATTGTTGATTTGAGTGTAGAAACCTCGGTCATAATCAATTTCAGGGCCAGATGGGTGACATATTTGGACAGCTTTCTAACCTTACCACATTGTGAGTTTATCTTCTGATTGCACACCCGATTTCTGCACACTGGATAACATCATTAAGAAATTGCTGCATTATTTCTTTGTCATTTTGTTTAGTTTATTAAATGTTCATTTGTTTAGTTTATTAAATGTTCAAGTTTGGCATTCTTGTGCCAAGTGATTTTGTGTATCATATTTAGATTGTGTTTGATTAGACATAAGTAAACTTGCAGGAAGGTCAAGTAGAAGTATACATATTTTACTTTCCAAATAACTTCCATTGCATTTGGTTGGAATGCAATAAGTGGCATCAAACTTCATTATTCTACCTTTCTCCCAAAGTTCTATTCATAGGACACTCATTGTTTTTCTTTCTTTCTTTTTTGTGTTTTTCTTTCTTTTTTTTTTTTGAAGTTTGAACATCCCAATCATTTTCTACTGTGTGCCATGATTTTATTACCTTGTAGTACATTTTTTCTTTTTTCTGAATGGAGGTCTACTTCTAGTTCTTGTACATTCCACCTCCCCAATGAAATTGGTGTCAAGACTATCTTAGAAAAAAGAAAAGGAAGTTGATACCAAACAGAAAAAATGATGGAACAGAAAAGGAAACTATATCTACCATCACCCCCCTCCCCTCCTGCGGCCTTTTTTTTTTTGCAAAAGTGTTTATCCTTGCAGCTGTTCTGAGGGTTTCAGACCTTTTGAATAATGATGATGATCTCCCCTCTGTGCTTCAGGGACCTCTCTTTCAATACATTTACAGGCAACCTTTCTCAGAGTCTTAGCTCCCTTTCAAGTGTGGCTAGCATGTAAGTAAAGCAATAGGTTATCTGTTTGAAACCAATATTTATTTATCGGATTTTCCTGCTTAGTTATCTTATTTATAATTTTGCAGGTATTTACAGAACAACCAGTTTACAGGTACCCTTAATGTCCTTGCAAATCTTCCGCTTCAAAATCTGTGAGTGATCAATGTCTATTATTTGAAAAGCCCGTATTTGATAGTGAAGTTTTCCATTTCAACCCATTTAATGCTTCCTTGTATCTTTTTTCCAGAGATGTTTCAAATAACCATTTTACTGGCTGGATTCCTAACCAGTTGAAAAACATAAACATACAGTAAGAAACACAAAATCCTGACTTTCTCTTTGTGGAAAGGTATTTTTTTGTTATTTTTTGGATCTGAGCTGTATAATTTTCACTTCAGGAGTGGAGGTAACACATTTACATCAGGGCCTGCACCGCCACCTCCACCTTATACACCTCCACCACCAAAGACCAATCCAAAATCTGGTAGCAGTAACAGCCCTTCTAATAGTAACGGTGGGAAGACATCAGGTATAGGAGCTGGAGGTGTAGCAGGAATAGTAATATCAATTTTGGTTGTCGGCGCAATAGTAGCATTCTTCTTAATGAAAAAGAGATCAAGAAGGCCTGCATCAGATGTTGAAAAGTTTGATAATGATGGACCTTTCACCCCTCTTGCTTCGAATGAAGTTAAAGGTAGTTTGCTTATGCTTACACTTTATCTTTGAAGCTTTATCTGTAATGCACAACTATGCACCATGGTCTTAATACTTATGTATTTTGTGTCTTGCAGTAAAGAGTAGTAAAAGATAATCTAACTTAAATTAGTTATTTTCATTTATTAAAAAAAATGATATTTTACACACATTTGTGATTGGCACAACAAACAGATAACGGTAAAAAGTACCTGGGTGGTTGCATAGCCTTAATATCCATCTAGGTACATGCCTTATCAAAAAGATGCTTTCCAAGGATCATCTTGCATGGCCCATCCTCGACCCCCCTGGTTCTCTTGCCATCCCCTTGATAGCTCTGATTAAACTAAGTAGAATAATTGGAAAGTTTGTTTCCCCCTCCCCTAGAAAGCGGATTAAGGTATTTCAAAACAAAACTCAATGATTAAAATTAAGAAGGTTTCTTAGTTCCGAAACAAAAACTGGCTTGTAGAATTCCTGCCAATCGTTTATTGTCACATTGATCTGAAATTAAGTCAGGGAAGAAACAACCCAGATTTCAGATCTAGTTGTCGCAACAGAATGGGTACTTGACAGACCCAAAATTTAGGTTGGTAGAAATCAGGTTTATGGTAATGACACAGAAATCTAGGAATCGAGTATATGCAGCAAATCCATAAACCAGTCAAGCAGCCATTAATGAAGGATAGCAATTCAGGAATCAGATCAGAAGTCATAAATTAAATATCCTGGACTGACAAAACAGAACCAGAACTGTAGAGAATGCTTACCAGATCTGCGGATATGATATACCAGATCTTGCAGAGAATTAGAAATTAGAGCAGAAGCAGCAGAGGCAGCAATGGTGGCTGCGCACCAGAATGAGAACCTTAAACAATTCTCAAAATAGCAATCTAGGTACCATGTAACAAAATAGAAAGAAAGAGAGAAGGAGAAGAGGGAGAGAGATAGAAGAAAAATTGTAAGTGTTCTCCTCTCTTGCAGTATGTATTTATAGTGAAGTACAGATAAAGCTTAAAGAGATCGAACTGCCACATGTCAACATGACAGAGAAGCCCTAGTTACAATAGAGAAATAGAAGTAAGGATAAAGCTTAAAGAGATAGGACTGCTACATGTCAACATGACAGGGAAGTCCTAGTTACAATAGAGAAATAGAAGTAAAGCAGAAAAGAGAGGACTGAGTCGACATCTTATCCATTAACACTGTTTGTACGCTAACAGCACACTGCATTGCTGCTGCTGATGTGGTAGATAGATTATTGACTAAGTCTTCTTTGCAGTTCTAGGAATGGACGACGGTAGTGGGGTCCATTCCCTCTTACCGTCAACAAGGTTGAAAGAAGTATTTACATTATTATTATTATTTTGATCAGGCACTTGACTGTATTTTGATAACAAATTTAACTTTGAGAGGGAACTGTGAAGAGGACCCATGTATCAAGTTTGGGGTAGCAATGATTTGTCATTTGTCTCATGTTCAAAGAACCCAGAACTATCATAAAAAAGGCCCTAAACCTGAGTTTTCCAAGGCCCAAAATGAGTTTAGTGCACTGAGTCACGACAAGGTTCTTGGCTGGTACTTGTGGGATTTTGGTGCATGCCAGTTGATGGGTTGGTTGATGATTCAAAATCTAGTTTCATAGAAGATTTGAATGTATGATACTTAAATTACTGGATTTAGAGTGAGTTATACATACTCGACCCAAACCTTTCTGACAATTAGAGATACTACCCCCATACTTCTGAACAAATCACTGAGCCCCTTTTATTTTCTTTACACATAATACATATACCACTTTTATTGATTGGCCATCATCCTTTAAAGTGTTAACCCAAACCCCTTGATTTACCTTCTCACCACACGCCTACAACTGAAGCTGGACGTAAGAATTTTACGACAGTTTGATCAAGCTTTTAGAGGGATTGACCAATTGGTTCCTGGCTTACTAAAATTAGTTGAGCCCTATGCATTAAAAAAAAAAAAAAAAAAGTTGAGCCCCCATCTCACTTGGCATACTGTATAGCTTCCTCAATGTCAATAGTTAGGAATGCTGGATAGGCAGTCATTTCTGATTTTTGAAACCTGAGAATCCGTGGGAATTCTCATGCCTCATGGCTTGCTACAACATCAGATAATTAAGAATGGAAAATATGTACGGGTATCTAGGCATGGTTTATGCCTTGATCAGTGTAGGGGTTCTTGTATTTCTTGTCCGGGTTCAGACTTTGCAACCATTGATTGGAAGCATCTTGTCCAGAATGCAAGCAATTGCTTGGTATTGCCAGGATCAGCAACGAGATTGAAGAACTAAGGTGAGAAGGTGCATAAAGAATATCGAATTTTGGAGGCTGGCCCCTTCAAATACTGGTATTTTTTTCTTGAAGTTTGGAAATTTTGAAAATTGTTGAAGAATCAGTAAAGTTGAGTTGCTCAAGTCTAGTATGAAGTGTCTCCCTCCTCAATTTTCTCCACCTCTTTAACCGTCATTGTGTGACTAAAGTTGCACACCATATACTTTGTCTTTCTTTCTACTTATTTTAAAACCTTTTGATTGCAATGTTGATCTCCATAGTTCCAATTTGGCGTAAATCTCTGCTTTTGTCTCATCCACCAAAACAATATCATCAGCAAAAAAAATGCACTAAGGAACTTCATCTTGAATGCCTCTGGTTAAATCATCCATAATGAGGGCAAACAGATAAGATCTTAAAGCTGATCCTTGATGTTGCCGAATTGTAATTGGGAATTCACTACCTTGACTCTCCACAGTTCTCACACTAGTTACCACATTTTAATACATATACTTGACTATTCCACATATTATGTCCACATATTTGCTTGAAACACTTCTCTTCTCTAGTCCTTAATTCCCTAGGGACTCGATTGTAAGCCTTTTCTAGGTCAATAAAGACGATATGGAGGTCTTTCTTGCCTTCTCTAAATCTTTCCATGAGTCTTTTAACTATACACAATTTTGTTTCTAGAATCTGTTCCAGTGAAATGAAATGGATCCTAGGATTTTCACTAAAGAACCTCGTGAAACCATAGCTTCAGTTTTGACTTTCCTCATTTACTGTCTCTAGGTGCAAAAATGTTTTTATGGAGGCCTATTCAAAGGTTATTGATTCCAAATATTTTCAAGTATTACGTACATGCTAGTCTGATCCTTAAGCTATTAGTACTGGTAACTGGCCCCAAATACAGTAAAATTTACCTTACTGAAATGAAGTTTATATTCAAATGCATAATTTTCCTCACTAGTACTTTCTTTGCAGAAATGAAGTCTATTCAGACGTCCTCCTTGACTAACACAAAGACATTAGAAACTTCTGCATCAATGAAAATTAGACCTCCACCCAGTGATCGGCACAAATCATTCGATGAAGATGAATTTTCAAACAAGCCTGTTGTTGTGAGGAAAACTAATACTGCTCCTGTGAGTGCTACAATGTATTCAATAGCAGACCTGCAGATGGCGACAGGCAGCTTTAGTGTGGAAAATCTTATTGGTGAGGGGTCTATTGGACGTGTTTATCGAGCCCAATTCGACAATGGGAAGGTATAGATTTCTTCCTGATGATGTGTAGATTCCTTTACCCAGTTTCCTATGCTAACAAATGATCTGTAACATGATTATCATTACATGGGAGTGTTTCAGAACACTCTACATCCTTCTTTCATGCCTCCCATATAATTAAAGATGAGAATGTTCAGATAACTTCATTTGGCCATTTCCTGGGCTGGTGGATCTGCTCGCTGGGACCCATTATATAATGGTCCTGGCCATTATACATTTCTTTTCACAGTGTTCCGATTTGGTTTTTGGTACGCCATGAATAGGGCCTGTTCATTCATTTCCTTGTTTGAATGCCTACTGGTTCTTGATCTTGACTCCCAATATTTTGATGATATGTCATAGGCTCTTGCCGTGAAGAAAATAGATTCATCTGCTCTGCCTTCTCAAGCATCTGAAGATTTCATGGAAGTTGTTTGCAACATCTCCCAGTTGTGTCACCCAAATGTGACTGAGCTAGTGGGATACTGTTCTGAGCATGGGCAGCACCTGCTAGTTTATGAGTTTCTTGGGAATGGTTCACTACATGATTTCCTGCACCTCTCAGATGAATTCAGCAAGCCATTAACATGGAATACCCGTGTCAAGATTGCTTTGGGGACTGCACGTGCATTAGAGTAAGTGATTTAGAGTATATGGTCAAAGAAGTTTCTCAATTTTTAATACTATATCTAATATGATAGTTTTCCTTTAAAATCATAATTATGACATTTTGGCAGAATCCTCAACCCCTGAGGGTTTTTGCACCCTAATGAATATTTTATGAAGGTTTGTGATGGCAAAGAGGGTTCAAAGCAAGTCAAATTAACAAACCCTCTTTGCTACAGGATCTTAATTCAGTCCAATACAAAATCTGCAGAGAAAAGTAATGAAGAAAACCACTTATCTTGAAATCTAACCCTTGAAATCACTTGAAACTTGATGGGAAATACTCTTTGGAATGATTATGAAGACATATCCAAAGTTGGAGATGATCCGATCACAGATGAGAGAGATGTGATTTTTTGAAAACTACCTATCATCTGAAAACGGGACTGGTTTAGTTAGAGCTGGTCGATATGATTTTAATCTTTAATCCCACGAGCTTTCGTTGATCAAATCAGCACTTAATGGTATCGCAATTCAGTATGCAATAATAAGAACTTGAAGGAATTAACAGAAGGACAAGAAAACCATAAAACATAATATTTCGGTTGAGTCTCACAACCTATGAGACTCAACCAGAAAATCAGGAGCTAAACTCTCTTCTTTTTTCTGGTCTAAATCTCTCCCCTGCAGCCAGTCTGCATTCTCTTTATTTATAGCTTTGAAACATTACAAATAAAATAGGAAAGAATGAAATTTAGTAAAACCAACCTTCCTTTATAATTTAGGAATGCTCTCAAACAATAAAAATAGGAAAGTTTCTAAAAATTGGAATTAGGAAACTAGATTTTAGGCAAGTCTTAGTCTCCAAGCAACTAAAACTTCTAAACTAACTACCCTAAATTTTAGGAAACTAAACAATGGAAATAAATAAACTGAAAATTAGGAAACTAATAAAAAGAGTCATAATTAATGCTGTTGGTACTGTTCACGTGAACACTGTTCACGTGAACAATGTGGGTTGGGCCCATGTTGACACATCCTTGGGCTGATCCACTACTGGCTGGTCCTTGGACTGCATCAGTTTGGCTGTTAAATATTAGTTTCATTGATCTTGATTCTGCCACTAAATTGTTGGAAATGACTTGACAGCTGTCAAACTGTTAAGCGGTTTCATGTGCTCTATGCCAAATTTGGTGTCACTCCGTATTTTCTGGAATGATTCTTCTGGTTCTGGGAAGCACTTCTTTGATAGTTTGATTCTTACAAGTATCTTTAGACTAAATGAATGTTATTTATCAAAAGATATAATAATAAACAAATATTTACCATAAGTGATTCCAAAAAGAATGAGGAAGTGATAGAACTGGAACTTATAACAGAATAGAAGTTAAACCCAGCATAACAGAATGGAAACTCGTGTGTAGGATGTGATGTTTTTCAATTGGAGCAAAAGGAAGATAGTTAAGAGAGGTTAACAATCAGGAATCTACCTGATTAACCCGCTGAATCCACAGCATAAAACAACTACTGAACCAACAGGAGTCCAATCCTTAGTTGACAGAAGTCTTGAATCCCACTCCCATAAGAGTAAGCCTAAGATCTACAGATCGAAGTCGCAGCCAAAACCTTTCTTCATTCATAAATTTGTTGGGTTGGGCGGTGCCTTTACATGCTTATTTATAATATCAGAAACTGACCAGAAGAAGCAACAAAATAGAATTAGAAACCAAGTATAAAACCCTCAGCTGACAATAGTTGTCAAGGCGTCGCCTAGGCGCCCAGGCTGCCTTGGTTCGCCTTGGAAAATTGGGCGCCTTGGTCGCCTAGGCGGCCCTCCTTGGTCGCCTTGGTCGCCTAGGCGGGCGCCTTGGTCGCCTAGGCGCCCAGTCAAGCCTCCATCGCCTTGGTTCGCCTTAGTGCCTTGACAACTATGGCTGACAGCTGCTTTAGAGGTTTCCTAACTGAAGAAAGGAAATTGACTAAAAACAAGATTGGATTTATTACAACCTAATTTAGCTGGACTAAGACAACTAATAACAATCAAATAAGGAAAGAAACTTAAAAACAGAACCAGGACATGAACAGTAAGCACTGGCTGTCATGTCGTAGTCAAGTGGCTGTCATACTAACAAGCTGTCTGGCATGCATATTGTGACAACTGTGATGACACAGTAGTTTTTAAACACTGTTTTTTTTTTTCTTCTGTTAGTAATATCAAAATTCTCATCAATTCTCCCCCTTGTAGTTTTTTTAGAGGCAACGCGGGGGTAGTGTGCATCTTCAATTTAAAATAAAATCCGGCTGCTCATGAACAATAGAAAGTCTGCAACTTGTGGAGTCTTCTCATTGTAGTTTTTTTTAGTGGCAACGCGGTGGTAGTGTGCCTCTTCAATTTAAAATAGAATCCGGCTTCTCACGAACAATAGAAAGTCTGCTACTTGTGGAGTCTTCTCATTGTAGTTTTTTTTTAGTGGCAACGCGGGGCTAGTGTACCTCTTCAATTTAAAATAGAATCCGGCTTCTCACGAACAATAGAAAGTCTGCAACTTGTGGAGTCTTCTCATTGAAGAAGACTCATTGACAACAAGAACAGCATCTTGAAGACCCATAGCTTTATGTGGTCATTTTCCAGTGTCATTTCAACCATATCCTCATCTTCCACTACTGCTTCAACCTTGTCTGCCTTGATCTCTTCAATTTAATCCTCCACATTAGAATCCTCTATTTGTTGGTTTTCCTTCTTAGAGATTTTAAGCACTGCCTCTTCTTTGTCATCTCAAGCCACTGCAACTTCATCTTTATCTTTGAACTCAGAGTTGTCTATAACTGGTTCTCCATCATCTTCCTTTGGCAGAGCAAAGTTTGAGTTTCATCTGTGTTTTAGCAATTAAATCAACCTGCTCTATGAACCTCCTGGGGGAATTGTTTTCTAATGTGTTCCCTCTTTATTGAATTAAAGCATCGACTTCATTACTCAGTTGCGTGATTGTTGCAGTCAATTTTTTAATAGAATCTTGAAAGCTTGATTCATTAGGGTTACTTATATTACTACTGACCATAGCTCTGATACCAACTAATGGGGTATTCAAACACCTACTGGATTAGGGTTGGGAAACTGCCATAAAACCAGAATTGCTGGAAGGTTGGGAACAAATTAGCAGGAGAGAAATTCCATAACATTAAGCAAAACAGGTCTGATTAGGCCTCTTTTTGGTATAGTTTATATTTATGTTTATGAACTATTTATGACAAATCATTTATGAGAATAAATTATGAGCCATAGATAATAACTGTTTGGTATCACTAGACACAAAGAAGTAATAATAGATTATCACAATAACGATAAACACTTTCAAACCTATTTGTAGATTTTAGATTATATTGATTTATTTAAAATATAGATAATATCATAAATCATACCAAGCAACTACATATGTCATAATGTATTATATATTTAATTCTATAATACATACCAAAGAGCGGCTAGGCTAAAACAATCTATTTGACAAGGAGAACAATCTAGCAAAATATGATATAAGTTTAACAGCCTGATTACAAGATATAGAAGAATCCCATTTTAGCAGGTTACCAAACCCAGATGGAAAATAGAAAACATAAATTAGTGACTTCCAGAATTAGTTAGTATCAAAATTAGTAACTCTGATTTAAAAAGTATAGTTGAGAAGGATTTAGAAACTAGAACCAGAAAGTAGGAACCAAAAGAAAACTGAGAAACTGAATAAGAATAAAGAGATTTCAGCAAACAAACCAGGATTCAGAATAGCCAATCAGATTCAGAAATTTGGAGTTTTGATAAACAGAATAGTAGCTATGGTTGCTGAAATTGGTAGGCAGGTTTCTAGTTTGAAAACAGAAGTGAAACTTGCAACAGATTAGCAGTTAAACCAACAGAACAGAATTAGAAACTCTCGTGTAGGGTTAAAGGAAGATTTTTAGATCTGTCCTCTTTTAATTGGAGAAAAGGGAAGTTAGTTAAGAGCGCATAACATTGAGGAATCCACCTGATTTACCTACTTAATCCACATCAGAAAACTACTACTGAATCCATAGCTGTCTACTCATGAGTCCAAAGAGGCAACACTCTTGAATCTCAAAAGAGTAAGCCTGAGATCCATAGACCAAAGTCGCAGCCAAAGGCTTTCTTGATTCATAAATTTGTCAGAAACTGACCAGAAAAAGCTACAAAATAGAATTAGAAACTGACTCTATTACTCTAAAACCCTCAGCCGACAGTTGCTTTGGAGGTTTTGTAATGCAAAATAGGAAACTGACTAAAAAAGGAAGCAGGCTAAAAAACAAGACTGGATTTATAGTAACCCAATTCAGCCTGCCTAAGGCTCTCTTTGGTATAGTTTATATTATGTTAATGAGTTATTTATGACAAATCATTTATGAGTCATAAATAATAACCGTTTAATACCACTAGATATAAAGAAGTAATAATAGATTATCACAATAAAGATACACCTTCAAACCTATTTGTATATTTTAGATTATATCAATTTATTTTAAATATAAATAAATAATATAAATCATACCAAACAACTACATATGCCATAATGTATTATATAATTAATTCTATATTATATATACCAAAGAGAGCCTAAGACAAATAACAGCAATCAAACAAGGAAAGAGACCAAAAACAGTAACAGGACATGAAAAATAACCACTGTTGTACCAAAAAAAAAAAAAAAGAAGTATCCACTCACTGTTTGTCACAATTAAGTGGCATTGACGGCGGCTTTTATACTGACAAGTTGGCTGTCACGCTGATTGTGATATCTGTGGCGTGACAGTTTTTAAACACTATTTCCTCCTCTTCTGCAATTAATGCCTAAATTCTGCATCAGGATCCCACCCCCTTGTGGGTTGACCATTGTTGGCCTTTGTTGTTGTCCTGGGTTGTCTTTTCCTTCATCGCAATAAAATTTATTTGTCCATCTAAAAAAAATTCACGATTAGTCTGTCTTATGTGAAATTTTTTAAAACCTGGGGATAGTTCTACTTTATTTTTATTTTATTTTATTATTTTGAGGAAAAGATTAGCAAACTTATTATTAATGATTCAGAGAAAAAGATCATTATACACTCAAGATGCTTTACAATTGCCAATGGTCCAATTGAGGATCCTATGCAGAAACCTTCCCCACCCATCTTATCAAATTCTGAAACCAGATTCGAAACCAGTTCTATCATTTTACTTGCTACTCTACATGCTGATTCTTCCTTTGCTTAAACTTCAATGTTCTTTTCTCCACACAATCTCAGAGGAATCATACTCTTATAAAATTGTAAGTCTCGTCTGCACCAGACCACCTTCCTCTACCACTGAGACAGATGACAAATATTCCGAAAAACTCCAAGCAACCCCATCCACAAAAGGGACCCCCTATAGCCCAATTTTTGAGAGGGAAAAAACATAACCATAGAACTGTAGTTCTGCCTGTTCCTATTTTTTTTGGGTGGGGTGGTGGTGGGGTGAGGGTGAGTGGTATTCTTTTCTATGATATTTAATATCAACCTCAACTATAACTGGCTAATTCTTCTTAAGGTGACAGATTTGTTAGTCCTCTGACTTACCACACTGAATGTATTATTCCAGTGTTCTGTTGATCTGGGCATTATCATGGTCCTCTCAAAGAATTAGTGCTTACTTGTTGCATGACACTTATGGGTGCATTTCCCCCATACTAACTAAAAATCTATGCAGGTATTTACATGAAGTTTGCTCGCCATCTGTTGTTCATAAGAATTTCAAGTCTGCTAACATTTTACTGGACATGGAGCTGAATCCTCACCTTTCAGACTGTGGATTGGCAAACTTCATACCGAATGCAGACCAGGTGAAACTTTAAGATTCACAAAGTTGTACTATGATGTCTTATAAGGAAATCTGAAGTACACTGAAATTAAATAATTATGTTGACATGAACTCAAGTCTTCTAATCACTAGTCTCTTCATAATGCCAGCATCTTCTTGTGAAGGGTGTGATTTAGAGAGTTTGGTGATGGACTCCACCTCATATTCTTGTTTGCCCCAACCCCCCCAAAATAAAAAAAGAAGGGAAACAATAGAAGATTCACAGTATCAGGGGAAGAAGGGTGCCTTAAAGCACACGGCAAAGGCAGGAGAGTCAAACCCTTGACCTCTTAGGTGCCTGCACTCTACTGGCAAAGAACCAACTAACTGTGCTAGTAGTTGTCTTCGGGTGAGGGTTGAACAAACACAGTTTCATTAGTAAAATCAGCATGTTCAGTAGACCAGCATAACAAGCATGGAAAAACAAGCGTTAACCCCAGAAACATGAAAACCCCACATCAATAAAGTGTTTATATCAGTTTTTCTTTCTGCAATTGGGGATAAGGCCATATGTAGGCTAATTCATGCCCTCTCCTGTCCCTATCTAATTCATCAACAAGTTTGTTGCTTGATCTAGGCCACCATTGACATGAGATGTCCATAGAGGATGTTAGTAATCTTCTTGGTGATCCCAATAGGAATCTCTGAAGTCTTCTATTCTCTCATTCGACAAGCTCCAAACTCTTTCCATCAGAATGTACCACCATAACGCAGTACCTCCTTTACTTATATCATGGGTGGAGACTGGAGACCAAGTGCAAAGAAAGTCTATGATGTTGTAAGAAAAAGGCTCCAGCTTCTTATCCATTGATCTGTTCCCTTTATAGCACTAGAGGTCTTTGGAAATGGGTTTATCTTGGTTATAAGCAAAATGTAGTAAAAAGACACTCCTTATCTAATTGTTTCATAGGGCTGAGGTCTTGGTGTGGTTTCAGCCATCACTACTTATGGTTCCCATAGCCTGCATCAGTTTTTGGAGTGAAATTCTACTGACTTTTCCGCCACATTTTCAGGTATTGAACCATTACACGGGATCTGGATATAGTGCACCTGAGGTTGCAATGTCTGGCCAATATACCATGAAGAGTGACGTGTACAGTTTTGGAGTGGTCATGTTGGAGCTTCTTACTGGTCGGAAACCATTTGACAGGTAACAAACACCATCTGAATCAGAAGCATAAGGATGTCTTTAGGTTTTCTCCAAACTTAAATTCTTTGTTTCTTTCCTTTTCTCGTTTATAATTAATATATTATGTGGATACTTCACCAGCTTGAGGCCAAGATCTGAGCAATCATTGGTTCGATGGGCAACACCTCAACTTCATGACATCGATTCTCTGGCTAAGATGGTTGACCCAACTCTCAAAGGGCTCTATCCTGCCAAGTCCCTCTCGCGTTTTGCAGATGTGGTGGCTCTGTGCGTCCAGGTAATATGTTTGCAAAGAACTTGAACACCAATTTAGGTATCCAAATCCTCTCCTCCTCAGAGGTTCAGGAGGAGAGGCGGCGGCCCAATTAGATGGCCAACACCTGGGGCTTGGGTGAATACAAGCCCTCCATCTGAGCCGACTCAAGCCCTAGGCATCTGCCATCTAACGGGTTCTCCTCCCAAACCTCTGGGAGGAGAAGATGTGGATCCCCAATTTAGTGGGTATGATCTCCTATTACTGCCTATTTTACTGACTTGATTATCATAAATCTCGATTTGGGCAGATGGAGCCAGAGTTCCGACCACCCATGTCAGAAGTGGTGCAAGCACTAGTTAGGCTGGTGCAGCGAGCAAACATGAGCAAGAGAACGGCTGCAGATGACCAAGGAGGCCGGCGAGCAGATGACACTGACATACCGGAACAGATGTTTTAAATGGCATGAGCTTGGTATGATCTCTGTTGATAGGCGTTGTGTTCTTTTTTGTCTTGGATGGTGAATCGAGAAGAGGAAAAAGGAAAAAGTGGGGCTGGGGGTGGAGGAGCTTTTGTTATATGGATATTCATTGTTCTTTGTGAGTACCGAATTCTTACCGAGATACTTTCCTCGGATGTTTGTAATTAAATTCTATTCTCTTTATGTCTTCATTAGGCTTCCTTGATCTTTAGACATGACATTCTTGAATGGAAAACCTGCAACTGCTTCCTACAGCCGTGGAAATTAATTCTGGACTATGCTCCATAAAGACTTTAGTTACAGTTTGAACAGGGCAGAGATCAGAATCTGGACAGACCCTGAAAATCTTAACCTTTGGGTTTAAACGACTTGTTTTAAGGGAATAGATATACAGGGAGTGGAATTTCTAGGTGGGCACGATTGGAGGATCTTTCCATATAAAATCTGGTTCTGCATCTGCCACATGTGGTCAGCAATGTAATTGAAATTTTGTGCATAGGTAGATAGATCAGGGGTCCTGCTCTTATATCAAATTTCAGTTGTAGAGTTTTTGTTTTTTTGGGGGTGTGGGTGGCCAACCTTAGTGGGGGACATATTGGTGTCTTGCCAATAGTTTACTATCAACTCTGGACCACTGTGAAACAAGAT
The DNA here is from genome assembly GCA_028583415.1 of Protea cynaroides. Classification (NCBI taxonomy): domain Eukaryota; kingdom Viridiplantae; phylum Streptophyta; class Magnoliopsida; order Proteales; family Proteaceae; genus Protea; species Protea cynaroides. Next base: position 105,559,508 of record CM053276.1, read on the forward strand.
TATGCTTAATATATATGTGGGATGTTGTTATTGTAACAAGGGTTTGTTATGTTACATAATAAAAAAGTGAAAATACTAATAAAACATGAGAATTAAATAATGAAAGTTGGAATATACAGGACAAGTGGATATTTCCAGTTTGTTTAATAAAAACACTTTATTAAATTATAAATTCTAATTTAAAGGGTATTTAAGTCTTTACATTTAAATTATAGTTTGTAAAAAAAATTATTTCACATTTGTTTACCCCTTCATCTCATGTTTGAGTTGTTTGCAAATGAACCTACTTCGTCTCCGATCTTGGAAATTCATCTCTCTCAACTTCGTCTCCCTCAACTTCGTCTGCTTTCGTCTCGCACATTATCATGTGTATATCTTTGTGGAAACCCCAGAGAATTTTATGCAGAACTCTATAATTTTTTTAAAACAATGATCTTGATATCTTATAACGCTGCTCGCATTCACATCGTCGGCCATTTATGATTTTTCCTTTTCTTTGGTGCCCCTCAAGTTTCTGTTGTAACATTGCAGAAGATTTGTCAAGTTTGGGCTTGATCTACGAGTCTGTTTTGTAGTCTACTTTGGAGCCCGGAGTAAATTGTCTTCATATCATAGTTTTCGCATTCTCAGAAAGTCCCTTTTTTTTTTTTTTACTGGGATTTGGACAAAGTTTCATTTGGGACGTGGGGTTTTGATTTAACATTTGAAAGAGAGAGTGAAGCTTTCTTTCTGGATTCAGTAGAAAGCACAGTTGCTATATTTAAATTTCCCCTGAGGAATTGGAAATTGAGTTGGAGGTCTATTCACAGACAATGTGAGGTTATGAGCGTTGACTTCAATAATATGAGTTTCGTGCATTGGTACCTAGAAGCACGGATTGCGAAATGGATATGATTTGAAAGTGTTACTTACTTTGGCAGCAATTTTGGTAAATTGGACTTTAATTCGTAGGTGGTTTCAACAGATTTTTATTTTTATTATTATTATTATTATTATTTTTTGAGTTTGTTTGTGGAGAAATATCGAAGGAATTATGAATGAGGTATTCAAATTCTCTCCTCCCAGAGGTTCGGGAGGAGAGGCGGTGGCCCCGTTAGATGGCCGACTCCATCCAAGCTGACACCCCCTTGTCGACTCAGCTCGTTGGCTCGGATGGAGGGCTCGGATGGAGGGCTCGAATTCACCCGAGCCCCAGGTGTCGGCCATCTAACAGAGCCACGCCCTCTCCTCTCGAACCTCTGGGAGGAGAGGATGTGGATCCGTGAATGAGAGTGCATTCATTGGGAGAAGCGAGATGAAAGGGGAATCTGTGGGTTTGGAGGGGCAATGACTGGAGGGTCATTGGGCCTACGTACATGAAGGTATGGATCCTTGCAACAACGGCTGCAATATGTTTCTTTTAACATCCGCGGAATTGCAATTAAGGCATGTATACTGGTACAAAAACCCTAAGTCTCATCATCTTGATGGCCGTCTCAATGGCTAATTCCAAACCCTTAACACTGATGAAAGTTGGTCTGGTTTGATGGGATTGACCCAATCGGCCTAAATTGATGAGATTTATTCTAAATTATAACAGGACAGGGAGCAAACTAAACATATTGAATTATTAAAGAGAATAAAATCCACATATGTTGAATCTAAACTGTGTGGGCTGAGAATAATCAAAGAGGAATAAACCACATGGGCAAGAGTACACATGGATTCCGAAAAATCCAAACGAAGCTAAAGAGCATTCATTGAGGTTTACAAAAATGATAAGAAGTCACAAATTCATATCATGGATTATTTAAATAAAACAAAGAGAAATACTTGCAGTAAAAAAAAAAAGAGAAATATCATAGTTGTCTAAGCACCCGAAATAAATCTCTCAATTCATTCCAATTTGAGTGTTAGACGTTTAAACGTTTTAGTCTTCAAGGGTAAAGCAATCGGGCCAGGTCATTACCAGTTCGGCCCAATGCGGTTTGGGCCGTATCGGGTTTCTTACCGGGGCACCCAATAGGCTAGCCCGGGCTGGTCCGGGCTGGCCCGAACATAATAAGGAGTAGATCTCCTCAGCCCAAACACACCAATAAAGCCTTCGGTCCGGGTTGGGTTTAGGTTAGTTTGGGCTGGCTTGGTCCAGGTTACTAGTTCGGGCCCAATGTTGACACCTTTACTAAAAAGTGTTTGTTGGAGTTTCGACTTCCAACTGCATAAGTGGGCCCATGATCCAGTAGATTGATAAAAATGCTCAAATTTTATTCCATAAGTTCGGCATATATTTGAAGGGGGTAAAAAAAAAAAAAAACAAATTCAACTCCAATGCATTCTTCTTCTTGTTATTCTTAGCCCCAAACAATAAGGCACTTAATTCAGTTGGGTTGCTTCCTTAGAGTCCAGTGAAAAACTAAAACCAGATTGTTGTTCTTAGTCTCAGATTGCTTTGATTTGTAGATGGTTGTGCTTCTTGACTAATCTAGTGTTCTTCCATTTGATTCGTCAACTTTGGATTATTTTATTGAAGTATGTGGTACTAATGTCAATTGGGACATACAATTGTTCTTGTAGTTCAAAGTAGAGCTACTTTGATAAATTCTAAAAGAAAAATTTTCAAAAAAAAAAATAATAATAATAATAAAATAAAAAACAATCTCTCACTGCCCATCTCATTAGACACCTTCATATAATCTAGTGTTCTTCCACCTAATTCATCAACTTGGGTTATATTGTTGAAATATGTGGTACTAAGGTCAGTTTAGAGTAGGATTAATTGGATTAATTCTACGAGTAAAAAATAAATAAATAAAAGTAATGATAAATAATCTCTCACTACCCATCTCATTAGACACCTCAATCTAATCTAGTGTTCTTCCACCTTATATATTAATTTTGGGTTATATTGTTGAAATATGTGGTACTAAGGTCAATTAGGACATACAAATATTCTTGTCGTTCAGAGTAGGACTAATTTGATCAATTATACAAGAAACATTTTTCAAATAAAAATAATAATAATAAATAATCTCTCTATACCCATCTCATTAGACACCGCAATCTAATCTAGTGTTCTTCCACTTGATTCGTCAACTTTGAATTGTAGTACTAAGGTCAACTGGGACACGTATAACTATTCTTGTAGTTTAGAGTAGGGTTAGTTTGATCAATTCTATAAGAAATATTAAAAAAAATAAATTTAATCCATCCATCTCATTAGACACCTCAATCTAATCTAATGTTATTCCACCTGATTCATCAACTTTGGGTTATATTGTTGAAATATGTTTAAAGAAGAGTATTTAACATGTATTTATAGGTTAAACTTCGTTCCGCATGTTCTAATTTAAACAAGAACAAAACCATAGAGTTTTCCCCTGTAGTTTTATCTTTCATGATTCAAATAATTTGCACTTATACCATAGGAATTTACAACATAAGTCAAAAAAGAGTCTTGATGGATTTGAACCACCATCTCTTGGGGAATCCCCAAGTGCTCTACCTGTTTGAGCTAAAGACTCGTACACATAACTAAAAGTAAGACAAACTACACAAAGCACAATTATTAAACAATAAGAGAACATATCACATGCATCTACAACGAAGCCTGAAGTCTAATATGAAGAGATGCAATGGCTCTTGCGGTCATGGCTGCATGGCTTAGTGGCCACGGCTAGTCAATCATCAAACATATCAATCATTATGGATTATCCATAGACACAACACAATTCAATAGAATTCTTTCAGACATCATACTATATATTGAAAATGTATTACTTTCGGAATCTTGCCCAATTTACTGGTCAGAACCAAACAATTCTTGACAGTTGACACCATGTGGAGGAGGATACTGCTTGTGGTTTTGATCTTTGGAATGATTTCTTAATTATGCAATAAATTACATGTCTCCAGGACCTCATGTAACAGACGTGCATCTCCCCGTTGCAACCTATCATTCCGCAAACTCCAACATAGATTTAAGCATGGAAATGGGTATAAAACAAAGAATTAATTGCCTGTTGCTTACTGATAAACTGAGTATTGATCAGACCAAGTCCCTAACTAGACAAATCTGATCAAGCAGCATGCCAGCAATTTATGATTTTAAGGAACGAATTTATGTTCAACACTAGCCAACAAGAAGTACATAAACAAAAAACATTACTGAAGTTATTGCCTACAGCATCTGTCAGCAAAAATAATGTGTCACTGATTCTCATGTTTCATACAAAAGTTTATAACTAATATACCATAGCAAGGTCATATAACCTGCAAAATGCAAACAGTTTTAACCTACTGACAAATATGCCCTGCATAATGTAGATATGACCTGCATAATGTAGATATATTATCTTTGTGGGAGCTACCAAATAGTTATGACCTACATGAACAATTGACCTTTGTCATCTTTCAAGAGGGAAAAAAAAGGGACATGCGTGTGCCTTTATTTAATAGGGTTTCTAGTCTCCTAACATAATAGTTTAAGAGAAGATCAGAAAAGTATGGTTGCAGGTACACAGGAATGAGAAACAGAAAGAAGAGAAATTTAATAATTTTAGCAAAACAACTCTGATAGGTCTAAAATTACAATCGGTGGCCTAATTAAGTGGATGGAATAAGCCTGCAAACTTCGATTAAAATTCTAATAACAGATTAGCAAGTTACTGAAGAATCATATTTAGACAAGGATTAGTCAAAAGTAGTAACACAACTGCATAATCAATTAAAATGTTCTAGGAATTCAAAACAGATTCCAGAAAGAATAAAGCCACAAAATAAAGCCTAAAGAAAGCCTTGAAACAATTAAAATCTAATGGAAAAGGAGAAGAATACAAAGAAACCAACACTACCCTTCCAGAATATCCTTCAACTACCATCCATCCTATTTCAACTCCAATAATATCCTTAACTACTATCCCTTACAACTTAACTCTTTTAAACCTAGTTTCTGCCTGATATTGGGTTTATTATAAAATAGATGATCCTTTGCTATCTTTTCTTGTTCAAGGTACAGCAAGAAAAAGCCTCACCAAACAACTTCAAGAGTTCAAGTAATGCTGATTGAATTTCATTGAAGCATGACTAACAAGAATTAGTTGGAAGTGTTAACCACATTATATTAACTTTGTATAAGGTATATGATGGAAGGAGACCATCGAATCTCTGAAGGTTTGAGGGGATTCTCATGCCAATGTTCCAAACCCTACAATTAGTGCAAAAGCTTGGCTGACTCAGTCACTTTCAAATGAAATGCAACATAAAAGCACGTGTTAGTTAGAATTTAGACCAGGGTATGGGACCCATTAAAAGCTATGTAATAAACCATATTGAGCCTTCACTGATTTGAGATTAAAGATTTCTATCTCCCTTGATTTCTCTGTAATTAATTATGTGAAAAACACAAAAGACCAACACAAGAATTTCAAGAAATTTTCAGTCTGAAAAGCTTGCAGCATTGATGCTTTGAACATAACAAGAAATCAGACAACCCAGAGAGAGAGAGAGAGAGAGAGAGAGAGAGAGCTTTAATTAGAAGGCAATTTCCTAAAAAAAAAAGAGTATGTGGACAGCAGAAAAAATCTCATGACCTTAGTGTGTGTGAGAGAGAGAGAGAGAGAGAAAGAGAGAAAGAGAAAGAGAGAGAGAGAGAGTTGTGACATGAAGAATCTTTAACAGTCTGTTTTACAGCTCTACTAGCTAAATATGGTAACTGAGATTCCAATGGAGCATCATCCACTTGCGTAAATCAGTTCTGTCCTATGGCCAAGTTAGGCTGATCATGTAAAGAAAGGGTTGTGGGGTGGAACATACTACCCTACCATTCCTAAAGGAGGATGCCAGTTTTCTTGATAGATGCCATTTCCTCTCATACCCCACCATATATTCCCCTAATTTTAAAGGGTACATCTTTTTCCTTCATCAGTTTTCCATTTGATAAATGTCCTCCATTTTCTTTCTTCTTTTTTCTTTTAAACTAGGACCCTGACTGAGCTCATCAGCACTATCATGCAACTATTTAAACTCAGAAATTCTAAATACTAAAGCTGCATTAGAATTAAATGGGTGCATAATATGAAATGATATATGAAAGCTCTACAGTGACTATCAGTCAAAAAATGTCTTTAAACCTATCATATCATTATTTCTTCCTGCCAAGTTGCATCTCATGCTTTCTTTTTCCCAAATGGTCTGGTGCCACTGCTTGTGAAAGCCTCAGATGATTCCTTTTGTATTCTACAAGACTGTAACTAGTTTAAAATGTAATCAGCTTCTTGCTGATCAAGAAGACTACAAACAGTCGAAGCAAAACAATGCGCTTGCATCCACTTATCTAATTTAAAACTTCCACCAAGATCATTAATGAATACCACCGAATAAACCCCACCCAACAAAGTAGCACAGGGGAGAAAGAAATTTTGTGAGCCTACATTCATAAACTGCTATCACAGACAGAATAGCATACGGTAAAGATAATATGAGAGTATATATTTAAATTGCTCAGAAAAGTATATGACCATGAAGAGTACGAACTCACGAATAGAATTAGGAAGGCCTGCTGATAAACCAGATTTTATACACATATGAACACAAATCAATGGTACCCAACAAGTCTTACAGACTCTGTTCCAGATAGAAAAAATTCTAAAGATTACTAGCTATTCTGAGGCATTTGAGCTTTGATCTCATCCCCTGTAGATTGTTTTATTTGTTACAACTTGGTTTTACATCAGTTAGCATTCAAGGATGGCAACATGGCATAGATAAAAGCTGAGATAACTAGTTTTGGTTGCTCCAACTATTTTTTTGGTGGAAGCTGCTACGCTAACAATGTTTACCATGAGATCAACTACCCTTACCTGTGATCTGATCCAGAAGATTTCAGTACCCAACTACCCATATTCGTTCCCAATTAGATGATCTAAAATGGAGTTTAGCTGGAGATTAAGTCCTAAATTCCTCTGCTTCTGAAAGTAAACTCCACTAAAACTCAGCTAAACTCAACGAAGCCTTATCTGAATTAAATTGGCTGTGTACATAAATCCTGTTTCGCCATTCAAATTCATTCAAGGTGATATCTATTGTTGCTTCTGACGTTCACCTGATCAACTCAAGGAGATGCCCCTCAGTGCTCTATGTTGTTTTGTTAGTTTCTAGACATAAGAACCCACTAAACTAACCTAATCCTTGTTTTAGAATCAGCATCACCATGTCAAACCTATTTCTAATCTACTTGATAGCAAAGAATAAAAGATTTAAAGAATACACAAAAAATAAAAACCAGAGAAGCAGACTTAAAAGTTCAAAGGTGAATGTTGCACAATGCAATGGCTAGAAGGAAGAATGTTGCACAATGCAATGACGAAGAAATGTCTAAGGTGGGTTAACTTGAGATTAAAAAGCACCTTGTCATTGGAAATTTTAATGTTCATAGACCCAAGAAAAGTCTTAAGTCTATTACTGGCTTCTTTTGTTCTAACAAATGGATCTCAAAAATCATGTCACCTTTGCAACATCTATGATCTCATTATGCAGTATTATCAATACATTCTTATGTCAAAAAATGATTGCAGAGGCACTAAACTAGAGCCTAAACAAGTACATGATGAGGAGAAAGTTTTGTTGTTAGTGATTTCAAGGAAGATCTCAGAATTGCCCTAGATTTCTCTATTTAAAAAATGGGTTGACAAGTTTGTCACTGCTGCAGCATCCATGATCTCACTAAAAAGTCCTGACCCAGTGCAAGAGCAAAGAATGCAACTAAGTCCAAATCACACCAAACTGTGAAAGCACTAAAACTTCCTAAATCTAAACACGAGAAAAGCAACAGAAAGTTTATTATCAGTGGGATGGCAGACAATTGTAGTAATAGCCTGTTAAGGCTTATCATCTGATCATGCTAGAATTTTTTTTTTTCTTCTTTTTCAATTAGTCAAAGTGTTTGGTTTTGATCCTTTCTAATTACTCATGTAAAACTCTGTCATAGTGCTTATGGTAGATCTTTTATGATTTATTCTTTTTTTTTTTTTTTTTTTTTTTTGGGAGGGGGTGGGGCTGTGTGAGTTTGGACTTGTGAAGACAAATTAGCGGAGGTAACCCATCAAGGATATCAGCTATACAGACATTGATAATAATAACCTTGGTGACCCAAAAGTACATATTCTGTGACAAAGTGAGTGTGGTTGATCAGCCATCACTAATGGTTTCCCTGTTTCCATGCAACCACAGCTACCCAAGCACAAAGAAGCCCATATCATAAAACAATGAAAACAGATAAAAACTCATGAACCCAAGAACTAAAATGGAAATTCGTGAAAGGAATAATGGTGAATCAACTTCACACCTTTGCAGCGAATTACTTGACCCCTTGTAGAAGTCTAAGTGATTGACGAAGCCATGGAACCCAGGGTTCAGATTCTTCAATCACCCAAGAAAGAAGGAAGAGTTTGAAGGAAGTGGAGATCAGTGCGTAGATTGACCAGGCTCCGTGCATGTTTATAAAATTGTATTTAGGGTTTTGATTAAAAAAAAAAAACGACAGATCATGAGATTGCATTGATATAAGAAAAAAAGAGATTCGATATTAGTACCTGGAAGCGAAGCCAAGACCGAGATGTGATCAGGTGAAGAGACGTTACCAATTTCTTTCCTTTCCTCCTTTCAAACAACGATTGGGCTTCTTTCTTCCAATGGATTTTTCTACCAAAGCAATAATCCGACGATACTCCGACTGGAGAGTTCGGTGAAAATTTCTCAGTCCGACAATGCTCCAGCAAGAGAGATAGTGAGAATTGTTAGGGAAAAATCACTCTCATGCTTGATCAAATTTATGAGAAGATTACAAGTATATCACAAAAATATTTTCAACCCTAACAATATATGCAAATAATGAATATAAATCAACCACACATGAGACACAAGAATTTAACGTGGAAAAACCTCTTCAAATCGAAGAGTAAAAAATCACGGGACTCGAAAGCCTAAATTAAAACTTCACTATTATCAATAGATGTTACAAAACCTAGTTCCAATTCTTCCAATGGGTATACAACCTCAATAGCAACAAGAAGTAAAACTACTACTCGAAGAAACAAAGAGATGCAGAAATTTCACCCAAAGAAACAGAGGCTGCTGTACAGAGTGAATAACTTGACTTAGAAAACTCCAATCAAAAGTCTGACCGTACAAATTGACGAACTATGTGTCCTCTACCTGCTGTCCAAAAATCAGTCTAATCGGACCACGGATGACCTCCCGATCGTCGACTTGATCACGGCTGCGCAAATCACCTACGCCTAGAAAAACTGCTACTCTCTTTCTCTTCTTCTTATGATGCTAAACCCTAACCCTAATTCGTTTTTTCCCTATTTAAAAGATTAAATACAAGGTAAAAAGAATGGGCTTAAATGGGCTTAAAACATACAAAGGTTTGGGCCTTTTTCCACATAGGAAGGGAGCCCAAAAACCCAACAAGAATCAGAGGGAAATGGTGATGGGAGGAAATTTTCTGCAGCCTGTATGCTATAGAGGAGCCCGACCTAGAATAGGAATGAAAAACCCATTTCTCTCAATGTTGCACAGTTGCAAGGTCTCAAGATGCTCCAGCAAGAGCAAGAGAGATCAGTGAGAAACAAGAGGGAAATGGAGATGAGTGGAGGGTTTCTCCTTGCACAACAGTTGCAACGCCTAGATGATAGAAGGAGAGGGAGAGACGATGGGAGAGACGATGGGTTTGCACAAATACAATTAATCTTTTCTTGATGAAATTCAGTTCAACTTATTTTTAATTTATTTCTAGCATGTGATTTTATAAAATTATCCTTATATATTTATTTTTGATTGCATTTTTACATGTAGTTTAAGAGGGTAGTCCATGTCTCTGTAATGTTTGAAAAAATAACACACTGTTAACATTTTATATATATATATATATATATATATATATATATATATATATATATATATATATATATATATATATATATATATATATATATATATATACACCACTAGACAAGTTGCACATGGTAAGAATGGTAGTGGTTCTGCGTGTAAGCAGTTTAAATAGATCATCTTTGGATTTTTTTCCATGGGATTTCCCATGAACTCTGACAAACACACTACACTGATTACTAGAATACAATGGGTATTGAAAAGAGATGATTAGAGACATACCTCTTGCTACAGATTGATTTCCGACCATTTACCTTCTTTGATTTGAATGCTTGGAATGTTGGAATGCTTGGATCAAAGTCTTCCACAGTCTGTCGGGATCCCTTGACCTTCTCTCTGCGTATGGGAACAGGAGAAGAAAATAACACCGTGGCTGTGGGGACTCTAACCATTGGTATTTATAATACCACCCCCAACCCTGGACCAGTCCCACAGTGGACCAGGTTGGTCCATCTCCAATCATACTTAAACCGATTTACCTGTAACTAGCTCCCACTGAATCAACTAACCTTATAATTAATTAAGCCCATAAAAATATCTTACAATCTCCCACTTGGGCTATATTAATTATAAATTCACCATTGATCCAATGTGGTCATGGAATCTAATTACACCAAAACCATCCTTTACTTTGATTCAGTTATCAAGTCTACCAATGTCGAACAACAGCGGAAAGTACTCCTACACATCCGGTGTACCCCCTATTGTCAGTCACATACAGAGGTCTACTTAATGACATAAATCACTTTGAGATGAATACTTGAGTCCAATGATCGAATTACCACGATCCTGTTACCTTAAAATCCTTATAGGTCAACGCACTTTGATATTATCCAACTTTATATAGGCAAACCGCCTCCAATTTGGACTAATATCTTACTTTTGCTTACCGCCTTCTTTGGCTAAATGCCGCCTTCTTTGGCTAAATACTGCCTTGCAATTTTGACAAGTCTTAAATAATCAAAAATACATATAAGCAATAAATGCTCACCAATAATCCTACCCATTAAATCACAGACAGAACAATCAATTACAGATAAACCATCAATTACCAGATCTCCCACTAACCAAGCAGATCTAAACACCCCCACTAACTAAGAGAATCTAAAGACTCCCTCAGATAAAACCTTTTCAACTATTCCAAGAAAATCTTTTCAACCTGTCTCTACATTGCCCTAGAGATCAACTATGACTGGTACAACTAGTCAAACCTAAGATTGCACAGTCAAATATGAAAAACTATTCACCACATCACATAACAAATACAATCAACATTACATGCAATCATTTACCTTACAACATCATAGGCATAATTTCTTTCAATTTAATTGAAAAGAAAAACTTTACATTCCGATATTTCAAATAATATCATTACATTTTAATATGGGAACAATATGCTAAGTCAAACAATAAACATAAAACAAAGTAAAATCAAAAGCAGAAAAAACATTTGAATGTAAAAGAAACTTTACAATATTCAAGCCAACAGTCTTCAAGACCCTCCTACCCCAAAAACCTAGGGAGTCCTAGAACCATCATCTCTTTCTAGATATACTTATCTGTCTTAACAGTACTTGGTCAAACCACCTATCTTTTGTCAATCTACCCATCTATGAGTAATCCACCTTAGAGTTACCCAATAACAATCTTATCACTAGTTATTTCTCCCATTTGGTAATGTAAGCCACCTAGATCAGAATATATATATATATATATATATATATATATATATATATATATATATATATATATTCTAGCAAGTAATGAAATATATTTAATATATCAATTACATTGGTCTCATTGTCCTTGAGCTTTTCAATGATAATTAACAGCTCCCAAAAATACTTCCTCACATTACCATTTCTAGCATAACTGGTACTAGAGAAATAGGTTAATAAACTATCTTCCGACCCCCTCTAAAATATTATTCTTATCCTTTGGATTTTTCTTAGATAATCCCTTTGCAATATTTTTCATCTTAATACTGTTACACATAACCTCAATAGTAGAATACCTCACAACTTATGTAAACCACTATGAAAGATACATCTAGGTCAAACGATCCTAGACAAGTCTCCAACCTTTTCATAATAAATTTTATTCTTTGTCCCAGGAAGAGAAAAAAATAGATATCAAAATATTCTTTGGGAGAGTCATACTTGGATGAACACATCAGTGTATGAGTTTAAATACAATATCAAACAACTGAAGACTCATACAAATACCCTTTAATTGCATTAACCATATAAAACTTTCATGCAAATAAATATCATTTTTCAAGAGTTAACCAACTACACATTCTCCTTTAGGATAAACATGCAGTGGTCTTCTCAGTTTCTGTGCAATAACTGCGAAAGAATAATGACTCTCAAAAATCCCACCACCTTTGGGTTAATGAGACTCCCTAAAGTCAAAACCCTTTCAATTCATGTGCATGAACATACCTTTAACTTTGACAATGCCACCTTTGGGTTAACACTGACTTTCTTAGCTGCTTGTCACACCATAAAGAATAATGCATTCAAATATATCCTTTATTGTATATGTAAATGTACAAATTTGGGATTTGAGGACTACCATGATGGAACTGAGTGTACCACTTTGACGGATTCCACCTAATCTTCACATGACACCCACAAACCTTAATTTGAATAAAACTTGACAATGCCATCTTTGGGTGTACATCGCCCTTACACAAGCATTTACAAATACATGAACTTTGAATTTGAAGACATCATGATGAAACTAGATGTACCACTTTGGTGGGTTCCACCCAATTCCACAATGATATCATCAAACCCTACTTTACAGCACATTGTGGGTCAATAAATAAAATTCCATGCACACATAACCTTCTACATGCATCTGGTACAAAAATAACTGATAAATAAGCAGAAAACTATAAATCGGATTAATTTGGGGCACCTTTTAATCAAAAATAAATTTTCCAAATCACCAAACTGTATCAAACTATGTACCAAACTGTAGAGCATCAAAATACGAAACCAACGTAAAAAACCGTGTCAAAATCCGACGCTCCTAGCTCTCACAATCGCCGTTCAAAGTTGGCTTACACATTCTTGAATCTTGAACCGGCTAGGACCGGTTCATCCGGTTCGGTTCAGTCTGTCCGGGTTCGGCTATGGGCGGACCAAACCCACAAAACAGAAATTTTTTTTTTAAATGGTTTGGTCCAGGCCAAACCAAAACGGTCTGGACCTAAACCAAACAGTAAACCGGTGGTCCAGCCACCGGCCCAACCAATCCATAATCCGGGTCACTGGGTCAAATTCTAGGGTCAATGGGTCGGGTTATCGGGTCATAATCCTGGGTCCACGGGTCGGGTTTTCAAACCACAATTCTGGGTTATTGGGTCGGGGCACCGGGTCAAATTCCCGGGTCGGAGGGACGGGTTACTGGGCCAATATCCCGGGCCGGGTTACTTATTTGGCCTGGCTGGGTTTACCCCCTTGTCCGGACTGGCCTAGGCTGGGCCAGCCCTGGCCCGACTAGTCTGGGCCTGGCGAGCCGGGGCTGGGTAGACTCGGCCCGAGTCAACCCAGCCAACCCGTTAGGGTTCACGAGTTAGCCCGAGTCGACCCGGCGATGACTCGGCGCCGTCTGAGTTTTTTTTTTTTTTTTTTTTTTATAAAAAACTTTTCCAACCTGGCGCGTGGATCTCATTCGCCTTTTCAGGCGGCGCGTGAGGGCGCGTGGGGTTGATTCCGGCGACCAACTTTATGTCGCCGGCTTCGTCTCTCCGAGTCCTACAATCCTGTATAATTTATTTTGCTTTTTAATGATCCGGAAAAAAAAATTTCAAGGTCCAAACCCTAGACAGGTTCGAAGAGAATTTTGAGAGAAAAATCTCTCCCTTTCTTGAATTCATTCAAACATAAAGTTTTAACAATGCTTTCCCATGATTCTAGATCTGTATAGGTGGCTCTGATACCACTGTAAGCAGTTTAAATAGATCATCTTTGGGTTTTTTTCCATGAGATTTCCCATGAACCCTGACAAACACACTACACAGATTACTAGAATACAATGGGTATTGAAAAGAGATGATTAGAGACATACCTCTTGCTGCAGATTGATTTTCGAACATTTACCTTCTTTGATTTGAATGCTTGGAATGTTGGAATGCTTGGATTAAAGTCTTCCACTGCCTGTCGGGATCCCTTGACCTTCTCTCTGCGTATGGGAACAGGAGAAGAAAATAACACCGTGACTGTGGGGACTCTAACCATTGGTATTTATAATACCACCCCCAACCTTGGACCAGTCCCACAGTGGACCAGGTTGGTCCATCTCCAATCATACTTAAACCGGTTTACCCGTAACTAGACTCCCACTGAATCAACTAACCTTATAATTAATTAAGCCCATAAAAATATCTTACACTGCGCAACTTGAAGACAAAGGTTGGAAGAAGCAAAGGTAGATGGAGTTATCCATGAGGGAATCGCATGGTATGACGGGAGTAACTCCATGAGGGGATCGCATAGTATTATGAGGGGAGGACTAGTACCAATAGATGAGGATGTCATTGACATATTTGAGTAGGATCTTGCCTTTTTCAAGATTCAAGACACCAGACAGAGAAAGCAGAAGCTCGCATGATCTGATTTGGAGGGATAAAGTCGACGACGCCGTATTGAAGTAGATTTTTGCCATAAATATCCCTACCCACTGTAGTGAGGGATCCCACTATCAAAATATGCTAAACAATGTATAGGAAAGCTGGTCCAAGAGTGAAAAGGCCTACTCCATATGAGCTTATGAATGTCTACTTTATATAGTAGTTAAAGGTGTATATAAAGGACATTAAGAGCATGTGGGTATATTACGGTATGAATCTTATGTGTCATGGATGGAATGGATCCATTGGATGGTCCATCATCAACTCAATAGTATACTATAACCCCAATGGGGTAGCTAAGTCAGCGAGGAGTCTACGCCTCAAGAAGTGAAAGGTACTGAGTTCGACTATTCTTACTATTTTGGGACCACTCACGTGGGGGTATTAAGTACTTTTTCTTTCCTGTTATGGGCACAAGTGGAATGGTTCTCATTCAACCCTGAAATGACTCATTTCATGAGGTTATAGGATTAGTATGGACCCACGAGATTAGTCCGACCAAAGGTCTTAGCATAAAAAAAAAAAACTCAAAGGTACACTATATATGATGGTAATATTATTATTTTTAGATTAGTGGATGCCATCCAAGGAGAATAAAGATGCCAACCAGGTACCTATACAAATTGTTGAAGCATGCATGTAGTACATGAGGTGGCATTAGAGAACATTGTCCTAGTGGTAGCAGACAATGACAACAATTTCAAAAAAGGTTAGGGAGAAATTGTTGAGGAACAACACGGACAATCTGTTTTGGAGTCCATGTGTATATATATATATAGCCCACTATATTTATCTTATGCTAAAAGACGTGAAGAGGTCCATGGTATAAAATGTGGTCCAGAGAGTGAGACAACTGACCGTATTCATGTACAACCATGGTCATGCGCATTTGTGCACAATTTGCAGGTGGTTTTGATCATCTTTGGAACTCTATAAGGTATGAGGATGGGTAGAGAAGTCATATACTATATAACTTGCACTTAAGACATTAATGTTTATGTTATATGAAACATATATCATGTAATGTTATTGTTAATTATAAAATGCTTTCCAATCTTATGCTTCTTTTTTTAAATGTATATTTTAGTTTTTATGTTAAATTTTATGTGGTATAATACTAAACTTTGTGTAGAATATACTATATATTAGAAAAGGTATACAATTGGGTACCACATACAATAGTAAAAGGTAACCTAAGGTCCAAAGGTAAACTATCATTTTAACTTGTTAAGTGTATTTTTTTTTTACAACCGAAAGGTTCATACTTGTTTAAAGAGGATCCACATCGTCTCCCGCCTGGGTTTGGG
Organism: Protea cynaroides; assembly: GCA_028583415.1. Classification (NCBI taxonomy): domain Eukaryota; kingdom Viridiplantae; phylum Streptophyta; class Magnoliopsida; order Proteales; family Proteaceae; genus Protea; species Protea cynaroides. Next base: position 105,575,387 of record CM053276.1, read on the forward strand.
CGGGAGATTGGGCGGCCCGGGTGGATGGCCGCCATGTGGCACTCAGAGGGATCCGATTTCTCCATCCGAGCCGACCCCCCAGTCGGCTCAGCTTGTTGACTGGGCGCGATAGTGTGGATTATTGATTGACCGCCAGACTCTAGCTCTATCTCTATATCGGAGTGAGTGATGTGGGGCAACAGCAGTAGTGTGGATTGTTGCCTGACTATTGGGTGTGCTCACACTCTCATGCATGGAGGTGCGATGGTCGCCAAACCTTACCATAGTATTTTGCAAGTTATACTTGACCCAAATTGTAATGTTATCTCATGCATTTTGTATGTTGCATTGGTTTTGTACTTACTGAGCTAAGTTGTGAGCTCGCTCGAATATATATTCTTTCTTTTCAGATTTTGATGCAGGGTACACAGTTGACTACTTCATTACTGCCCCAGCGTATGGTACAGTCGCTGCCATTGACACACAGGCAGTAGAGGACAAGCATGATGCATCATGCGAGTGCTCATTCCGTGTTTTCCTTTAGAGATGATTTATTTTAAAGCAATACATTGTAATATTTAATTATTTAAGTTTGTGAATGATGACATAATTTGGATAATTATTTTTATTTACAGTATAGAGCTCAGTTCGTTTATCTATTTAATTTCGCTGCTATTTATTACTCTCTGATTATGTTAGATTGCTGGGAATGGTTTGTTGACACGGTCTATTGAGATCCTGGTGTGAGCCGTGACTTGGAGACGGTTCACTCACACTTCTGGTTCAGCCAGAATTGGGGTGTGACATACATACTCTACTCCCTGAGAGCCACATTCTACTCCCCGAGAGTACAAATCCGACTCCCTGAGTCACACATACATATCTTACTCCCTGAGAGTACAAACCTTACTCTCTGAGAGACATATACACTCTACTCCCTGAGAGCCACACTCTACTCCCTGAGAACCATACTCTACTCCCTGAGAGACATACCCTAGCCCCTGAGGTTACCTAATCTACTAAAAAACGAACTACGTTGTACCTGATTTTTAGGACCTCTAGGATACATAGGCAACTTGAAGGATTCTCCAAGTACGGTACCCATCTTAGTATCCTTAGGTCCCCCACATCCATATCCATTTCCAAATCCATCTTCACTTCAATCCATATTTAGGTTATCTCTAGATTCAATCTCCATCATCATCAATCATAAACTTCAACTTGAATAAATTGAATCTAAGAAAGCTTAATCATAATCCACATCCATAAACTTTAATCACTTTTTGTTTCGAACTACGTTTTTTGACTTGATTTCCAGGATTAGAATATGTAGGCAATTTGAGACGTTTTGGACATCTCAAATTCAGTCCATCACCGATCCATCTTTGGTTTGGTTCATTGTACATTATTTTATTTGTTTTCTTACTTTGAGAACATGTTTGGCTGAACTTAGACTAGAAGAACTTAGCAACTTGGCATAGGATCCCCATTAGCCCTAGTCGTTATCCATTGACCATGAACAATCAGAAACATAAAGTCTAAGGAAAGTAGAATCAAATAGGAGGTCAATTTTTGGATCGGGCAGCTTTGGGTGCCTAACACCTTCCCAAACTGTACCTTGAACGCTTACCCGTTCTCTGATGGACCAAAGCCGATATGTTGGGTCATGAGTCAATAGAAGTCTTATGTCACACCCCAATTCCGGCTGAACCAGAAGTGTGAGTGAACCGGTAATAAACCACGGTTCACACCAGGATCTCAATAGACCGTGTCAACCAATCATTCCCAAGCAATCCAACATAATCAGAGAAAATAATACATAGCAGCGGAAATAATAAATGAGCCGAGAACTAAATTGTAATTAACATAAATAACCAAGTTATTCCATCATTCATCAATTTAAAATAATTTTATTACAATACTTATCAGAAAATAAACCCAAGTAACTAAGAGTAAACACAGAACGAGCACTCGCATGAAACATCATGCTCGTCATCCTCTGCTTGGGTATCCATGGCAGCAACCGTACCATAAGCGGGAGCAGATCACGAAGTCATCAACTGTATCCCGTGCATCCAAATCGAAAAGAATACGAGATATATCCGGTGAGCTCACAACTTAGCTCGGTAAGTACAAAACCAAGTGCAACAAGACAAAATGCATGAGATAACATTACAATTTGGGCGGGTATAACTTGCAAATGTGCTATGGTAAGGTTTGGCGGCCACCGCACCTCCATGCACGAGAGTGTGAGCACACCCAACAGTCAGGCACCTACCACACTACTGCTGTTGCCCCACATCACTCACTCCAGTATGGAGATAGGACTCGAGTCTGGCGGGCAGGAAGAACCACAATCCCACGTCCTCCCCCGGTACCCCCATACCGTACCAATACCTAAACCCCTATTGGCAAGGGCTTGCAAGTGGGATCCGTTTCTAACCAATCCTAGATGTTGATACGGTTTCGTGAGTCTCACCCCAAAGACGGCTCCCTATGACCTAGAGATAGGGCTCGAGTCCGGTGGGGCGGGAAGAACCACAATCCCACGTCCTCCCCCGATACCCTAGACATACCAAGTCTGCTAAGGTAAAGGCTAAACGAGAAAAGGTGTTAGCCATGGATATATCCAGGGCACATCCCCTTCACATTCCACACACTAACGAAAAACATACACATGCTTAACATACAACAATCCTAGCATATGAAATGCATGAAGATATAATAATTAAAAGCACAACTACATGGCATGTGAGATGCACAAACAACAAGCAAGGAATATTCACAATAACAGAATTATACTTCAAGGTTTACTGTTGTAGATTATTAGGGTTTAGGGTCTTGTTCCTTACTTGACGCTTGACAATGATCCGGTTGAGCGTCAGAAAGCTCACTCACAGCTTCTACAGATCCTACATAGCCACATTCCTATGTTAGAATTCATCATTAAAGCTTCAGGGGTCGGAACCAGGTTTGGCCAAGCAACCCAAGCTCGGAAACCTATACCGGTTGCAGGTACCGGTCTCACCATAGTGAGACCGGTATGTGCCACCGGTATGCATACCCGATGGCACCATACCGGTTGCATATACGCAACCGGTATGTGCAACCGGTATACACCGGTTGCACTATACCGGTCTCACCCGGATCTCACCGAAGAGACCGTATGTGCCTGCGGTATAAACCGTAAGGCCATACCACTGGACTCATCGTCCATCCGGTATACTCTGCTGTTCGGATCCGAGAGCGAGATCTCGGATCTCCCTTCCTTGTTTGCACGGTTAGGACTCTAGGGTTTCTCTTATCCTATACTAAGGTCCAAATCTTCTAATGTCCTTCGGATCTCGGCTAGAACGCCGTATCAAACTTGGGTTAGATCCGAATGAGGAAAACAATGGAAACTATAAACTTTTGGGATCATTGCGCCACTTCGCGGCTCCGATCCGACCTCATAACATTATTAACGAACGAAGCACTTACCGGCGCCGGCCGGTTGGCGGCGTGCTCTTCCTTCCTGGGCGGCCTCCACCTTCTTGCTCCTTCTCAGTTCTTCTCCAGACGACGAGAGGGTTTAAGAAGGAGAAATGGTGTGTCTCCTTCTCTATTAATAGAGGGAGACCACCCATGGAAGTATTTCTCTCAGAATGGAAATTTTCCAAGTTTCCATTCTGAGAGACAGAGTCACTGAAGTCTGTCTACAGCCGGAGTAAGGCATACCGGTTGCACATACCGGTTGGAGTCCCCGCCACGGTATAGTCCAACCGGTATACCATACCTGGCACCAAACCGGTTGCACCATAGTGTCTCGCGGTATGGTGAAGCCGGTATGGCCTAAGGGCATTTTCTTTGCTCATACCGGATGCACATACCGGTTGCACTGATCCCGCAACCGGTATAGTGAGACCCGGTATGAGATTTTAGGCATTATTTTACAGTTTTATACCTGAACTTTGGGTGGTTCGTTACTCGGCTTCACCTTCCGGTCCAGTTATATTTGGAGCACCTGTCGTCACATAAAACCATGGTTTAGACCCGGTTTTAGAACATGGTTCTTACATCTTATCTCAGGATGAGGCTACATTTTAGGTCCTAGACCTTAATCTAGGTGGCGACTCCAAATCTTTCACAGTCCGTTTTAGCGTGGAAGGCCATTTTACACACTATCCTCACAATTGGCCCATTTCTTCTTTAATCCATAAATACGATGTAACCATGAATCTTTTGTAGTTGGATATGTAGTTGTCAACTTCTCCCATGCCATTTCAAAATCTGACTCCTCATCATAATTAAACATATAAGCTTTGAAATCACTCAGAATACTAGATTCATCTTTCATTAAGTTACCTAGGTGCTTAATGCCATTTTGCATTATGTGCCAACAACACAATCCATGCCATGTAGATGAAAACACCTATGGTATTGCCTTCGCCATTGCAACATCTTGATCAGTAAACATGGTTATCGGCTGCTTCTAACCATGAGCTTGAAGGAATGCCTCAAACAACCATTTGAATGTCCGCTGTCTCATCATATAATAGTGCAGCCCCAAAAATTACAACATTTTTATGATGATTGAAACCTACAAATACACCAAAAGGTCTTTTCTCTTTGTTGATGCAAAAAGTAGTGTCAAATGTAACTACATCACCAAATAATGAGTAATCTATCCTCATCTTATGATCAGCCCAAAATATGTTGGCCATCTGTTCTTCAGAGTCTAGTTGTACTGAATAGGTAAATGAATGATTGACACAACTTTGTTGGTGGAAGTATTTAAATACACTTTCGGCTTCACCATAAGCTAAATCATGTTCCTGCTTAGTGCGGAGATAATCCTGAACATCTAGCCGGGTGTACCCAAGGTTTCGCACCCCACCTACTTGCCGACCCATGTACTCATATGTAGACTTCGGTCTGATCCCAGAATCATCTGCTAAATCAATCCCTAAGGCATGTACATTCGATATACTCTGTTGTGAATGCATATAATGAAAGGTAGCCGATAAGTGGAGAAGATAATTATGCTCATCAATAAAATCAAAACATTTATATCGTCTTTCATCATCCATATATTGAATTCCCATTCTTATAGGACAGTCAGTTCTTGTCTCTGCTCGATGCTTAATTGTATGAATATCACGTTTGTCTTTTCTCCTCACTCCATGCTTACTACAGACAAATCACCTCGAAGTTAAGATTGTCTTAGTCTTATCTTCTGCCTTCCTCCAACGACAATATTCCTTCCTAATACTAAAGCCCATACGTCTCGCATAGGCATTGTAAAAATCATATGTATTGTCATCCGTATCAAACATCATTCCGATCCGAGGTGTATCCTCCAGACCTTCTCCAATGTTGTGATCTCCCATTTTGTGGAAAGTTTACACTCTCAAATAACAGACAATATCCTCAGACAATTAAAGATAATTTCTGCAAAAACAACAAGACAATTCCAATAAAACAATTAAAAAGAGTCACATATTCAACAACTGTTGCATACTCCTCTGGTAATACATAGCATGTCCAGAAAGTAAAGACATAAGCCATCACTAAATGGGCCCAAAAATCTGCGGGCAAAGAAGGAATTTATATTAGACACTAAGGCCCCGTTTGATAACACTCCAGCTCCCATGGAACTACTTCTGGTCTGGAGTCGTTTTCTACTTCTTCTCCAGAGTTAGGATTTTTGGAGTAGAATGTTGTTTGATAACGCTGCTCCAAAATCAAAATACTATGCTTCCGGAATACTGTTTGGTGGTGGTGGTGGTGGTGGTGGTATTGGTGGCGGTGGGGGGGTGGTGGTAGTGGTGGTAGTGCTGGTGGGTGGTGGCGGGTTGTGCTGGGGGGGTGGTGGTGGCGACGGTGGTGGTGGTAGAGGCTAGGGTGGTGGGTGGTGGTGATGGGGATGGGTGGTGGGTGGTGGGTGGTGGGTGGTGGTGGTGGCGACAGTGGTGGTAGGTGGTGGGTGGGTGGTGGTGGCGAGGGGGGTGGTGGTGGTGGTGGCGGCGGTGGTGGTGGTAGTGGTGGCTGTGGGTGGTGGGTGGTGGTGGGATGGTGGCAATGGAGGGGTGGTGGTGATGATGGCAGTGCTAGTGGTGGTGGTGATGGCATTCGGTAGTGGTAATAGCTCTAAAGCAAGAGAAGTAAGTTTTTTTTAGCTCTAGTTTTTTAGCTCCCAGAGATATTTTTGGAGCGGTTCACTCCATGGGAATCAAAACTTGAACCATGTTTATCAATCGTCATTCTACTCCGGATTAGCTCTAGAGTTAAGAAATAAGGAGCTGGAGTGTTATCAAACGAGGCCTAAGGAAGCATGAGACGATTAAATCCCATCACATCAGGCCATAAGTTCCAACTATAGCATGCCTTAAATAAAAAAAAAAAAAGGGAAATAACAACTTTAGATGTCTCAACAAAACTTGTATCGGATTCCTCTGTTCCTGCATCCTTTGAATCTGATCTTCTCCATCATCCTCCAAGGGCAATTGCCATCATCTCATATATCTTGTTACCCAATTCAGCTGGACTGTCAGGCTACAAAAAAGGGACCAAAACAACAAGAGAATCAAGTATTAAAAGACCGTAAATCAAGCAAAATGTTGTAACAAAGAACTGCACGTTGTCAACAAATGAAAGATTAGTTTAATGCCCTTACAGAGAATCCACTAGAAATCAAGGCTGTCTCATATAAGAGCTCAACAGCTCTTTTGGCTTCAATGCTTTTTGGGGCATTCTTGCATGCAACCTGTAAGTTATATATACCCAACATCAGCAATGGGATGATGGCAATATCAAACACAATTTCTTAAGTCCTTGTACCCAGAAAAAAAAAAAAAAAACTTAAATTAAAACTTGGAAATGCTTGCAAAATGATAATCCAGAAGAAATTTATCTTCTGATCTGACTATTTAGTTATTTGGTAGAAAAAACAAACAAAAACCAGAATAGAAAAAACATTAATAGAAGGTAAAAATATGGAAGATACGGTGACAAAGGGCTTTATGATCCATATCCAAGGAAATGCCCTGGCACCAGCATTCTAGAATTTCAAGCGCCAAAAGGTTTAGTGAGATGGATGTGAGTTTTGGAATCTAAACTTACCAATTTTAAAGGATGGGGTGCTCCAAGCTTTATAAACCATGTTTGCTTGTTGCAATGGGATTTTCTCAGACCCTTCCCAAAAGAAAAAAAAGCAAGAGAAAACGTCCAATATGTAATCAATCCAAGAAAATAAAAACCGCCTAAAACAGAAAAACCAGCATCAGATTATGAATGATGATTTTCTAAGAATAAAGACCATAATGTAGCCAACAGAGAAGAAATCACATCGGTTCTTAAGTACCTGAAATCACCCAATCGACGACCCAAAAGTTTCTTCTTGTAGCCAGTTGAATAGGTCGCCGCCGTTGCGGATCAGGTCCGCCGGTACGAAGATGAGAGCTACCAAGCAAGGTGCGAAGGCAGCAGCAGCAGTAAAACGATTTACCGCTCTTTGATGATGGTGAGAACACAACCGCGAACTGAAGAAGAAAGAGAACTACAACACTTGCCGTTGCTAGAGAAAACAAACGCCTTCCGGGAGGAGTTTTTTAAGCCATTGCCAGAAATCACCTCGGTTCCTTTGTTGTCACTCTTTGATTTTGCAGACGTGGGAGGGAATGAAAGAGAAGAGAGATATGCGCGGGTCATTAAAAATGCCCTTTTCTTTTGATAAATCACGTTCCACATTATTATGTTATCGTTCTCATTGTCTGACCATAGGATGACAGAGGTGCCAGCTGTCGCTCATCGAGCGAAGTCTTGCTTTCCTCATGTCAAACCCGGATTCGGCACGACTTGAGACTTGCCAGTGATGGCCCGATGGCCAACGCCTGTCTCCCTTTAAATCCAATGATTAATAATTAAAGTAATGTAAAGCAGTAGAATATAACGTCTAACATAGGATTATTTCAGAAAGCTAAAATGAGAACCGGGTCTTTGGATTTCCCTCTCTCTCTCTCACCCTCTCCGTAAATCTCTCTCTCTCTCTCTGCAAGTCCTCCGATGAAGATGGTGAAAGAGATTATCTGTGAGTTATGGAATGTTATGGTCGTTTCTAGTAATTAGCCAAGGATATCCTCCGTAACCAATCCCCCTCAACTAAAGATAAACTTCCCAAAGGATTGATATCAGGAAGCAATGTAAGCATCAATCTGAATGTGGGTCATATAACATTCAAAGTCAACTGGTAAAACTAGGAAGAACAAGCATATTGATACAGCACATGATCTTAATATAGCTTCTTCATTCAAAGAATCCCAATAGTGCAAAGAGCATTCTAGCTCCGGCAGAAGAACATTGCATAATAGTGATTTGCTCAATATAAAAACAAAGTACAATATAAAGATAATTGAAGGCCCAAAAAAAAGAAAAAAGAATCATCATCTTTCCACAGACAACAATGGCATTGAGTGGAAAAAGGGGGTGAGGAGTAAAGAAATAAGAAGCAGAAAGATATGAGATAGGAAAAGACTCTTGTTATTCTTCAAAATTAACAGTATTAATCACCAAAAGAGCTACAATATCCACCAGGGGATAAAGTTATTACCCAACAGCACACTCAAATGAAGGCACCAGCTATAAAATGAACATAAAACATTCAGATAAATGGAAGAACAGGGAAGAAATAAAAATCATGGTGACAGTAGATTCAACTTCATATATTAAGCTACAGAGACCGAATAAGAAGGCCATTGAAGCTGAGACCGAATAAGAAGGCCATTGAGCTTCTGTATTCTGTAATGCTGAAACGGTAAACACTTGAAATTTGTCTGTATCTCCTGGCTGTAATTGGTGTCAGATTATCTGACTAGCCTAAGAACCCCAACAAACCAGCTTGGTTGTGTAGAAATTCTGGGTATTGATCCCTTAAGTCATAAATGTTAGATTTATGTGGGCTTAATTAATTACCTAAACTAGTTAATTCAGTGGGAGTCTGATTGACACGGTATAACCGATTTGGTTTGGTTCGTCACACGGTATGAGATAGATTTGGTAACCCTAATTCTATTGTGGGAAGGGTTTTAGGGTTACATCTGTATTCTATAAATATAGAGTTAGAGTCCCCACAGCCACGGTTAATCAGTTCTCTGCACCCATTAGTAAGAGACGTCAGGATATCCTCTGGAGGCTGTGGAAGACTGTAGCCGAGGGATTTCGATCAAAGCTTGAAGCGTCGTGGAGCGTATGGGAATTAATCTCTTCAGTGACAAATATGTCTTTGTGATTCATAATTAATGGCTTCTCTATTGTGTTCTAGGGTAACTGTATGGATGGAGAATGAGTTTCATTGAAACCCTAAACTAATAATTTTCTAACAGTTGGTATCAGAGCCAACCATACAGACCTATAATCAATGGAGATTGATTATAAAGACTGATAATGAATGGTCAAATTAAAAGAGAAATTTTTCTCAAGTTTTGGATCGAATCTCGATCAGATCTGTCGGAGTTTTCCATAGACGAAATTTTTTTCGACCGACAAAATAAATCAAGCTACTTACCGTTGGAAAGGCCTCGAAGAGACGGAGCCGGCGATATAAAAATCATCAACATCGGCCGCCGAACGCGCCGGCAATCGCCGGCGGAATCCGCGAGTGAGATCCACTCGCGGGTGGGAGAAAAAAAAAAAAAACCTGACGGCGCCGAGTCATCACCGGGTCGACTTGGCGCCGAATCGCTAACCCTAACGGGTTAGCTGGAGACTCGGGCCGAGTCCACCCAGCCCAGACCGGCCCTGCTAGAGCTGATCCAACCTGCAGACCCGACCCGAACCCGGTCTTTCTGCCCGATGGGTTGATCCGACCTGAATTTTTTGACCCGGTGAGTTAATCTCAAAGCCCGATTTTCCCGAATCCGATGGGTAACCCGGCAACCCGATTTTTGAACCGGTAGCTTAACCCGAAAACCCATTTTTTGACCCGTTTACACTTTTGGATGGACCGGATAACCCGGCGGTTGACTATTTGGGCCAGACCGTGGTTCGGTCTACCCCCAGGCCATGTGGTTCGGCCTGGACCAAAGTAATAAAAAAAAATGGAGAATAAAAAAAGGGAATATTCGGTTCGGTTTTGAGAGAACCAAACCGATTTGGTCAGACCGGACCGACCCACCCCGAACCGACCCAGGGTTTTCTTATAAGGGCATGTTTGGTTTCTATTTTTTAAACAAAAGAACATTAAACAGTGATTCTCGGAGCTAGGAATGTCGGATTGACCTCCGGTTTGTTTCGTTGGACTTCATTTTTAATGCTCTTCAATCTGATATATATTTTGATATATTTTGATGCATTAAAAAATATGTTATTATGGAAAAATGCTCTATGGGAACTCGATTTGTTATGTTTTTGCTGATTTTTCTTAAAGTTATTGTACAAAATTGATTGATTGAGCTAATGTGCATGTTTATATGAATGTTTAGACTTGTAAAATTATATTTTACAGTATTCATGGTTAAATAAATATCCCACATAAGCTGCAGTTTAGGATTTGTTCATATCATGGTGGAACTTGGTGTGACCACCAAAGTGGCAACCTTGTTTTATTATGATGTGTTCAAATTCTAGAATATGTATTTGTAAATGCTTCAGTTTTGATAATGTTCACCCAAAGGTGACATTGTCCAAGTTTATTCAAATTATGATTTATAGCTATTGTGTGATGATTATGGTGTGACCACCAAAGTGGCAACCTTAGTTCTATCATAATATGCTGAAATCTAGCATTTATGCATTTACAAACTACTGTAAGAAAATATAGTGTTCACACAAAAGTGACACTAACATAAACTCTCACTTTTATGGATGCAGCAAAGAATGACACTGTCCACCCAAAGGTGGCATTGTCAAAGAAAATAAAGAACTCATGCACATGGTTGAAGGATTGTAGCTTTAGGGGTCTTCATCCACCCAAAGGTGGTGAGATTTTCGAAAGTCATTATCTCTTCGCAATTATTGCACAGATATTGAAAGGACCAGTGCACATATTGTCCTAAATGATGTGTGTGTAGTTCGGTTGACTTTTCAAAGATATTAGTTAGCTTGCACATGTTATGTATATATATTCTTGCTAGCTAATTTTATTTGGTATTAATCGTAGACTTACAATTGTTTACATTGTTGTGTACATGTAATGATTAAATACCTTAAGATGCCTATCTTTGGCTGCCAGTTTTATGAATTGGCATGGAAACTGCAAACTAGTCTAGGATTGTTTAACCTAGATGTACTCAATAGAAAAATTATATTCTGATCCTTAGGGTGTTCAGTCCTTAAGATCAAGTAAAACAATGTTCAGATGAGAAACATTAAAAAATGATATTTTCTGAGAAATCCAAAGAAAGATTTGATTTTTCAAGAAGGAGAGGAGAGATGTTTTATTACTTAAGTCCATCAGTATCAGTTTTTGATGATAAGAGATAGTATTCGAAATGTGAGAAAATACAAGGTAGAGCTGTTAAGTATTAATGATAAGCTCAAGGATAAATGAATATTTATAGGTTCATTAAAACCTATGTAAGTGACATTTTAGACTTTTCACTTCCTCACAAGAATTGTATAGTCAGATCCTGGTGACATATAGTACTAAAAAATATAGTGAACCTTAAAGTAAGAGAACTAAGGATAAAAGTTCAAAGAAGAGAGAAAAATATGAATGCCAATGTCATAGTGCATAATATATACCTAGACAAAGACAAGTTGTAAAAGGGGTAGGAAAACCCATAGAAAGAAAATATTTTTTCATGGAATAGTCAGAAACCTTATGACAAAGAATTAGACATTAAGAAACTACAAGATAAAATGGATCTAAGTAGAATAAAATTCTTGTAGAGTGACTCAGAAGGGACATGTAAAGAAAGATTTAAATAGCTGGACAGCTTAAGTGAAAGATTATGAAACTTCTGAGCAAGAAGGTGCAGTATATTGGATACTTAAGCATTAATCTTTAATTTATTCTATCTTTAGAAGTTAAACTATATATTGTAATCTTCCATCCTGGTCATAAGGATTCATGACTGTTGTCCAAAGAAAGATTAGAAAGAATAATATTCTGAAATTCTCCTTCCAAGGTTTATTACATGTATATATGTGAGAATTATTTAAAAGAGAAGATGACAAGATTAAAGTAAGTGAAGGTTATTCACAACAATGATTTATTGGAATTGGTGGACATCGAGATTTCATCTAGGACTTCTTGTCACAGTTTAGTCTATGGTTGTTTTTTCAAATAATGAAAATTAAGGTGGAAAATTTTTTATAAAAAGAATTGAAAATATTGGATCTGAATGAGAGAGTTTTGGGAGATCATGTGATACTGATCTATTTCCTAGTAAATTTAAGCAAGTGTTTACAAAAGCCTAAGAATGTATTTGATCATGTAAGGAAAGAATTGATATTGCAGCCTATATTATTAATAGAGTGTTAGTTAGTCAGTTTTTAGTTTCAGTTTCAGTTTCAGTTTAAGTTATCTTCTTGTTATGAGACTGTAGAACTGACATGATTTTATAACACTCGTAGGAGAGTGATTATTTTAGGACATTGAGTTGTTATATTATGAAATGTCAAAATAGACCCAAGAAACTTAAAGTTTGTTGAGACCACCTGAAAATGGGTGTGAAGCAACCAGTTGAGATACCAGAAATGTTTCAGCCATAGTAGTAGAGTCAGATGAGGCAATGAAGAGATATATTGGACCATGTAAATTTGTGATTTCATCCAATCACATGTTATACATCAAAATAGATATTTTTGGTGATGGACAAAAATAAAGATCTCAATGATTTTGAGCAAGTTGTAAGTAATGAAATTGTTCTTGAATGTTTAATGATCATAAGGGATGTGTTGTTGTCTATGAATAATAACGAGACTTGAAATTTATGTTTTTGTCAATGAGCGGTGTACTCATAGGCTAAAAATGGATATACAACAAATTTTGTGATTCCAGTGGGAGAATTGATTGCTACAAAGTAAGATTTATATCAAAGTGGAATCACATAAAGGGAACAGAAAGAGAACTTCAAATTTTGAGGTTTATTTTGGAGTTACATCAGGTAGATGTAAAGATCGTTTTGATCAAAGAAAATGTTTATATATTTTAATCCCAAGGTTTTGTGGTAAGGATAAAGAAGATATGTTTTGTAGACTTATAAAGTCAATCTGTGGATTAAACGAGTATCCGGATAATGGTATTTGAAGTTTAACAGGGTTGTATCTTCTTTCAACTTTGTTGAGATTGTCATTGACCATTGTATATATCTATAGGTCAGTGGGAGTGGATTCATTTCCTTGTCATGTGTGTTGATGTTTTTCATTGGCTTGTAGTGACATGGTTTACTAGTTGAAATCAATGTTTTTCTGTCTGATAACTTCGACATGTAAAACTGTATGAGCAAATACCTTTGTACCTGGAATTGAGTTTGCTCGTGACAGGAAAAATAAAATTCTGAATTTATCTCAAAGTATAAATATTGTTCGTGTTTTTGAATGGTTCAATATGCATGTATAACTAGTAAGTTGCGGATGCTAAGATCAGTAAAGGAGATAAATTGACAGAATTGTAAGCAAAGAATGATACTGAGTATTAGCATCTACAATGCGGGGAGAGCTTGATATATGTTTAAGATTGTAATCTTTTCATATAGCCTTTTCATTGAGTGTCATAGGATGTTTTCAGTTGGATGCTGGTATAGCTTACTGGACAATGGGGAAAAGGAAGGTCATGCGGTATATGCAGAGGACCAAAGATCATATGTTCATTTATAAAAGTAGTGACACTCTAGGCTATTTTGATGTAATTTATAATGATTGTATTGATGACAAGAAATCAACTTCAAGGTTCATTGTCATGGTGATAGGGTTTTATAACTCTAAGTAAAGATAACAAACAAGATATCTTGTGTGAAAATTTATTCTCTAATTTGGAGATTATAGACTCCACTTCTAAATCTATTGAGATGTATTCTGACAGTGGTTCAGCTGTGTTCTTCTCAAAGAATAATATAAAATCTAGTATTTCAAAGTATAATGGAGATCGAATCTCTTGAAGTAAGAAAGATGTCAAAAGATTTTATATCATTGTAGATTCTCGGACGAAGGTTTTGTCAGTGAGAGTCTTTAAGGGACGGTATGTCCAATATAAGAATGGATGAAAACAAATAATTTTATTAGAGGTTTAAGTGGCCAAAGATCTGGGAATCAGTGGGAGTCTCTAGATATGCTTAATCAGTGGGAGACTCTTTATGTTTATACTTGTGTTTTCACATTGCTTACTGTGTTTGATTGTATTACTCATGGTTTAATGGGTATAGTTTTTGTAACTATAATTTTGTTTACATTAACATTTGCGTTATTGCTATTTTGCATACATAGTTATGTGTTTGACATGTCACAGATATGAGGCAGTATTTAGTCAAAGTTTCAAGGCAGTATTTAGCCAAAGTTTCAAAGCAGTATTCAGCCAGATATATAAAGCAGTATTCAGCCAAGATAAGATGCGGTATTCAGCCATACAAATAATGACGGTAAGTCAAAGTGTGGTATTAATCTAAGCTAGAGGTGGTTTGCCATGAAAGGATAATATCAAAGAATAAAAGCGGTGTCTAGCCAAAGTATGATATTATAATTCTGAAATATTTAAATACCATGTTAAGTTGCCCATAAAGGTTTTGGGGCACTTTGATTAAGGTTTTTTAATCAAGTTTGGACTCGCATGAGAGTTTACTTTCATGCATTATCTTAGGCGATTCATGTATTGAGTAGACCTCTGTTGTGGCTGACAAAAATTTATACACCATACGTTAAGGTGTATTATTCACTGTTGCTCGCATTGGAAAGCTTGATGGATGTTTCAAAATTAGTGACGTTTTAGTGTGTTGGATTCCGTGACCACACTGGTTGACGATAGTTTTGTAATTAATATAGCCCAAGTGGGAGATTGTTAGATTTATGTGGACTTAATTAATTACCTAAACTAGTTAATTCAGTGGGAGTCTGATTGATACGGTATAACCGGTTTGGTTTGGTTCGTCACACGGTATGAGATAGGTTTGGTAACCCTAATTCTATTGTGGGAAGAGTTTTAGGGTTATATCTGTATTCTATAAATACAGGGTTAGAGTCCCCACAGCCACGGTTAATCAGTTCTCTGCACCTATTAGTAAGAGACGATATCCTCTGGAGGCTATGGAAGAGTGTAGCCGAGGGATTTCGATCAAAGTTTGGAACGCAGAGCGTATGAGAATTAATCTCTTCACTGAAAGGTATGTTTCATAATTAATGGTTTCTCTATTGTGTTCTAAGGTAATTGTATGAATGAAAAATGAGTTTCATTGAAACCCTAAACTAATAATTTTCTAACAATAAATCCACTACAATTCTAACAATAAATCCACTACAATTCTACTAGTACCGGACCGGCCGGTGTTGAGTATTCGAGTTTGAATAGCATCTAGAATTGATTCGTCTTGCTGGTTTTGACTCTTGAAGAAGAGGAGTTGGGTGGATTTTTGTTATTTTGCAGAAGTTGTTCCATTCTTTGATTTGGAAATTTTAAATGGTAATTGGGTTGCAAAAATCAAGATGACTCCTTACGAAACTCTCTTTCACCATCTTCATCGGAGGACTTGCAAAGAGAGAGAGAAAGGGGCGAGAGATATTTACAGAGAGGGTGAGAGAGAGAGAAAGGGGCGTGAGATATTTACCAGTTCTCATTGTAGCTTTTTGAAATCAACCCGTGTTACACTATATTCTGCTGTTATACACTACTTTAATTTTTAACCGGATTTAAAGGGTGACAGGCGTTGGTCATCAGGCCATCACTGGCAAAGTTCAAGTTTGAGACTAGCCGAATCCCTCAAACCCACAGCCTGAGACGATTTAATTCCCAAATACTGAGATCATAATTCATAAATACCAAAGCCCAGCAGGACAGCTCGCTCAGTACTCTTGCCGCCGAAGAAAGCTCGAGAAAAAGCTTTGAAAGAGAAGAACGACCATGGCGCCCGAACCTGAAGAAATCAATGCGAAAAATCCACGGCCTCTGGATGAAGATGATATTGCTCTTCTCAAAACTTACGTACGTTTTCTTTATAAAACCATAATATGTTTCTCTCTTTCGCTTGTTTAGTTTGGCAAATTAACTTGCTTTTTCTCAGATCTATTGAAAATTTCTAGGTTTTCTGGATTCGAACGTCCATTATAGGATCCCTTACATTTCCTTCGATAGATTATCTCTCTCGTACTTTTTTTTCTCCTTCAAATGTCGATTTAGGGCTTGATATATCCATTACCTACGAAAATTTTGTTGAGCGCAGGAATTTCTGCAGCTCTACTATATTTCTTTTAACATCAGAAACTGGTTATAGTTACTGACCTAGAATTTGTGACGACAACTATCCTTAGTAGCTGGTACCAAAACATAAAGCAGTTGATTCAGTAGCATAAGGTGTATTAGGGGTTCTGCTTCATTACTGACCTAGAATTTTTTTTTTTTACCCTCTCATACTTCACCTATCTATTGTAAATTTGATTCCCTTTGATTAATAACAACCTTTTGAGTATCCAATAAGAAAAAGATTAACAATTACATTTGGTTGTTGCCTACTAAAATACACAGTACTGAAGCAAAAAAATTATTTTTTTTCGAAGGAAGAACCAGACATCTTTTTTTCCTGAGTAACTTAATTTAATGCAGGAAGAGAGTACAAATCTTGATAAATTATAATTAACCAATGCACCAAAAATATTCAAAGCACAATTAGAGGTTAATTCAAAGTACAATTAGAGGTTAATCTGCCCCATCCTCCAGGAAACAAGATTACAGCTAAAATGGGACAAACAATCAGAGAAGCAACTGATGAAGGATTCTTTCTGCTGCAGGCAACAGGGCTTTTGTTGGTTTGAACTGTACTTGCTCCCACATTATATCTTCTAATTTCTTGTATATTTCGATTGCAAGGTCTTGGACCATATTCTACTAGCATAAAGAAAGCAGAGAAGGAAATCAAAGAAATGACGAAGAAGGTTAATGATTTATGTGGTATGTGTTTTACCCTGCTGCACTGCGTTGTTGAATCTTAGGCTAGAGAGAAAGGAAATCCATAGTTGTCAAGGCGTCGCCTAGGCACCCAGGTATCCTTGTGTTGCCTTGGAGAATCGGGTGCCTTGGCTGCCTAGGCGGACGCCTTGATCGCCTAGGCGACCCGTCAGGCCTCCAACGCCTTGGTTCACCTTGGCGCCTTGACAACCATGAGGAAATCAACATCAAGCTTCCTGGAAGTGTTACATTTATTTAGTGGACCAAATGTATGGTTGCATGATGTAGATTCAAGTTCTTTCTAGATTGAGCTGAATATTATAATTTATTTCATATGTGCATGCGCTTGCTTCTAATTTCAATATCTCTAACATGAAAGGAGATCCTAATAGATTAAAAACTCGACTTGCAACCTCAGTGGGGAAAAATATGTTCTTTAAGGGGATGTGGTAGAAGGAGGGGTTGCCTATGTCGTGTTGAGGCACTTGTGCTGTTGGACAGTAACAGAGATACAGGTGTTTGGACTCAACAAACCTCAAATAAGGATTCAGGGACGGGGGGGTGGTATTAAAATTTTTCCCCCATAAATTTAAGCATTTTATCAGCTATTTTTTATTGTATAAATTTTTTTAAGTGTTACTAGTGCCAGGGTTTCAAAAATCGGTATTAGATCAGATGGATTACTAATCCCCCAAATTTTGATACCTAGATCCTTGACCAGAGGGATCACATTTAATATAAACACCTGATCCCGTAGATTTCTTTATTCTATAAATACCCATTTCTATAGAAGAGAATTCCTTAATACTCATTTTGCTCAGATTCCGTGGCTTGATTTCCTTCCGTTACTAGGTTACTCTATTAGAGAATTGTTGTTGAGGTGCACTGTGTTCTCTGTGGGTTCATACCGACAGGTATATCAGGTCACGGGCATCAAATACATTGCATGTTACACTAGTGATCCATGAGAGCATCTAGACAATGTCACCTTTGGTTTTTGTTTGACCCATTAACCTTGTTTGCACAAACTCTATAGTTATGGTATAGTTTGAGGTATTTATTTATTTTTTAAACTAAATAGTGATTTACTGATTTGTCATTTATATTGGATTCTCTATTTTCTCATTGTGTTGATTAGTAGTTGGCACACATTCATTCAGTTGCTTTAGAATTTGAACACATAGGTCTCTCTTTTGCCTTTGTTTGAATATACAGGTATTATAGTCAGACACTGGTTTAGCTGCACCCAGCCAATGGGATCTTGTTTCTGATAAGCAGATGATGCAGGAAGAGCAACCTCTACAAGTATATGTTTCTATTTATATGTTTTTATTATCTTTGGGTTAACTAATTTTTTATGTGGTTTCAATCAGCAGCCCTGTTTCTTTTTTCTACATGTTTCTTAAAATGTGTTTGTTGAAAATAGGTTGCAAGGTGCACAAAAATAAATAACCAGAACTCCGAAGATGCATAGTATGTTATTAATGTTAAGCAAATTGCCAAGGTAATTTTTGTTATTTTAAATTACTTTAGTTCCTATACTTTTAAAAGTGTGTCAATTTGCCTCTATTTTTTTTGGGTGGGGGGCAGTAATTTATTTATTTATGTTTTGGTTAATGCAGTTTGTTGTTGGGCTCGATGACAAGGTTTCTCCCACTGATATAGAAGAAGGCATGCGCGTAGGGTACTCTCTCTCTTTCTCTCTCTTCTGCATTCAAAAAAATAAATGAAAACAATTACATTCAATATTTGGTTTCCTTTTCCATCCTCTTTTTTATGGATATGTTCTTCCTTTTTTTAAGAAATGATAATGACTTTTGACACTGTCTCATGGACACATATCAAGGTGGAGAGCGAGACCTTAAACTTTGATGAATTGCATGCAATTTTATATGAAAATGGTAAACTTAAATACGAGCATATTGCATAACCATATATAGTTGATGGATTATGGAACTCTTCATAGATCAACGGCAACAACCAATCAAGGTTCATATTCTCGAGTCTTGAGGGTGTCTCGACCCTTCCAAAAATCAAAAAAATCTTGGCGAGACGGTGTAAAATCTCTGTGAAGGCTGTCATTTTAAGGCATGATACTCCAACGAAACCCTATTTTAGCATACATAAACACATTTAAACCATAAAATTATAAAAATAATCACACATGGTGGTTGTTTGGTTTTACACCCATGTTTAGTAGTGTCGCTTTGAAGTTAAGATGTAAACGTAAGGTAATCATAGTTGTCAAGGCGACAAGGCGATCCAAGGCGTTTGGGGCCATCCTGGGCGCCTAGGCGCCCGCCTAGGCGTTGCCTAGGCGACCAAGGCGTTCCCAGTGCATTTTTTTTATTTCTAAAATATTAATGTTTATATATATGCAACATTCTACATAAATAATCAACATTTAAGACATAACTTAATTAATATGTGATGTGGACCCAAGTTTACTAATGTACATTAAGACCTGGGATTGTGTCTAGAGTTAAGTAAACAATTATTTATGACTAACATTTGCGTACTTTTAACGAATTTGATCGGAGCGTAACTCCTTTAATATAGTTCGGATTCAAGCAATCTCGAATTCGTTGCAAAGCTAGCATAATCAGCTTTCTAACAAATCCGAGATTGCTTGAATCCAAATTATAATGAAGGAGTTACACTCCGGTCAAACCTTGTTCGGAATACGGGAATGCTGTTTAAAGTTGTCTGAATGTAAATTATTTTTTGGGTATCAAAGCAAAAGATTATTTTGGCGCACTCTTGGTTTTTAGTGATGATTTATTATAATAAGATTTATAGAATTTTTATATTTAGAAAAAAACCTAGCATTTAAAAGTTGAAAATCGCCCTCGCACCCAAAAATATGGTTTTTGTTCTTGAACAGGGGGGTTGATTTTTTTTCCTTCTGGAATTTGAATTTTAGACTATTTTTATTGGATTCAAATAGGGGGGTATTTACTTATTTATGAATAATATCTTAAGTAAATGTTTCTTTAAAATTAAAGAAACATTTACTTAAATGATATTAGTCATAAATAAGTACTGCCTGATAGCCTGATAAATGTTGTTCCTGTCTGGCCTGGGCGACCACAAGGCGCCCTGGCGCCCAGGCCTGTACAAACCGCCCGAACGCCTAGACGCCTAGGCGACGCCTTGACAACTATGAAGGTAATATTGACTATTCTACATAATGTTACACTAGTAGATCAAAGAAGGCCAATGAGACGGTAAAATTATATTTTAGGAGAAGAAATAAACATAATAACCCGTAATTAATTAATCGTCATAGTAAAAAAGTCGAAAGTTGTCAAGTAGACCATATAATCATAATCCATAAAAATAAAAATAGTCAAATAATCAAATACAATGATGCTCCCAAGTCCCATTTCTCCATCGCTCCATCCCAATGTCTAATTCCACGCACAGTGTCATGGAGGATCTAACTCGTAAATTTGTCGATGCCAATTTTCCTCGGACTGAGCAACAAAATCGTGCCACGGCATTTTGGAGCAGGAAAAAAAAACACTTGTAGTCTTCCACATGTTTCCTAAATATGGAATCTTCAACGTTTGCAAGGACAACACCTATCCTTGGGTACATTTCACCGAACTATGAAATATACCCTAAACTATAATTGTAGTGTGAAGATCCAGACACAGATCCCATATGACTAGATAGTGTCTCTGGCAGTTGAGGCATGAATGTCTGGCCAGTATATATGGTTCTTCCATTGATGCTCATTTTGAAAACTGGCTCCAACTTTGTGGACAACTTCTTCTTCTCCCCGACTGGCCAAACATTCTCGCCTCAGCTGCTAGAGATAATCTACTCATGGGATTTGTGTTTGAATCTTCGCACTACGGTTATAGTTTAGGGTATAATTCATAGTATGGTGAAATATACCTAAGGATAGGTGTCATTGCAAACGTTGGAGATTCCATATCTAGGACACATGTGAAAGACTACAATGTTGTGGCACGACTTTGTTGATTAGTCTGAGGAAAATTGGCATTGGCAAATGTTAGTGTACCTAAGTCGTGGGAGTGTCGGGATCCTTTGTACGTTTGCTATCTTGGGTGCGTATATGAGATGGGGATCAATCCTTTGTACATTGCTATCTTGGGTCCTTATATGAGATGATTGCTTATGCCATTTTGTATCCCTCACAACTCACCAAATTTGCAACCATGGGTGGTCAATGTGAGAAAACCCTCCCCATTTCACAGATCAAATTTCAGGCTGACATGAGAATTGCCTTGGGAGTTGAAATCATAAAAACACCACAATTCCATTAATGTGAGATGGCATTTTGGGATATTTTATATAATTATACTCACTTTTTGAAGATTTTCTGCGCTTGTTTAAGGCTGAAATTTGAGTAGTGAGATGGGTGTCTAATCCTTTGTATGGACCCACCCACGCCCTTCAAAGCAAGGTTTAAGATTTTGTACCTCTTTCCATATGGCCCACCCATGCTCTTCAAACCAAGGTTTAAGATTTCGGTTTTGATTAGGATTTTGACCTGGGTTGAAACCGAAATGGCACCGAAATATGGTCCATTTTGGTGAAAAAACTGAAACATTAAAGACTCCTCAATGCACATGCCTTATCATTTCGACCGCTCTTGAAACTGAGATATGCAGTCGAAAATGTGGCATTTTGATCGAAATTTTGAACCATGCTTCCAAGTCTTCCATTTTGCAAGAAACACAATCTTTTGATGGTAATAAGAGTGTTAGTTGGGCTGTTGCTTGTATAATAACCCTAGTACCTTATGTAAGTTATTTACTTTTGTATTTTAAGTTCATCATATTAGATTTTTAGTAAGTAGGTCTGCCTTCACTATTAATTAGGAGTTATATTTAAAGAGAGTGACGTTTTTAAATTCTAGTTTACATTTAGTTGAGTCTTGAGTCTAGGTAGGATGAGTTAGTTTCCCCCTATTTTTGTAAACTGTCTTTCCTTGTAATTAGATAATCTTCTTATTAGTGGGTTGAAAGCTATCGATATATTTTTATTTCTTGTTTTTGTCTAATGCTTGAATATTTGAATGCCATCTTTGAATTGAGTTGTTGCTCATTTTCTTCTCTTCATACGGTTGAGCTGTTTGGTATCTTGGGGTATGGTTGTACCTTAGCTCCAGGAAGTTATTTTGTATTTTATCTGAGAACTGATGATTTACACATTCTTTTTCTGTTAGGATGTGGTTTGTTGGATTTTTCTGCAAATTACTGTCTACCATTGAATTATTCTGGGTCTGTTGTTTGCTTCAGTTTATTCATGGAATATTATAATTCTGGATATTGTAGTTGGCTGTTAGCCTCACATAATGATATCATAGTACTTTTTATTGTAGTATCCTGCATCAATTCGCTGACAATTCACCCAAAAAAAAAAAAATTTGTGACGAACTTTGTATTAGTCAATGGAAAAGAAAAATCTTAATTTATATGTAAATTATTATCTAGAGTGCCTTACATTAAATTGGAAATCCAAATAATTTGGATTTTCAAATTCTGTTTAATTGGCAAACTTTGGGAACTGGTTAGTTTTATTGCCCATTAGTGCAAAGTGATTACAAAGGGGTGGAACAGGCGGAGGTGTCAGAGAGTTTATTTATAGTTGTAGTTATTGGAGAGGATTTATATGTTTGAGCCTAGTTCTATAGAAGGTGCGTCCTCTTTCTGCACCTTTTCTGTGTTATCATTTTTCTGTTTCCTTGCTCAAGTGGATATTCTTCTGTCATAGGCATTCACGTTTTTCTGTGCAATATTTCTTCTCCTTCTCTTTTAAATCTTATAGATATTCATCTGTTCAGAACTGGATGCTTCTTGGTTTTTTGGTACTTGAGGGGTTCATGTTCTCTCTTATGCATACTGTTTATGCTACTGCTTCCTGTATCCAGTGATTGAAGTTTTTGACATGTGCTCTCAGTTTGCTTGAAGCTCTTTCCTCTCCCTCCACCTGCTTATTTTTAGCGGTTGACTGCTATACTTCTTTCTGTTTTTGCAGGGTTGATTGAAATAAATATCAGATTCAGAATCCGTTCCCCCCAAAGATTCATCCAAGTGTAACCATGATGACGGTGGAAGAGAAGCCAGATGTTACATACAATGATGTTGGTGGATGCAAGGAGCAGATTGAAAAAATGAGAGAAGTGTGTAATACTTTTCTTGTTTCATTCTAGTTTGATAAATGGATTGGATTTAGGTGGTAGAATAGGCCAGGATCCTGTAGCTCTTGATGCTCTCTCATTGGCACTCATTTTTTCAGTTCTATTTTGATTTTCTTTCTTAAGGTCGTGGAGTTGCCGATGCTTCATCCAGAGAAATTCGTGAAGCTTGGCATTGATCCTCCTAAAGGTGTTCTTTGTTATGGTCCCCCTGGGACGGGAAAAACACTCTTGGCTAGAGCTGTGGCCAACAGAACTGATGCTTGCTTCATCTGTGTTATTGGAAGTGAGCTTGTCCAGAAATACGTTGGTGAAGGGGCTCGTATGGTTAGGGAGCTTTTCCAGGTGATAAACTGCTGCATGTGCCCCTATTTACAATTTACTTTTCTCTCATTTTCAGTTGTTGCCCCAACAGAAGTGTGTGCGATTTTGTATCCATATTGGTCCCTAAGTATCAGCTGACATATTTAAGTAATATTTAATGGACCCCTTTAAAAGGACAAAAAACTCCTCCCCCGGGGGGGAAACCCCCCCCCCAAATAAGGACCTAGTTAGTCTGGCCCCCCGGGGGGGGCCGCCCCCCCCCCGCGCACCGCAGGAGAGGATTTGGTTGCGTTCAAAGAAGGCTTGTATTGTCTTTTTCGATGACATGGATGCCATTGGGGGTGCACGTTTCGATGATGGTGTAGGTGGAGACAATGAGGTTCAGAGGACCATGCTTGAAATTGTTTATCAGCTTGATGGGTTCGATGCTCGAGGAAGCATCAAAGTTCTAATGGCGACAAATAGGTCTGTTGGCTTTGCACATATATATATGTGCGCGCGCGCCTGGCACAAGTATCTGCCACATGGCAGAGCTTTGTGATCAGGTAGGGCCCAGCGTCCCCTGTTCACAAGCCAAGTTTCAGTCGAAACAGAGTTGGCCAACTGCCAAAATAATGTTTTCAACATCCACTGAAGAAATGATAATTTTCTTTAAAAAAAATATGAACTGCTTGGTTTGTGTATGAGGCTAAAATTTAACAGATGGCCAGTCTAGACTATTTCCTAGATATCCAAACAATTGAAATTTCCACATCACCCTTCCATGTGGCAAAACTTGATGCTGGTATGGAAAATTTTTTGCCTACATATCATGACTTACAACTTGTACTTTGTTGTAGGGCACCATATTTAAATTGGTATTAGACTATTATGGTTTTATTTACTGAAAGTCTGAAATTATGGCCACACTGTTTTTTGGAGTACAAATGATGAAGGACCTTGCATATACTTTATCTATAGTGGTTAAAAAAATATGACAAAACACTGAGCTAGAATCATCTCAATCTGAGTCTGCAAGTCACCTGAACATGGCTCTAATGTTGATCTCAGAGCAGCAAAGTAATCATCAAGGGAATTGCTTCTCCATGCCAGAATTCCTGGTGGCAGCAAGGACTGCGTAGGTGCTCAAAAAAATAGATTATGTAATGGTGCCTGTGTCTCCCTTCCATAACAATGACCTTGGACCATCTACTGAAAGGATTGTTTTCAAGTCTTAAAAATAGATTGGCCTAGTTTGAAGAAAGGAAGGGTATCAACAGAAGAAGATTGGTACTTGGATGTCAGGCATCACTACCTGTATTCTTGCTCTGGCCTGTTGATTTGTTTTTTTGTCTTTTGTATCCTCAAGCCTATCAAGCTTATTGTTGAACTCTATTTTACATATTTCAGACCTGATACTCTAGATTCAGCACTTCTACGTCCTGGACGGCTTGATCGTAAGGTTGAGTTTGGGCTCCCTTATTTGGAGAGTAGGACACAGATATTCAAGATTCACACACGGACTATGAACTGTGAAAGAGATATTCGGTTTGAGCTTCTTGCTCGCCTTTGCCCCAACTCTACTGGTAAGAAAAGCTACAGAATGCTATTTTTTTCTCTTGTTGTGATGCTGCTTTTTCACCTTATGGATGTTAACCGATGCTAATCTCATTGTTGTGGTTGGGTTAACTAAACAACCAATTGACTCCTCTTGATTAATTGAGGTAGCCTTAAGTATTGATGTTTGGAGGGTGAATATTTTAGTTTTTGTCTTTTTGGGGGTGAAAGATGAATATTTTAGTTCACTGATTGGATTCTTCGGGGTTTTTTTTAATGGGTAACTAGACTCAAATGTTAGATAGAAAACTGTTGTTTTATATGTCATTACAATGGTAGTTTTGTTTGTCTACATTGCTGGTCAACCTTAAATACCTTCCTCCCTCCCAACACATAAAATGAGAAGTTCATTTTTCACAGCCCCATGCAGATAAGCTCATCCATGTGGGTGGTTGGATTAGTTATACACCTTATGAATTAATCCTGTGTCATATTACAGACTCAAATTAATCAAATACCCTCCCATATATGTCCATGCAGTCTTGTATTTTTTTAGTCGTCCTTGTATCTCCATGCACTCTCCCGTAGGGAGTTCTGAGTTATTGGATTAACTATAACCAAATCACTCATCTTTATTAATTAAGCTAAGCTCTGGTATTGATCTTTTTTAAGGGTGAATATTTGAGGGCACAGAATAGGACCTCAGTTTGTCTAATGGTCATTTTTAGGACCCCATCTGGATAAACTATCTGAATGGTCCATTTAGAGTCACGTGGACCATTGGTTTGGCGAACCAAGTCTTGGATTAGTTGTAAACCTTATAAATTAGCCCCTTTGTTTTTAAAAAATTTTAAATCCCCCCTTTTTTTTTCCCCGCACCCCCCCTAGTCCCTATATTTCAAAGCTTTATTTTGCCAAGACAAACTCCTTTGGGTAAACACTTGGAGGTGGGGACCTGGGATCTACCGCTGGATCCTATCTAATCTCCCATGTGGCAGATATTTGAGCCTTTCAGATAAAGCCGATCTGGATCCTGTTCAGAAAACTTTGCTCCAATAAAAGGCCATGTTGTCTGGAAGTTTTGGGTTCTCGAATGTTATCTTATAGAAGCTCCGATGGAAATGCATTCTAGCATTGCTGCTACTGATTTTGGGATCACTTTGTTTACAAATTTGCATCAGGAGCTGACATAAGGAGTGTCTGTACCGAGGCGGGGATGTTTGCTATTCGAGCACGAAGGAAGACAGTAACTGAGAAAGATTTTCTTGATGCTGTGAACAAGGTTATCAAAGGTTATCAGAAGTTCAGTGCTACACCCAAGTATATGGTGTACAATTGATGGAGCTGTTCATATATTCATTTTCATTAATGAAGTAAAATTGTATGCTCATCCTTGGTGGGGTCATTGGCATCCCTGTGACACTGCTGTTCCCCCAGCTTCTGATTGTATTGGGAGTTAATCTCAATATGATAGGGGAATTGAAATTTCTGTGCTTTGTTTTAGAATGATGTTATCATATTTCAAGGTATCGGCATCGGACCAGCTTATCTAGCTGATTCGTATCGGTTTTGGATCCTGATCCTAGCCTATTTTAGACTATTTTAATCAGGATCGGACACATTGGTTTCCCATTGGATCTGTTCACCTATCATCTGGATGGGTTTGTACATGGTCGACATGTGAACCATGATTTTTACCAAGCATTTTATGGTTGTGTTCTTATAGTTTGGTTTTCACTACAGGAAGGAAATGTGTTGTGTCGCAAGTTCAATTATGCTTTTACTTTGTTTACTAAAAAGAGATGAACACTTTCCTTGTGAAATCTTTTTCTTGCCAACTAATTGATGATGATCTAACTAAAAGATTGGGATGTGGTTGAAAGATTTTTGTGGCAGTTTGTGGTCTGCTTAAGTAAACTCATTGTGGCTGATGCGGCCAAACAAATCGTTGAATAGGTAGGATACCACTTGACTATGAAATCTAGAACCCTGGTGCAACTTTTATCAACCTTCCATCGAGTCCGAAGGTAGATAACTGGTGCCATTTTAAGACTTGCTACCGGGTAACTGGCCGAATCGATTGTGACAGGAGTTGACAACTAGTACCATTTTAAGAGTTCTTTGTGCTCATGAGCCATGTGGAGTACAGCAAAGGAGCCAGCCAGCTGATCATAGGTGAGTTTCTCAGAGGACGTTCGTGGAAATATCATGTAAGATTGTATTAGTAGAGTGGAGCTAACAGTGGACAAGCAAGGAAATGAAAGTGCTAATCCGATCTGATCTGACAGTCAATAATTATTCAAATGAAGATGGAGTCAGATCCATGATGGTCTGGATCCTCTGGAATGTGCGTCCCAGGAAAATCCAATTAGGTTAAAACACTCACCCATATCAAACACTAGACTCCGAAGGGCTGAAAACAGCCTCGCGGAGAAACCTATGCCGGCGGAGAAACCCTCCCTCTTTGTCAACAAGAAAAGGTTGTGCTCAGAGAGCGAGTTTGACGAAGGCTGCTGCATCTCCAAAATCCAAATATGGTTCTCCAATTAGGATCAGAGAGAACTCCATGAGTCTGATGCAAATATTGATGCCACCTCTCCACATCTAAATGGGACCCAAATCATCTCATGTCACCCAGTCAGGCCAACCTTGATCCCACGGCCGAGGTCCTTCTAACAAGAATAAAAATAGAGACCCAAATCTTTACAAAACCCAAAATACATAGTGGTCTTTGTCATAAAAACCACGCAAAAAACAATGGCTGGTTACGAACGACTTGGGATAACTCAGATATCACATGGATTGACATTGACCCACGTACAATGATTGGGCAGGATGTGAAACACTACTCACCAGGTACGTGAAATATAGTTTTCCAAAAGCATCCAATAAAAAGGAACAAGAACAAAGACTCCCCTACAGGCCATCAACCTAAAGCTCTAACTTGCATTCACCTCAACCAACCAGAAAGTAAGCAATAATTGTTCAAGTTTGAGTAAACGTGTAGTAATAGCTCGTTACAAATGCATTGGCACAAGCCATGAAATTGACTAATTGCCAAGGATGAATATTTCACAGAACCTATAACAAAAATAAATGACGATTAGGGGGGAGAGAGAGAGAGAGAGAAAGAGAGAGAAGAACTTTGACCGTAAGGTGTGGTTATGGAGTGTACTCCACTCTTTTCCCTTGCAGTTATTGAGGGCTGCAATGAACGCAGAACCTCCCAGGCAGATAATAGCAGTGGCATCCTAAACGCATGTGTGCATTGCCTCACGCTACAGGCCATTACAAGCGTTCTAAGCGTCCTGAACAGCTGGTGATCCATCTTTTACATTCATTCATCCATTCAAATAAATATTGGAACTTTTAGTCCAAAGACCCCAAGCACCAAAAACACTGAGAGAACCCATTGGCAAGAGTCACTCCATCTCTAGTCATGTGACTGAATGGGATTTACTTTTCACATGCCCAACATCAGAACGTAAATCAGATTCAAAATGTGCTGAATTCTTCGCTAATCTTGTTCATCCGCTTCAACCAGCCTTCCACACACCCATTTCTTCCTTTTAGTAAGGGCTGAAGTGGAAGATTTCTCAGATTTCACAACCTCCATTGTCTCTTCATTGGGCAATGGGTATCTTTCGTATTTGATGATGCCATTTGGTTCAAGCAGAACCACTGGCTGATCTGTTGGAAACGGAACAATTGGATCTTGCAGCTGTAATGGAGACAACAGACAGTATCTGGAACTTCTAGTCCTATCAGAAGTAGGTGAAAGAACCTCCCCAGCAGTCTCAGAGTTCAGCATGGACCTTGATTCATGAGTTTGAGCGGAGGGAAGGGGTTCTCCAGTGTTAGGAGGTTCTCCACTGCTCAGCTTATTTGTGGCGCTTATTTCACAATTTGGGGTGGGGGGGAACTTGCCAAAATTGAAGCCTCTATCGTATATGTTACTTGAGAAGAGGACATGTGTCCCATTTACTTCTCTTTTATCCAGTGAGTTGATACCACTATCAGTGGCTAAGTTCACAGAATCATTTACCAGTCCATTTAAGTCGTCAGAAAAATAGCAATTTGCACTCTCCTGTGATTCAACATGTCCTGCTTCGATGTCTTTGATTGATTGAGTTGCTTCAGCTATAAGTTTCCTGGTTTCCAAAAGTGAAGCTTGGGCAAGAGGGCTCCTTACTGCAGCCGCCTCAAGGGCCATTGCTGCTTTCTCTGCTTCAACAATCAGCAGCCTGAACCAGAAAAATCAAAGTACTGACACAAGTAACCCACCGAAAAAATGCATAATTTCTCCCACAAATAAACCCTTTTAATTCATGGATACTCTAATAGGGTACTGTGGCCTCCCATAATTTACTTCGGCATGAATGATCAGAAATTGCCTATCCACCAGATGGCAAACTTGCCAATGGCAAACTTGCCATGGAGGCTTCTTAAGAATCTAGACACGTTGAGAAGGTGGCATCCCTGCCTAAATAGCAAAGTGATGACTCAATGAGCCATCTGAGTGGGATATGGTGCTCTACTGCTATAGCCAAGGGAATCTGCAACATTTGCTGCAGTTATAAATTTTCTCAAGCTCCCAAAGAGGCAAAAGACTTGGCTGAAACTTGCCACGTGGACAAAGAGCAACATGGAGGTTATACCACCACATCCAGATCATGTTTAATGTAAAAGCTATGTACATGCTTTTGATCTCTGACAAACACAGTTTTTTTTCTTTTTTTTTTTTTTTTGGGGGGGGGGGGGGGCAGAGAGAAGAGGACAAAAAATGCATGACTTACTTTGCCCGTTCCATGGCCTCTCTTTTTTTAGTTTCCATAGATGCCCTCTGTACTCTGATGTTCTTTATCATCTCCAGTTTGGATTTTGCTAATGGATCTTTGTATGAGGGTCCACTACTTCTCTTCAACCTAGATTGGCTTTGGCTCTTAGTTGAAGTTCCGATGCCATTACAAGCATCACTGACTTTCTTCTTCACAGTGCGACTCCTTACTGATTGGGTCTCCCCGGATGTGTTTCTCCTTGGCTTTCTTTCAGCTCCAACACGTGTTCCATGGTACTCAGACAGGCCAGCATATACCCGTTCACGGTATCCCTAAGCAAAGCAAAAACAAGGTTTCAACAAACCAATGTTAACTTCTGAGCTGAGGCAGTATGACTAAATCAAGTGAAGTATGACACATCAGTTCAATCTGGCCTAGAAATACCACAATATCAGGATGCCTGTAAATGACGACAGAATTAGTATCCTGCACGTGGCATGGATATGGGTATGGGTACGGCACCTACTTCATTTAAAAAAATAAGTCAAAAGATCACATTTGATAAAGAAATCATCAGATTCTATAATCGAAAAGTTAGGATCGTCTGGAAGAAATCTATCTTATTTATGTTAGTGTATATACTATTTTAACTTCTAAAATTCCAATTGTGTTATATATAACCATAATCACATTAAGTTCCAAGTCGTGTGTCCTAAGTCTGTATTCTCATACTTCTGTGTGTCAAGGTGGCAAGTGGATCTTGCTTAGTGCAACATTAAGAGTTTATTCTTATTCCATTATCCAAATATGATTCAGTTTATAGTGAGGAATAAAAAAATGAGCTAACCTGAAACAAGTCATTGATAATGATATGGATCTATGCATCAATCATTTAGAATTGGGAAAAAGACAATTACCTCCCCTATAACTTACCTTAATGACAGTTGAACACCCAAGTTTTAGGAAAAGACAGACGGCCCCAATTTTTAACGGTGTTAAAGTTATATTTTTTGTGGACAACTCTACTCCTAAGACCATCTTCTTCCTCTGTCTCTCTCTCTCTCTCTCTCCCTCACCCTCTCAACCTCTCCCTCTCAATCCATTTCTAAGCCTTTACTGCAGTAGTGATGATAAGAAACTTAATACCACTCAATCTTATAGACTTATTCTCTCACACTTCACACCTCAGAACCCCTAATAACTAGAGTATGTATAGCAGGCCCATTATCGTCTCTTCAACAACATTTAGAGAAATCAGGGAAACACCCATTGACGAAATCCATGACATGAAAACAGCAACATAAAGCTGCAAGACTGCAAAACACAAAACAGAGGAATTTCGGAACCAGTTTTCAGCTTTAGAACCCAGAAGAACATCATTTATTTTAAAAAAAAAAAAGCCTTGTCCATACGCATTCAGCTTAAGAAATCTTCTCGCTTCAGAAAACCTCGTCGCTTCATACCCATCTGTGTCGATCGGTTTCAGATCTGATTTCTTAATGCCTCTAATGGCCAGATCTAGCTTGGTGTTGAGGGATCTGACTTGGGCTGAGTGTCGTTTGAGTCTTGCTAAGAATAAATTTTTGTAGTCTTTGTGGGTGGATAAGTGAATAGCATATTGTGATTGTAATTGTAGAATGAAGGAAGATGATGATGAGGCTGTGAAGCTCTGTTCTTGAAGGGTTTCATTTGCAGGATCAAATAAGATTAAACCTATTATGGTTTTCTGAATCAAAACAGAGACGTCGAGTGCTGTGATTTTGGACCCTTCTGGTAGGCTTCGAGAGACGGCAGAATGGAAGAAGAGAGCACTGATAAAACAAAATAAAACCCCCTTTTCCGCCAAGGTTATTGCAAAGACTACGAGAAAGGGATTCAAGTACTGTCAATGCCTGTGAGTAGAGAGATTTAGGGCTGTGATTTTGGGCCCTTCTGGTACGCTTCGAGAGACGGCAGAATGGAAGAAGAGAGCTTGGGCCCTTCTGGTAGGCTTCGAGAGACGGCAGAATGGAAGAAGAGAGCACTGATTTTGCAACTTCTGGTCACTGTCCAACTTCCGGTTAAAGTTCTAGAATGGAAGAAGAGAGCTTGGCCCTTCTGGTAGGCTTCGAGAGTTCTAGAATCACAGCCTCAAAAAATACAGCCCCAAAAAATTCTGTTCACCGTCCAACCGGTAAAAAAAAAAAAGCATTGATTTTGCACAGCACTTAATTCAAGCGCTGAATCACTCCAGATTCTAGAACTCGAGATCGGATGGGGATGGGGATTTCTTGGGGAAGAAGATTTGTCTGATTTAATCAGAGTATATTGCAAGAAATTTGAGTGAGATTAAATGGGGAAGACCACCACTGTTGCCCATCTTCTTGTCGTTGAAGACCTCGATTTTGAGCTCTTCGGTTTTTTTTTTTTTTTGGCTGAAGAGAAAGCCCACCGCCATCGTCTCCTTCACTCCTTGGTCAATCACCCTTGTAAAGGGTTAATTTGGTCATTAAGGAAATATTGGACTCCCATCGTTAGCATCTAATGGAATATTCCTAACGGCGTGGGTTTATTTGTATTTTAATAATGATTTTAGGGGAGGTATTTGTCTTTCCTAGAATTTGGGTGGTCAACTGTCATTAAAGTAAAGTACAGGGGAGCTAACTATCTTTTTCCCTTCAGAATTCAAAGAATTGAATTGGATGTGTGTACTGTGTACTGTAATCTTTGCTCCCTAAGTCTTTGAAAGTACGAAGTTGTATCCCTGTTTCCCGTATCCATGTACAGAAACCTATCTGGATCTGGCATCATACACGACGTAATTCGGACAACTCAAATAGGTGATTTAAGTCAGAAAGTAAACAGAAGCCAGATGAAACAAGTCAATCTGGTTTTCGTGCCACGCAATTCACAATTTAGTTCAAAATCATTCAGTTGGCATCAGGATCCCCTAATCTTCGGACCCAAACTGTATTACATCCGGAAGTTGTTTTTAGTGCCAAATGCAAACCTAGTCTTGAGGTTGACAAAATTCAGCGGACCCACCTAGAAAAGAATGTCCATATGGTCTATTACCTAGAAAAGAATGTCCATATGGTCTACTAATTGTAATGGTAATAGTCATCGCACAGTTTCGTTTCCACTATTTTTTTTTGTGAAGGGGGTTTAAAAGTGTGGGATCCACAACTCAGTGGGTCACCCAATTCAAGGTCTCAGGATCATAACCATCTGATAGTCTATTTTCCATTGGATGGGGGAAAAAAATACAGCAAGTGTTCGAAATGGTTAAAAAGTAAAGTCAGTTCAGGGGGTCAAGAAAACCCGTCATCTCAATCATCACAGCAGTCATAGTATAGACCTCGGGTCTCGGATCATAATCCAATGGATCATAGAGCGCACAACTTCAGGATCATAACCATCTGATATATAGCTTTCCTTTGGATCACAAGAAAAAATTATGGGCAATGGTCCAAGGATCCAAGCAGAAAAAGACACTATACAGATGATCATGACAACCAATTATCACAATCTCTACCGTAAGAGATTTCCTAAGCAGGACCTCCCAAAATAAGTCACACCTTCAATATGTCAGTAGATGCCCTTACCAGATCATCCCATTTGGCAGAAATGGCCTCTGATATCTTCCTCCGTTGCTCAAGAGACATGGGTGCTCTCTTGTGACCTTTTGACCTTGGTGTTGACTTCCTCCGTTCTATGCTTTCCAACCACTCCTGTTCAAGCTTTTCATCTAAGAGCCAATATGAATCCCAATGCAGCTCTTCTTCACCAGAATAACCTTTTCTAGAAGCTTCTGCAATCAGGTTTTGCCATTCAAAATAGCAGGTTTCCTGCACAAGCAGCTTCTCACGGCGCCGTTGCCACCCTAGTCGAACACCAATGCCAATTTTCATCCTAGTCTCCTCACTGTATAACCAATTAGAAGAGGACAAAAGGTGTCATAACATGGTTAAGACAAATGTAATCAAAGGAATGTAAACACTCAAGATGAAGGCCCAGTGCAACAAAATACTACAGCATCTCATGCAACCCAGCCACCCAGGGTTCCAAAACACCCTAATCAACTCACTGTGGACCCATCAAATTGATAAACAATTCAATTTATAAGTGCTGTGGCAATTTCATATATATCTTGAACAGTTGGGACCCCTTATGGTAAGAAAACAGAATCTGTGATGAAATAGGAATTAATTTTAAAGCGAAAGACAGTTCTGGAAGTTAATGTAAGAATAGGATAAAACATGAATAAGTTATTGAATGAAGGGGCTTAGCGTAAATAATAGAATGAGTTTGCCCTTGTACGTAAAAGAATACAATCTTCTTCTTCTTGATGTTAGACAGAAAGCAGTGGTATAAACAAACAAACGACTGAATTATAACTTTCCAAATTAGGCTCTAACAAGTCTGAAACTTTAAAGTCAGAATCGCCTAGGTCTACTTAGAAGATCTTATACAGAAAATATTATTTTAATGGGATCATAGATGGTGCAATGGCCAGTTGCAGTAGTAATCAGAAAACAGAGCAAGTTCTTAATTCAATATATGTAGTGAAGGTAAGATCAGAATCAAAGAGAGAATGTTAACAGAAGTACAACCACGAATTCAGATCAAGTTATCAATTATGAGAGAAGATATATATCAAAGAATCAAGCTGAAACTTGACAAGAAAAACAAAGCATCTGCCTTGTGTGGAATCAAAATAATTAATAAATAAGAAGAACTAGACGAAGAATAGAAGAAGGGAAGAAGAAGAAGAGTTCACACCTGGAAGAAGGGACTCAGATCCGAAACGACCAGAGAAAGAGAGGAAGAGAGCCACTCGGCCAGCAAGCCTTCACGCAATAGCTTACCAAATCAGAAATTTCTATTCCAAATTCACTCTATCAATCGATAGGTACATGCTGATATATATAAGAAAGAGCAAGGAAACAAAGACTTCTACATGTACTCTAAAACAGAATTGGAAACTAATTAGGCTCTTACTCTTATCATGGTTAACTCCAGGAAAAGCATAAACTCAAATTACAAAAAATAACCCAAATAAACAAATCAATTCCTAACTACCCTTGTTAGACCAAAACCTAGGTGGTTTGGTCCTGGCCCTTCGCTGCAAGGGGTTTCTAGGTTGGGTCAAACTGGTCAAGACAGTAAACTGCATCTACATCAGCATCCATGATCATTTGGTCAGAGGGCTCAATTTGATAAAACTCAGAGCTAGAGGAATGTCTCAAAGTAGTTGAGATAAAGATGTTAAGGTGAATGAGTACCAAGAGTAGAAATGATAGAACTATAAATAAATATGTCGTCAAGAAAATAGATGTAGCACTGACAGGTGATGAGGGAAAGTCACTAGACCCATGCTTGCACCAACAAAGAACGATGATGTGGTGCAAATTGAAGGAATTAAAAGGACTAGGTGAAGACACACACGAAGTGAGTTGAAGACTAAGGCACTGGAAAAAAGAATACATGAGGACTAACCATTTAATCCAATATGAGAATTTCATCTTTCATGTATCTAAAACGCAACAGATGGTTGATAAGGAATGAGTAGGCTGAACTCTGAAGATTTTTCAAACTTATTGTCTGACCCCAGCTTTCAAGGAATACCAATAATCCTTTCAATGGTCATGCTATATATTTCTCACTCTTCAATATATGGCCTATATGGTAGAATAGTGGCCAGACTCTTACAGTTACAGCTATACACATGTACTTACGACCAAGGTCAGTTGTGTTGACTAGTGTCACCCAACCCATGGATAACTTCCAGATGGTCAGATAACCCAGAAAGCATATAAGTTGAAGAGAGGAGGAGAGGAGACCTAACGAACTTTAGGATTAGGGCCAACTCTGGTTGTTCAGCACCCTAAGAACTAGAAATGAAGCCTGAATTATCTGAGATAACTCAACTCATCTACCAACTAAATGGGGTCGGCTACAATGCTACATGGATCTTGTTTCATCTTTCATCTCTATTCAAAGCGATATTTGCTGTCAACCCTAATCCGTGCATGACTAATCTCAATACTGCTCTTGAAGTTATTTTAGGCCCGCCCTTGCTCTCTCTCTCTCTCTCTCTCTCTCTCTCTTTAAGTTTTACCACTACATCCTCATCTCAGCGACACTAATTGTCTGAAATAAAGACTGGAAATGTCAATTAGGAAGTTCAGAAAAGGAACCTGTACCTTTCGACCATGTGATGAAATTTAACTTCTCTGACTGTTTTCTAATTTTTTATTTTACTTTTTACTAGTGTCATATATTATTGTTCAAACAGAGTCTGCCCGAGACTTATGTCTCAGCATTTCTTGGTTCTTCCATGCAGGTCTTATTAATCATCCATTCCATCTTTGGAAGAGATTGTTCAATAGCCGTAGGACGGGAATACCAAAGCTTTCACCCACAGAAAGCTAAATTAGTCTGTCAAAGATCTCACACTGAACAATTCACAAACACTCCAAAAAGACAGGAAACAAAAATCCAGGATTTTAAAGAGGAGCAAGTAAATGGCAGATGGTAAAGCAACTTGCCCCTTACAATGATAAAAGGAAAACGGTCAGAGCAACATAGACAACATAAAATAATCCCATCCCATCCCCCCCCCACAAAAAAAAAATTGGTGCGATAAAACCAAGAAATAGAATAGTACAGGACCCACCTCTGAGCATGGCCCAAGTTAATTAACTTCATTTTGACCTGCATATCCAAATCAATCATGTTAGATTCCAGATTTTTGGCAGTTCAAGGAGGAGAGAATATTACTAAAGATTACTGCTGTGGGAACCCGTTTCTCTCCCACACCAAACATACTCTTGTTGGCATCTCCTAAGTCCAGGCCATCCATTGTGGTTAGCCAAAACAAACATTACTCAGATTTCAACAAGTAGGGTGCAAAGCAAGTAAGGAACATATAAAAAAATAAAAAAAATAAAAAGAAGAAGAAGAAGAAGAAGAAGAAGTAGGGCACAAAACAACCTAAACCAGTCAATGAAATTAACACCCTTACGGTTGATAGAATCAATTCAAATAAAGTTAACTACATCGACTCTTCTTCATTTTCTTTTTATAATTAACCTCGGGAAGGGATTCATACACAATCACTTTTTTGCGATCGGAACCATTCAACTTACGGGGGAGAGTTTTGGTGCTATGTGATGGGTGGTTATATGTCAATCAAAAGGTTTCGACTACGATCGTGCACATGCACGGCTGTATATGAAACTTTTTTCCATTAACCTTTATATATTTTCCAATTTTGCACTTTTGTCTTCTGAGCAAGTACACCACCCCTTAGTAATAAGGTAATTCAGATTATATTGCACATCAGCTCCAGCATTCAACTGAGTTCAGCTTTCTAATCAAATTGTGAAATGAAGTTGACTTCATTGAATCTTATTTGTTTTTTTTTTTTTAATCAACCTTTATGTTTTCTCTAATTTTCACTTTTGCCTTTTGAGGCAAGTATGCGACCTCTTAGTAACAAGGCAATTTAGGCTATATTACACATTAAGTCAAGCAAACGACTGAGTTCAGTGTTCTAATCAAGTTGTGGTTTTCTGATCCCAGACCCACTGACAGTTATTGTCTATTTTGATAGACATTGTTGTTGCCATTACTTAACAGCTCAAGCTCTTAGGATAAGCGATTGTAAATAATATCAGAGAAGGGAGGTTTGAGTTTTCAATACCTGGGAAGCATGATTCAAGGAAGCAGAATTGGCAATGGAATTGGCCTGGAATCAGCCAAAAATTGCCAGAATAAGTCTAAATCATAAAAAACCTGATTCTCTGAATTGGGAATCTGATCTCCAGCCAATTCCGATCCAATTCAACCAGAATCAGCGATCTGAATCCAATTCCTAAAACTGTGGGGGTTTCCATCACTTTCTATTCAATTGATCAGCAATATCTTAATAGTGCAATTTTTTTTGTTTCCAATAGGTATAACCAAAGTTGTCAAGGCGTCGCGCCCAAGCACCCTTGTGACGCCTTGGAAAATCAGGCGCCCCGTCAGGCCTCCAACGCCTTGATTTGCCTTGGCATCTTGACAACTGTGGATATACCACTGACTGGACTGGGGCAGTGACCAGTGACTGAACAGCAGTTTGTGGCATACCACTATCTTGGGTGATTATAGTCTAATCTAAATTAATATAGACAACCATTGATTCCATAAGGCATTAAAACATGTATCCATGCAGAAACATTAGTTCCTAAAACAACATATAGAGAATTGGGTCCACAATTATACATAAATACAAACTCAAATTTTGTCTTATGTCCAATTATTGGCTAATACCATGTTTTCAACTAATTGTGTGGTGAATACCAAATCACTCAAAGAAATTGTGGTTATAAAGAAAGCATACCGGTTTGTTATTTTAATAGCCACAATATCAATTTACTTGACAACAGCTAATAGCCAAAAATATTTAAGGCACTTTATCTGATGAGGACATCACAGCAGCATGTTAGAAGCAGCATCTTTGATTTATTTTATTTTTTCTGTTAAATTTATTTCAGTGTGCTCTTTTTCTTTTTTGAATTCTATAACTGCCATAGGCAGTTCCCATACTCCCTAACCCCCTCCACGTTTACACCTGTGTAGGCCTTTTAAGGCCATTTTTTTTTTGTTTTCTGTAAGTTATGCTATGATTAAAGAAATAAAATGGATTCCTCTCTCTCGATGTAAGTACCTCTTCTCTCTCTCTCTCTCTCTCTCTCTCTCTCTCTCTTTAACGCCCCAAGTTGCTTTTTTTTATTTTAAAGAATAACAATAAAAAATATATATATATTTTCATATTACTATGCCTTAGGGTTAAAATAATGGCACTCTAAATGTTTTTTTATTAAAATAACATAGTTTAATTTCTGATTATTGACCAAAAACTGGATTAAAATCTTATTTTCTAATTAATTAACATTAGAGTTATTAAGGAGGTAAGTATCCTAAAATATTAAAACACTAGTTGTATGTGGGACCCACTACATATGGCAATAGAGTTAGATTGAGAAACAAATCCTATCTAGTTGTATGTGGGACCCACTAAATGGAAATAGAGTAACAAACCTTATCTAAGACTATTGCTAAACAATAAATAAAATACAAATTCAAAATTAGTAAGAGAAAAGAGAGGAGTGAGACGTGAGAGAAAAGAAATAAAAAGAAAGACGGTAGACCTTAGAAACCGAGAGTGAGTAAGAGGAAAGAAAGAAAAAAAGGAAAAAAAAGAAAAAGAAAAAGAAAATAGAGTACGCGTTAGAATCACAAACTGAGAGGGAGAGTGAGAGGAAATAAAAGGAAAGGAAAAAAAAAGAAAAGAAAAGAAAAGAAAAGAAAAACGATATAGAGAGAGAGAGAGAGGAAGTGAAGATGATAGAAGAAGAGAAGGATCAGAAGAAGAAGAAGAAGAAGAAGAAGAGGAAAAACAATAAGGATGAATAGCAATCAGTCCTAGGTGAGTTTTAAACTCTCTTTTTATCTCAGTCCAGATTCTTTATTCTTATTAAAACAGATTGAGGTAGAGACCAGTTTTCAGTCCAGATATTGTGAACATATTTTTGTATATATTACCTACTATTATAACCAATTCAGATCTTATACATGCATATCAGTCCATATATCAGATTTAATGTATACAAATTTTATATAAACAGATTTATGTATATCATACTTTTCACAGATTTATAGATAGCACCATATTAATATATATAAAATTTTATACTGATATCTCAATCTATAGATACAATATTGTATCCATATTTTAATAATTCTTATACCAGATTTTTGCACAGATTCTATACAGGTTTTTATGATGTATATATTGGTTTATATACAGATTTGTAGACTGATTTTATACTGAATTGTATACTGAATATATATATCAATTCATATACAAAACTATATACAAATTTATAAACAAATTTTATATAGATTGTCATACAATTTTTAGTATATATTTATATATATATATATATCCATATATGTAGATTTCATATCCAAAATAATTTCAACCTTAGATTTTGAATCTGTTTTATACAATCCTTATATCAGAGTTATAAATCAATTATGTTAGATTTTACTATGCAGTACCATATACCAGATTATGCATATTAGACCTTATTCTTATATTAGAGTTAATATCAAGGTTCAGGTCAG
Organism: Protea cynaroides; assembly: GCA_028583415.1. Lineage (NCBI taxonomy): Eukaryota > Viridiplantae > Streptophyta > Magnoliopsida > Proteales > Proteaceae > Protea > Protea cynaroides. The sequence continues at coordinate 105,615,402 of CM053276.1, forward strand.
TTTTAAGACCAGAGTAGATCAGTTTAGATCCTCATAACCAATTTGGTAATTAAAGAAATTACAAAGAGAAGATTTGGGTTTTTAAGAGGGGTAATCAAGGTACTGATTTAAAAATTAATTTGTATACTTGATAATATATGTAGGGTCAGTACTACCCATAGTTGTCAAGGCGTCGCCTAGGCGCCCAGGCTGCCTTGGGTCGCCTTGGAAAGTTGCGCGCCTTGGTCGCCTAGGATGGCGCCTTGGTCGCCTAGGATGGCACCTTGGTCGCCTAGGTGCCCAGTCAGGCCTCCATTGCCTTGGTTCGCCTTGGCGCCTTGACAACTATGGTACTACCCAGTATTGAAACATCGATCCATCTGTGAGCGAGAAACAGGTAAGTGGAAGTACTACAGGAGTGCACCATTAGAGTGACCCTAATGCTTTAATGTTATGTTTTGGTGTCAATGTTTATTTATTGTTGTTTTGTTCATGATATGTGATGGTATGCTTATGGATGTTAAATGAGATATGTGATTGCCAATTACTCTCATATTTTGTTGCTCATGTTTTTAAGAGTATTTCAAAATTGTGTTTTGTCACACCTGTTGATAAAGAAGTGATGTGGAATATGTGAAGTGAGGGTAATCAATTACTTTGTGTCTAGTAGAGGGAAATAGACTCTATGGGTGGGGTGCCACCTGGGTCAGATCCGTGACGCCGGCAGATGAGTGAGAAAAGGTCATGGACGGATGACCATAAATAAATGTGAAAACGAGCTATAGATGATCTCTACTGGAGCAATGTTGATTGGTTATTCCCATGTGTTGGCCAAAAGTAAAAATTAAAATGTTTTGCAAGTAAACAAGTTTTATCTTCTTGAGTGGTTTAACTAAAGTGTTAGCGATTATTGTGGTGACGTATTTCTGTTGTATTTTCTTTCTTGATGAGCTGTTGAGCTCACCCCTTACCATGATTATCTCAGATAATGAGGAGGTTGCCGAAGAATAGGAGGGAGTGTAGAGGCAGTGTCGGATTATTCCTCAGCTTAGCATAGCTTGTTTTTAAAAAATCAATTACCACCCAAAATAGTTTCGAAACATCACCTACCACCCACACCTTTCAAAAAACATCAACTACACCCAAGTAATTGACGGAGGAGACTGAAATCAGCGTTAAACAATTTTACCCTTTTCATTTTCAATTGAAATTTTTTAAAAAGTAATAAAATTACTAATATAACCTTTCACATTTTAGTTTTATAAGATTGGATTCTTCTCCTCTGTGAAGAACTCTCCTACTCTTCAAAGAAAAACCTCCGACTGCCATTATAGCACTCTAATTCTTTTGTACCAGCGGTTGAATCGATTCTCCGGCTACTGACTAATTGAAAGATGGCTTCATCCATTGTGAGTAATTATTGCCAACCGAGGGCCTGATACTGAACTCTTGGTTGCTAACCTAGTAGAATTATCTAGAAAGGGAAGACCCCATGTATTTTACAAAGTTACACTTGCTCTGAAAGAGCTGGGGATCTGCATTTTTTCAATAAGATTTCTTGGCCTGTGCTGATAATCTAGCGTTGTTTTGTCCCTGCTTCAGGAATTACTCAAACATATTTCGCTTTGATGATTTGTAGGGTGAAATTGGAAGGTATTCTACATCAGAAACATTCAAATATAGAAACAAAAGCATTTCCATTCTCTCTCTAGACTTCAAAGCTTTCATATATTCTGTTGAAGAGGAAAGAAGAGAGAGAAACAATGAACTACTCAAAGGCCCTCTCTCTCTATTTAACGATGAAAGGAACCACATGAACAGTGGAAATTGGAACTTTTCTGTGTAGAGAAACCCTAATCTTCGAATCGGAGTGGCTGAAGATTTGGGGATTTTGTTGCATTCGGATGTGAGTGTCAGATCCATCATGGCTGATATTTCCGGTGATAGTGCTACTCCGACTACGCTGGAGTGGAGTTTCAGCGGTGGCGTTGGTAATGGCTATTCGGCTGTGAATGACGGTGCTTCGGTCTTCTTAACGCCGTGTGGACTGCTGTATTCTATTACTGTGCGTGGTTCACGGGACAACATGGGGGAGGGAGCCAGCTAGGATCCCTTTAATTCTTCTTCGTTTTTTTAATCTGAAAGTAAGAAGTACAATCCAGAAGCTCCTTTCAACTCTTTATGCTTTGCTTTGGTAACAATTAATAAACAACCCTACAAAAATGAGCCTGAAAACAATGCAGAGTGGAGGAAGAAGAAGAAGAAGGAAGAGGAGGATGAAGAAGGAGGAGGAGGAGGAAGAAGAAGAAGAAGTGACGACAAGAAAAAAAATAAGTAGCAGACGAGGAAGAAGAAGAAGACGGAAGACCAGAATGATAAAAAGAAAGAAAAAAAAAAGGAGCAGAGGAGGAAGAAGACGACGAATAAAAGAATTGAAAAAAAAAAGTCTTTGGGGGTGTATGGTGAGTTAATTGGGAAGGTTAAAACCGTCTTTCAACATATCTTTTCGGGTATTATTGTCCAATTCAAAATCGATTTTGGATGACATCAGCAACTAACAAGATTCATTTAACGAAGTGGATTTGTTTGATTAACGGTGGTAAATGTTTGAGTGGTAGTTGATGTTTTTTGACAAGTGTGGGTGGTAGGTGATGTTTCGAAACTATTTTGGGTGGTAGCAGATTTTTTATTCCTTGTTTTTACTATTTTATTAGAATGGTTGTATAGGGTTTTAAATTTAATTTTAGAGACAAGTACTTTGTTTTTAGATATTACAGACAGCAGACTGCCACCAGTAGGTTTTTGGAAATGTATTTACTTTAGTTATGGATTTGACTTGGTGTGATTTGTGATAAGTTAAGATTTAATTATAAATTTTTAAATTATTTTGACCGGTCGTTAGATTAGTGCCTGTGAGGTCTGCACTCTTACCCCCCCCTTTTCTGTGTTATTATAAATTCCCTACCCCCTTTTCTGTTTCCTTCTTACTACCTCATTCTATTTTTTCTGAAACAACTAATTCCCTCCCTTCTAAGTCCACGAAATTGGCATCTTCCCCATTTCTTTTCTTTTTTTTATATACATTTACATCCCCACTGCATTACCCTCTACAAAATTCTGCTTATAACTATCCTGTACTTGAAGTTTCTGTTATTAGTTAACTAGCAACTTCTGCATTTTTTTTTCTGTTATTTAATATCCTGTCACTATTAAATGCTACATCAGTTCTGTTCTTATATAATTATTTTCTGTTCATAACACCAAACCTAGCTGGACAGTCAACCATACATTGCTGTCTCTCTTTGTTCCTATTCTGTTTTTCTGGTTTCTGTTGACAGTAACTTTATTAGACAGAATTCTGACCTGTCCCCTTTGATACATAGCTAAATTGGTGAGCTGTTTTTTCCTTTATATTGAAATGTTCATTGAATCACATGAAGCTGGTTTATTAGGCAACCAAAAATATGGCTGTTTTATTTTAAGAGTGTTGAAATTCCCTGCATAACTACTTCTCAAATGCTGCCTATATTAATGAGACCTATGTTACTCTAATTGATCATTGTGTTTTTTTTTGGGTAGAACTAATGGATTGAATTGGTAAATCAGTGTTAGGAATATATTGCTCATTAGTTGATAAAATTCAGTTCTAAACATCTAAATGCAAGACATGTATGCTGCTGCCCCCTTCCCTAACTAGTTAACATTAGATAACCTATTACTTAACTTAGCTGTAAGTGTAAGACACCTTAACCCCTAGGCTGTCCTACATCATTATCAGCACAAACGTCGGTGATTAGCCATTACTTGAAAAGATAATTAATATAGTTCAAGGTTCTAGAAAGAAACTAGAAGCAAGAACTACACCCAGAATCAATATAGAAGTCAATCTAGGAATAGTATAGGATCACCTTAGGCAGAAAATAAGTGAAATTCAATATCTCAAGATCCAACAAACAGATCTGGTGGAAATTCTGGCAGAGTGTAAGGGTATATCAGATCTATTAATTGATATGCAAATATCGAAAATCAGGTTAGAATTTATAGATAATTCTGAAACTGTTAAAGATTCAAGCTAATAGTAAGAACCGAGAAACTATTGTAAATATGGATCTATGGATCTTCAGATCTGAGGAACTATTTAGAATTTAGATATGATGTAAACAGAATCCAAGAACCAGATTTTGAATCTTAGAAATAATATACAGCAAGAAACAAGCAGAAAACTAATTCGATTTCATGGACAGGAGAAGAGAGAATATAAGAAATCAGGGAAAGCATAAGAACAAGAGAGGATAGACCATCCTAACAAGCCAATTGATTAAAATGAAGAAGGTGACCGGATCTGGAATACCAGTCCCATTTGCACTGCTCAACAGCTCAAAAGCTCTTTAAAAAATTGCAATTTCTAGTATTTGAATCATCTCTGATCGATGGGGTTGTATACAAACATAAAAACCTTTCAATTTAAATTGACTCAAAAGGACTCATAATCACTCTCACACTTACTTGACTTAGTAGACCCAAAACAGAATTTTATATTTGCTCTTAAGTATCCTAATCTAACTCAAACTTCTTTAACTAAATCACTAATCTCAAGTATAGACTTCACCCCCACCTTATGGGCTTATTATTTAGGCTTGTTACAAAATTAACCTCACAAACAAGTAGCCCAAGGCCCATAGAACCTAAACAAGGCCCAAAAATAGAACTTCCTAAGCCCAATTGGGTAATCTTAACTGCATCAGCCATTCTAAGTGAAAACGTGAAACTATTCTTACATGACATCACCTTGGGATCCTGCATTGCAAGCTTGGTTCTCTCTTTTATCCGCCGCAATGTCTCTGCACATAATTTTTTGACATTTGTTAAAAGAGTGAAAACAAAATAATAATCTAAACAAAATGCCTCATAAATGCACAATGTCATTAAGAGCATCTTAAGTTGCACACCTGCACTGTGCTTCCTGCCCTTGTTCCATGGCACATTGCCCTTGTTTGCTTTGGAGATCCTCATCCGCCTTAGTCTCTCTCGTTCATCCAGCAGTTCATCTCCACCTGGTGACAGAGAGATATGAGGCTTCATATGAGGTCCCAAGTGCAAATTGCCAACATCCATCTGTCCATCTTTGCCATCCACCAAATATTTCGGTTCGAAGGTAGAAACTGCCTTAACCAGGTGTGCACCTTGTGTATGAAGATACCCAGGAACAAATTTCAGTGTTCTGGAGAAATGGATGGACACAACCCATGCAGAACCCAACCTTCTCTCTTTTCCATAAGTGAACTTATCTGACATGCTGAAATGGAGAAAGGGTTGAACCCTTGATGTAACCAAGTGATTTCGGAAGGAATGCTGTGGAATTGCAATATCTGGTGAAAGCGACATTATTTAGAAAACCCTTAGTCAGCAAAAGCAGGACAAATAAACCCTCAGTAGTCAAAAGCAGGACAAACCACAGTAGAAATAAAGGTCTAGTAGTAGTTTCTTCTTTTATTTTCTTCTTCTCTTTTTTGTTGGGTAATTTCTTTTATTTTCTTCTTCTTCCTCATTCCCTCTTCCCATTTTAACATGGGACTTTAACTACTTAACCACAGTATACAAATTGAGTGAGGGTAAAAGGTAAAAGTCACAAGTAGTAATGTATAATTCTTTGCAGAATAAGATAATGTGTAGGGAACGTATATATATTTATCAAGGACTAAAAATTTTTGTACCTGGGATCTGCTGAATATAAACATATCATAAAAAACTAGTTTAGTTTTCAAATAGAAAAGTTTTATAGTAAATGTCCCACCAAACTAATTGCTTCTCCCTCCAATGTCTTCCCTGAAAAAATCTCTTTACCCTTGCCAGTGGTCAAACTTCAAGTAACTGGCGATTTAAAACATCTAAAAGCATGCAAAGCCAGTATTACCAATGAGGCAGGGAAGGAAGGGGAGTTGATTGGGAACCCCCAAAACCATTGGAACTTCTATATGAGACCCACAAATATAGCAACCCAGAAGACTCAACAGTGCACTTCTGCATATCCAAAAAAAAAAAAAAAAAAAAGACAGTGCACTTGGGAGTTCGGAAATACAAATAGCATCCAGAGAAATCAAACTAAATTACCTTCTAAAAAGAGGGGGAAAAAAAAGGGAAAGGGGGGTCGAAGGAAGAAATGACGATTACAGAAGAGATACGTTTGGAACCTTTCAGAAACGAACTGGTCATGTAAGTAGTCAAGCAGAGAAAATAAAAAAGAAAGAGAAATCATTATAAAACCTCATCAATACAACAAATTCTTCTAACGGCACATGTTCTTCCTTCCCTCAGAAGCGTAACATGCCATCTAGTTCTATCAAAACATAGCTACCCTAATAGGAAAGAGTTCAAGGATTGTGGAAATGCAATCATAAGAAAACGAACGATAGTAACGAGTTAGAAAGATTCACAAGAAGTGAGTAAAGAAGTACCTAACAAAGGCATGAGAGCTCATTCAGTCATCCAAATATTTTAGAAATAAATAAAGAGAAGTTGTCTGGACTCCATCAAACTGGATCTTCCCCGCTTCTTGAACAGGCAGAAAAATTGGTTTCTCGGAGCCTGAAACAACGAGCAGTCGACTGAAGGAGGCAATAAACGAGTAAGTGAAGTAGCAGACACAGCAACAATGTGAGAACCACACGGAACCTGAGAAGACAAATGGCGATAAGAGAATAACTACGATGGTTGTAAGGATCTAAGCCTAAGGATAAGCTTCTTAAGAATCTTCACGGATTCTGAGGTGCCAGTCGGATCCGTCGTCCATCTGCTAAACCCGTGTTGACGAACCGCTTTGTGCCCGTGTGTAAGAATTAGCGCAACGGTTGTCGTACGTTAAAATTAGAAAGAAAAATATTTCATCAACCATCCAAAAATGATGTCGAAATCCATCTATCCCCACAGATTCTTAGAATTATTATCTACCACTCAAACTTTTGACATTGTAAATCAAAGATATCCCATCTAACTTAGTACAGTCTCGTTAATTGATGATATCATCAGTAATTAAAAATTATTAGAATAATACTGTTCTTATTATAATTAATAATGGTGAATATCATTTTACTTTTACACCTTTCTTTTTTTTTTTTTTCTTTCTAATCTCATACAGCCACCGACCACTACTACTCCATCCCTGTTTTTCTACCTTCGCAGACCACCACTACTCCATCCCTATTTTTCTACCGTCGCAGACCACCACTCTTTTATGGAAATGTTGCACCCGATTGATTGATGGATGCCATATGGATGTCTATACATCCAACCACCTATATTGAAAAAATGCAACTTGAAAACATGGGATCCAAATCGTCTCCTGCGAGGGTATCCGCAGGAGACGTTGCTGCCTTCATTCGATGCACGCCACGTGTAATCGTTTTCATTGGACGTCTCAAGAAACCCCGTCACAGGAGATGAAACCATGAATGTTAAGCACCTGATCAAATGTCTGAAAAGCAGCTCCAACTCGACTCCATTAACCATAGCGTTTCGGAGGGGAATGAGAAAGCAGAGGAACAAGAAAGTTGAGAGAGAGAGAACGGCGAAAGAGGAGCTGAAATGGCCGGAGGAGCAAAATTTGGGTGAGGAAATAAAAAAACCCATGTCAGAGATATCTCAAGGTTTCTCTTTTTTTTTTTTTTTTTTTTCAACAGCCATAGATCTCTGCAACTCGATTTCATCATCCAGCAAGCTCATTCTTCATTCCCAATGAAGCAACCATCATTTCATCATCTCCAGCAAAAGCAACAACATCAATTCCATTTACCCAAAAAAAATAAACAACAACTCTCATTTACCCCAAAAAAAAACAATAGCAACTCCATTTACCTGAAATAAAACAACAGCAACTCCAGATGTTTTGGACATACATTACTACATCAAGAGATCGAACAAGTGAATGATTTTAAGAATCATTAGCTTCCCTTCGCCCGAATCAAGAAGATCATGAAAGCCGATGAGGACGTTCGCATGATCTCTACTGAAGCCCCAATCATTTTTGCTAAGGCATGTGAGCTTTTCAGACTTGAGCTCACAATCCATTCATGGCTTCACGCAGAGGAGATCAAGCATAGAACATTGCAGAAGAATGAAATCGCTGCCGCCATTACCCGTAATGATATCTTTGATTTCTTGGTTGATATTGTTCAAAGGGATGAGATCAAGGATGAAGCTGCGCTCCTCCGCCGCTATCTACGAACTCCTTTTGAGTACCGCTCCTCTCTCTCTCAAATTTCTTCTTCCTCTGCCGCGATTTGGAACCCAAACCCTCTTCTTCGCCCTCTGAAACAAAACCAAAACACTTCTTCTTCAATCTCCTTTCTCCTCCACCGTTCTCTCTCTCTCAACTTTCTTCTTCTTGCCTTTCTCTCCTCGCTGAAACCCCTGTGGTTAATGGAGTTGCTTTTCAGACATTGGATCAGGTGCTTTCACTTCACGGTTTCATATCCTGTGGCGGGATTATTTGAAACGTTTGATAGAAACGACTACACGTGGCGTGTATCGAATGAAAACAGCATCGTCTCCTGCGGATACCCTCGTAGGAGACGATTTGGATCCGAAAACATGAGCGCAAAAGTAAGAAGATAGTTTGAAGTTGCAGAAGCAGCCATGTGGGGATGCACATCGTCTCCTCCCAGTGATTCTGGGAGGACGCGACAACCTATCTCGGATGGTTACCACGTGGCTCTCGGTTGAATCCGAGACCCACGTTTGAGCCGACAATCCCTGTCGGCTCGGCTTGTCGGCTGGGTGTCGGCTTGGACGTGGGTCTCGGATTTACTGAGAGCCACGTGACAACCATCCAGGGCAGGTTGCCATTGTCCTCCAGAATCACTGGGAGGACAGGATGCGGATCCGCCATGTGGATGTCCATACATCTACCCCACAGGTTTCCAGAATCTGAAAGGCTGGACTAACGGTAATGTTTTCCAATTATGCTCCGCCAACTTCGATTTCATAGGGAAAACGGGAGAAGAGTGACGATTTTGATTTCTGAAAATAGAAATATGGGATTCGATTTCTGGAAGATGCCATTTTCTTCCTCTCATTTTCTAGTATGAACAACTAAAAATCTCACGACCGCCCATCTATTTCTTCTTTCATCTTTTTTCTTTTTTTCAATGAAACCCCCTGCAGCTTTTCTTATCTTTCTCTTTTCCCATGACAACCCTCTCTACGATTTTCCCCAAATTTCCAAACGAAAGGAGAAAAACCTCTTTTGTACTCCAGAACCCTCTGTCTCCTTTTTCCCAAAAACGCAGAAGCTTCTATCTTGTTCATCGTCTTCTTTCTATTCTCCTCTTCCTATCGGGTTTTTTTTTCACTTATTGCACACAGTACTCTGTTTTGGAAGTAATTACAGCCCCTGAAGACTATGTTGATCTCCATTGATTCAATCCTTTTTCCCTGAAGTTCAGGCTGTTGGTTTACCCCAGAAATCCCCTACTGCTGGAATCAAGCCTTCCTATAAGAACTTCAAATTGATTTGTATTCTGCGATAACTCAAACATAGAGTATCACTTTGTTTATATATATTTGAATGATTTGTTACAATGAGAATACACGAGTCCTGTGGAGATTAAATAGGTAACTAAACAACAGAATGTGTATACATCGGATGAGAGTGCAGGTGGACGATGCTGAGTGAATGTCGCAACTGATCAATTCTATCGGGTGTGAGATTCCTCAGTATTATCACATGTGGGAACCTGCATCGTATGAAGCTTATCATCCCCCCTCAAGCGAACCGGACACCTGTGGACTGTAAGCTTGGCAGTGAGGGTGGCAAACCGTTGAGCAGGCAATGGCTTGGTGAGGATATCAGCAAGTTGATCCTTTGTGGAGAGGAGTCGAACTTCAAGTTCTTTGGCACAAACTTTCTCTCCTACGAAGTGAAAATTAAGGGCTACATGCTTCGTACGAGCATGAAACTTAGGATTTACAGATAAGTATGTTGTGGCCAGATTATCACACCACAAGACTGGGGGACTGGATGAGCTGATGCGAAAGTTCAATATTGATAGTGAACAGTAAAATCTGATATGCACAACCTAAAATTTAAAGGAAGAATTCAAGTTAAAGTATCATGAGGGTAAAAGTGAACTTAAATCGGTTTCAGCAGACCATTTTGGCCAGTTTTGCACTGAAAGAGTCCTCAACCGGTCAAACCAAGGTATTTTCTTGTAAAAAATCTTTTAAGGATTTTATTTCTATACTATTTCAGACATGGGAAATAACATAAAAATTAGTCTAAACATATTTCCCTTATTAAATAGTTAGTTTTAAGTTAAATGTATTCAAATGGTTGTAGGGCTAAACAGTGGGGGAAAGATTACTTAACTTGTTGTCCAGGTGAAAGATGTAAAGACAGCAATATTAGGTGAGGGAAATTATCTACTTATACTAGTTATATGTAAGTAGACTTGCCATGTGATTAATTTATGCATGTGGTGTATTCTATTGTGCTGAAATTATGTATTAAGAAGAATGACATGATTGTTTTACTAATAAGTGTGCTAATTTTGTTATGCATGAGTAAATCTGCTTTTAGTTTATGTTTCCTTGTTTAAGTGTTTTCTAAATGTGATTATTGGTTATGATGAATGGATGTGATGTTGGCTGAAACATTATGGAGAATAGTTTATGTAAACGTGCAGGAAAAGTTATCAAGGAACACAATAAGACAAGAAAATTGAATTCATTTTATATTTGGAAAGTAAAGCATATGTTCGGAGAAAAGGGGAAAGTTGTCCTAACTTGTTTCACAAGATAAACTACTGGCACAAGACCAGAGTATAAAAGTGGTTAATATGACTAATACAGAATAGGGAAGTGAAAGAACAAGATAAATAAATTTAGAACCCATGTTTGCTGCCCCCCTCTCATTAGGGGTAAAATAATGAGTAGAGGTGTATTGCACCTAGAAGTCTGGGACTTCATTGCCTTCTGTATTCAGCCAAGACGTCAGGGATGTCAACAGTCCGTTTGTAGGATTGAGAGTTCTGGGAACTCACAGCCTTGGAGGCGAAATGTTTGGGACGTCATCTGTACATGCGGCTATTCAGTCGAGACGTCAGGGACGTCGACAATCCGTTTGGATGATTGAGAGTTCTGAGAACTCACCTTCTTTGGGGCGAGACGTCTGGGACATCATCTGTACATGCGACTATTTAGGCGAGATGTCAAGGACATTAACTAGTGCTTTAGCGACTCCAGATATTAAGCGCAATGCAGCAAACACCTGATTGGTTTACCTAGAATTATTTGAAATGTTTAACTGAAACTTTTGCATTCCTACCATGAGTATTTTGTGATTTCTGTTGTAAGTAGTTAATTTTTTTTCATTGAACAAAAGCTCATTCTGTCATTTAAATGATGGATTTCATAGATAGGTGGAGATCACTCATAAGTATATCCTGACTCAATTGACCCAGCCTTCGAAGAAAGGAGTATCTGAGACCGTTGAACTCAGTTTCCTTTGTACCGTTGTGAAAACTTTTACATATACACAAGGAACAAAAACTATGTAATTTGGCATGTAAGTAAAGTTTTGAATGTAAAATAATGGTGCCACCAGAACGAGAAATGTATATATTTTTTTGAAAAAATTTCATTTAGACCCCATCAAAGATCATTAACATCATCTACACCCACAATAATACAAAAACATCATCTACACCCCAAAACTTTGGCTATGGTAATCAAAGAAGTCCACTCCGCTAGTTGATTCTTGTTAGATGCTGACATCAAGTAGATTGAAATATTTCAGAGATGATAATACCCTTTTGACCGGTTGAAAAGACCATTATACCCTTGCATATCTTCATCTTCTGCTCTGTGTCTACTTCTCCTTCCACTTCAGCTTCTGCTTTCTTTGCAGATCTTATCCTCTTCCTTTTTCTGGGTTCTTTTGGGAATTTGAAAAGCAGGGTTAAGTATTAATTAGTAGCGATGCAAGAGAAATAGGACTTGTTCGAGGATCCCAAGCTTTGCCATTTCACCCCAAAATCAAAGCAGGGAGAGAGCGACACAGCCTGCGAGGGTTGCAACGCAGAGATCTCTAGTGACCGGGTTTTCCTGCAACATCAATGTTGTAACTGAAGTCAGATCTAGGTGAACACTTGTGACAGCTGTCGTGTAGGATCATAGACTGAGACCATCACAAATAATGTCGGATGAAAAAGCGGAGGGTCTAATCTGATTTAGAAAAAGGAATCTGAAGTTGGGATGTTCATCTGGGGTCGTGCGGAGGGTCTAATGAGATTAAGAAGAGTGAAGGAATTTGAGGTTGGTGATCTTGGAAGCCATTAAAGGCCTCGATTAACTTTCTCTTCCCTCTTGGCCTTTGGCGTTTGCAAAATGGAGATTTCCCTCCCAGCTCAACGGAAAAAATTTCTTTCATTTAAAGGGCGGTGCCATCTTTTTAAGGAGTGTGAATGTGTGATGACAATGGATGGTTGGCAGCCTGGCGGTGGCGCCATTCCTTTAATCCTGTCCTGTTTCCAACTCCACCAACAATCAGTGTAAGGACAGTGGGACATGGCTGTGATTCTTACCAAATAATAGGGCTGTTTATGGCCAATCAAACAAAAAGACAGATAAATGTCTGGCTCATTGTTATGACGCCCTCACCAGCAACTTCCATTACAGGTTCCTCTATAAGAATTTCTACTCTATGAAACACACCAGAGAATCTCGGACAGGAGGAATGGCTCATGCTTAGAGAATTCCGTTGGAGGGAGGCAGAGAGAGAGAGAGAGAGAGAGAGAGAGAGAGAGAGAGAGAGAGAGAGAGAAGCACATAGAGAGAGGGAGAGAGCAGAGATTTTGTCTCCAGCTCACGTTGCCGAAAAAATATTCACGTCGTCGGAGAGGAAGATAGTTTGAAAATATAAGTTACATTTGAAGGATAAATTAGTAAATGAACATAATTTTTTAATTTTTTAATTTATAATTTGAGGGGTAAAATTGTATTTCAACAAATTTAGTGATTTCCATCAGTTAAGTGGACCTAGGTGAGGTTTTTGCATTCTTGTGGGTGTAGATGATGTTAGCAATCTTTGATGGGGTCTAGATGAAATTTTTTCTAGTTTTTTTATGTTAATTAATGTCATTTTAGCTTCCGCTAGTTTCTTGAAATTTATGCTTTATTTGTTTATTTCTTTTTGAGCTTGTTGAATCTTGGCAGCTTAGTTGTAACATACCTGGCCTTGAGTTGGGGGCGTTACATCATTACTTACACAGGCTGGTAAGGAAACCTTGATTAAGTCAATGGCTTTTCCACGCTTAAATTTCTTGTGTTCATTGTCTAAACTACCTGCTAGTTTATTAAGCCAATTAAAACAAGGCATTGCAAACTTTTATTGGAGCAATGGTACAGATTCCAAATGGATCCATTGGGTATCATGGGATCGTTTATGTCTGCCTAAGAATAGAGGGGGTTTAGGGATGAGGGATCCCAAATTACAAAATCTGGCCCTTCTAGCCAAATTAGCATGGCGCATATGGCAATCTCCTGATGCAGATTAAGTTTGTTGTCTTAAGGCCATTTATTACCCACATACCTCTTTCCTCAGTGCAATGTGAGGATCTCGACTATCTTGGTTATGGCGTAGTGTGATTGAGGGGTTAAAATTTTTAAAGCAGGGTCTGATTTGGAAAGTGGGTCATGGAGATTAATATATGGACTAATGCGTGGGTGCCCACTTTGCCTCAGCATGGAGTTTGTTCTAGTCCGGCTGCTCAATCTTCGATCCAGTGGGTGGCGGATCTCATACATCATCATTCTCAAACATGGAAAGTAGATTTGCTGAGGAGTTTATTCCACCTTGCTGAAGTCCATGCTATTCTTTCTATACCCATTAACTGTTCACCCAGGTCCTGATATTCTAATTTGGAAAGGGTCAAGATCCGATAAGTTTTCGGTTAAAAGTGCTTACCATCTATTGTCTACAGCCCGATTTTAGTCCCTTCAGAACACATCTCACCCTGGCTCCAGGTTTTCTTGGTTATCAGTCCCTTCCCAACTTTGGAAATCTATTTGGTATTGTAAAACATTGCCAAAAATTAGGCATTTTTTATGGAGATGTTGTGCTTTAGCAGTTCCTACTAGTGTCGAGTTGAGCCATCAAAATATTCAGGTGGATGTTCTATGTCGACGATGTAATGAGGGGTTAGAGAATCTTGATCATATTATGTTACATTGCTCTTTCGCTAAAGCGGTTTGGTTGGGGTCTGCGATTCTTTGGTTTTGATCTGATCATATGTCATTTTCCCAATGGTTGTCTCAATTTTGTATTCCAACTTATGCATTACCCTTAGTTGAATGTAAGCGTATTATGTCTTTTATTTCATTAATGTGTTGGGATATCTGGAGGACTTGGAATCTTCTCTATTTTGAGAACAAAGTCTCAACACCAGCAGAGGTTATTCAGATGGCTTGTCGAGCTTTTTCGGAATTTTGTAATGCTCACAATCTCTAGCCGGATTCTTCTTCTTCATCGATTGGGCAAGATTCTATAATTGCATCTGGCTGGTCTCCTTGTCACACCCCAATTATGGACTAACTAGTAGTGTGATGAACCATCATAAGAACCAACGGTTCAATCAGGATCTCGTAAAGATCGTGCCAACCATGTTAAACCAAACACATTCCACAATAATAATCAGAGTTAATAAATAGCGAAATTCTTTATTAATAATGAACTAAGGTCTAACAGTGATAAATAAATAATTAAAACAAATTATCCTCAAATTACTCGAGGCTTAACATAAAATAATCAATTACATGTTCCACTACTCAAATATAGCTAAACTAATAAAAAACACATTGGTTTGCATTCGCATGATGGATCATGCGCTTCCTTCATAGCTTCCACGTCCATAGCCGCCATGTGTCCATGCGACAACGTATTTATATAATCTTCCACAATAGGACCTGTATCATCAACTAAAAATATTCGACATCAAGGGGTGAACACACATCACGGCTTAGTGAGCAAACCAAACAATGCACAAACATGTACATGCATTCAATTCATATATTTAGTCTGGATTAAGTTTGCAACTGTGCTATAAAAAGGATTGACGGCCATCGCACCTCTATACACAAGTGTGTGAATCCGCCCAATGGATCAAACACCATTGCTGTCCTACATGCATCCACCATGGAATAGAGATAGAGCTAAAGTGTCGTTATCACACACTGCCAACACTTCCCTTGATGCCCTACCCATACCAGAACGTATGGCCCTACTAGCGTGGGCTTACAAATTGGGCTCACTACTAACCAATCCTAATGCCATCTAACTGTATCCAAGGCCTCACCCCAGCATCCCTCAATATATCCATAGAGATAAAGCTAAGGCCCTTCGGCAGAGTCAAAGATCACACGGTCCGAGACCACCTCCCCTGATGCCCTACAATGTAATAGTTCCTCTAAGGTAAAGGCGATATGACGATGTCAGTGGGTAGGATTAAGTAGAGATAGAGCTAGAGTCTGATGGTCAGGATGAACCACAGTATCACATCCTCCCCCTGATGCTCCACTAGCATCCAACACACTAACCACACACATAAGCACATGTCTATCCCTAGCATCATCATCATGTTATAAATAAACAGAAATAAATGTACATGAGTAGAAATAGTAGTAATATTGGATGACATGTGAGATACACATTACAAGCATACAAGCATAGAATCATTTATGGCATTGGACATAATAAAAGAAAGGGTAAATTACATAGACACCCCCTCTACTGTAGTGAAATTACACAACACTATCCTGCTTTTTCAAAAATTACACAGAATACCCCTATAATAATGCTATCATACAATCTCACCCCTACCGTTACTTTCAACTTAACAGTAGAGGCTCAATTTTTTTTAAGACGAAAATACCCTTACTAAGGGTAAGATGACTAAAATGTTTTCTTCTACTGTATTCTTTTTCTTCTAGGTTTTCTTCTCCATGGCTTGGCATCTCAGAGTTTCTTCCATTTTCTTCTAGGTTTTCTTCTCTACGGCTTGGATTCTCAGAGTTTCTTCTCCAGGTATGCCTCTTATTCCTCCATCTCTTCCTTCATCTTAAACCCTAGAATACTTCGATTGAACAATAATGCCCTTACAGAACTACGAAGGATCTTACTTCTCAGTTGGTATTTCTTCTCAACGAAGAGTCTGTCTTCTCTCCGGGTATTTCTTCTCCGGGTATTTCTTCAACACTGCTTGGCGAGTTCGAAGTCCAGGTCTTCTCGTAGGTTTTCTTCTTCACGGGGTTTTCTTCAGCACTGCTTAGCGTCTCAACAAATTCTTCTCCAGGTATTTGGATTGATCCTTGGATTCCTACCCTACCCAACTTCAGTGATCACAATTAGTGATCTTTTGACTCCATCTAAGGTTTCAAATTTCAACTTGTTACAGATTTTCCCTAGGAAATTCAGTGAATCACATCTATGAGAAATTTTTGCTAGGCATCAGTCTCAGAAATGGTAGGTTCTGTTATTTAAATACTTAGTTTCAGGATTTGAATCCAGAATTCTCTGAATCAAGGATTCTGCCCCAACTGAAAACCAAGATGGGAAAATTTCCATGAATTATTTTAATCAGAGACGACGTCCCCATTTAATTGGGATAAGACTAGAGTTGAGTTCAGCTGAGCTGTACTCTCAAAATCGGAGCTGTACACTGGGCAAATTAATTTAGGTGACCTTTGTTTCTTCTTTATCAATCCCTCTTATTTGTTACAGACAACTATTTTTTAAGATGCTTCCTTCTGGGGATTTTGGGGATTAAGTCAATGGACTGGTATTGTCATTGTTTAATCCAGAAACTAGGACCCAAAACTAAGTTCTGCTATATCATGCCCCATTGCCATCCTGGATCTAATGGACCTTCTGTCATTGCAGTTTGATCAGAGGGATTTTGCCAATCACTAAGACTCTATAAATCAGGTTATGATTGATATTAGGATGAAACTGTAACTCATCCTGGAGGATGGAACCCCTGTTTCCTGGTTGATGAAACTCTAGTTGTGCAGATTTTAACTTATTAAGACTTGGTTAAATTAGGCTATGCATTGATTGTTAAACTCTAGTTGTGAGGATGTAACCCCTATTTCCTGGTTGATGAATTTCTATAGAACAACATTGAATGATGAATTTCTATACTATTCAGTGTTTTTATTTAGCTTATTCTCTGCTTTTCTTAGTACATGCTTTAATTTTCAGCCACTTGATAGAAATATAAATATTTTTCTGTTGCTTTTCAAAATTTACTCACTAAAATTACAATGTGATGTGATTTAAATCCTTGCAGATTCAAAATATCAGTTTGCAAGGTGGTATATCATTATGAAAATCGTTCGCAGCCTAAAGTTCTGGATTCTGATTTGTATTCCTACATTGATGTCATCTATGACATATATAACTCTGTTTTGAGGCATATACCCGAAGAAAAGAGTATATCCTTCAAAGTTAAATGTGTAATGGAGGATATCGATGTGGAAATGGAAATTGATTCTGATGGGAAGGTGCAAAAAATGTTTCAAGTTAACCAACAAGGATCAAAATTTCATTTGCATGTCTATGATGTGAATGTTTTTGATGAATATCCTAATGCCATCAATGGATATTCAAAGACAATCATGGATAGGAAAGGGAGATTCAATATGATGGGAGTTAATGTGGACCAAAATGTTGGGAAGAGAAGGATTCATAAAACACTTGCCAGAAGATTTGTCAGTGAACCAAGAGCTATCAGTGAACCAAGATATAAGGAGGCTACTCATGTTCATGAAGTTCAGGTGGTACCTGTTAGTGAACCAATAGTTGTGGAGGCTGTTGAGACAATTGAAGAAAGCTGTGGAAATCAATCCTCAACAGATGATGCAGAGTGGACTGATAGTGGTGAAGAAGATTGGGAAGATACCTCTACTGAAGAGGATTCAGAGGAGGCAAATGTTGAAGAAGGGAAAGCTACTAGTAATGATGAAGAAGAGATACACTGGAGCAGCGATGAATTTGAAGGGTTGGAGTCTGATGATGAAAGGGAAGTAGAAAGAGAAAAATGTTTCATGTTGGAAAAGGGTAAGGTATATGGGAATATTCACATGTTCCGGGCTGCCTTAGCTGATTATGCAGTTCACAAAGGTATTGACATATTGAGACTTAAAAATGAAAAAAAAAAGAGTAACTGCAATTTGTGCAACTATAGGCTGTCCTTAGAGAGTTCATGCATCTCTTGTGGCAGATGGGGTATTATTTATGATAAAAACATACAACCCTACCCATACCTGCAAAAGAAAGCCTACGAACAAGAATGTAAACTCTAGGTGGATAGCTGAGAAGCTTGGTCCTTTACTCAAGGCCGACCCAAAATGTCAGATTAAGCAATGTCAGAGTATTTGAAGAGGGAGTATCAGGTTAAACCGCATGATATGCAGCTATATAGGGCAAAAAGGCTTACAGGGGAGAAGAATGAGGGAGACCATGCAAAGTCATATGCATTACTACCTAGGTATTTGGAGATGCTCAAACAATATAATCCAGGTTGTCTTGCTAAAATACAGTATGAGATGCTTGATCCTAGAGCGTCAAATCCCTCCTTTAAGAGGTTATTTGTCTGTTTAGATGCATGTAAGAAGGGTTTTTTAAAGGGTTGTAGACCATTCATAGGCTTGGATGGTTGTCATTTGAAAGGACTATATAAAGGGGTTCTGTTAGCTGCAATATCATTGGATGGAAATAATAGACTTTTTCCAATAGCATTCGGTGTTGTTGAAGGTGAATGCAAAGATAGCTGGAGATTTTTTTTATACAATCTGTATGCAGCCCTTGGTACAGACATAGACCAACAACCACTGACAATAATGTCAGATAGACAGAGTATTAGCAAGTGTTGTCCAAACCTATGTACATTTCAATTCATTCTTGTAATTCCTTTGTTGACATTACTAATTATGCTTTCTTTTCCTTTTCCATTATAGGGACTTTCAAATGTTATTTCAGAAGTCTTTCCATATGCAACACAGAGAGTGTGTTGCAGACATTTATACCAAAACTTCAGGGGTAAGTTTTCAGGTGTCCTACTTAAATCCTCTTTTTGGAGAGCATCCAAAGCCTGCAATGTGTTCAGATTCAATGAGGCAATGAATGAACTCAAGGAATTAAGCAATGATGGTTATGAGTGGTTGATGAAAACACCTGTGTCAATGTGGTCTAAACATGCATTTGACCACAGATGTAAGAGTGACCATGTTACAAACAACATGACTGAATCATTCAACCATTGGATTAACCCATACAGAGACAAACCAATATTAACATTGGTTGACCAGCTTAGAAGAAGATTGGCGGAAAAGATGCTAGGAAGGTATGAAAAGGGATGTGGTTATGATGGGGTTTTGACACCAAGAATCAAGCATAGGTTGGATTTAATTGCAACTAAGGCAAGGAGCTGTCAGATCCTAGCAACAGGTAATTTAGAATTTGAAGTTTATGATGGGTTATTTAGGTATATTGTCAACTTGAATCATAAAACTTGTAATTGTATGTTATGGGAAGCAAGTAGGGTGCCTTGCAAGCATACAACCTCTGCAATCCAATATAGAAGAGGTAACCTAGAAGAGTACTGCAGCGAGTTTTTTTTCAATTCAGAGATACTTGGCAGCACATCAAGAAATGGTCCATGCACTTCCAGACATTTCTATGGCCCCTAATATACAAGACGCAAATGTATTGCAACCTCCTCCTTTTAAGAGACTGCCTGGTAGGCCTGTCAAAAATAGGAGGAGAGAACCTGGAGAGGAACCAACTACATCATTTAAGAGGAAGACAACTTCAGTAAAGTGTGATACTTGCAAGGAGGTTGGACATAATAGAAGAACCTGCCAGTAAGCTGCGGTTAAGAAAAAGAGGCCCGTACAGGTATGCTTATAAATCTGTTTTCTTCTATTTCAATAATATGTAGAAGGTATTAATATTCATTTTTTTGATGTATTTAGGCTAGGAAACAGAAGGCTCCTGTAAGTACCTCTCAAATGGCCACAAGATCTCAGAGTACTAATGCATTAACAGTGGAAACTATGAAAGAAAAGAAAACGAGAAAGATGAAAGAGTATTTGGCTAAGAGAAGGGCTAGGATGGCTGGAGCTACTGGAGCAGGTGGAGATGCTATTGGTGCATCTTCAACTAGTGTTACTGGTGGAGATGCTGGAGCTGCTGGAGCAGGTGGAGATGGAGGAGATGGTGGTGCTGGGACTGATTTTTTTGAATATTTAAGTAATCTGTGAAATATTATTGTAACTAAACAGGTTTTGAGGGTTTTGAGGTTGACAAATAGATTGTCAACATGTTGGTTTTTAATCTGTGAAATACTTGAAAGATGTTGGTTTTTAATCTGTAACTAAACAGGTTTTTGAGGTTGGTGTTGTGTATAATTTGAATGGTATGACTTGTTACAAACTTGAATCATATGCAGTTGACTGGTGCTGTGTAACTAAACAGGTCTTGAGTAAAGCTGATAAGTTTTGGTTTTATTTTCTGTGTTGTTCTTTTCTTTGTTGTCAATCTGAACTGTATGCCAAATTGGTCTATTAAATGTAAACATGGGCCCTTTTTTATACAATCTGTATGCAGCCCTTGGTACAGACATAGACCAACAACCACTGACAATAATGTCAGATAGACAGAGTATTAGCAAGTGTTGTCCAAACCTATGTACATTTCAATTCATTCTTGTAATTCCTTTGTTGACATTACTAATTATGCTTTCTTTTCCTTTTCCATTATAGGGACTTTCAAATGTTATTTCAGAAGTCTTTCCATATGCAACACAGAGAGTGTGTTGCAGACATTTATACCAAAACTTCAGGGGTAAGTTTTCAGGTGTCCTACTTAAATCCTCTTTTTGGAGAGCATCCAAAGCCTGCAATGTGTTCAGATTCAATGAGGCAATGAATGAACTCAAGGAATTAAGCAATGATGGTTATGAGTGGTTGATGAAAACACCTGTGTCAATGTGGTCTAAACATGCATTTGACCACAGATGTAAGAGTGACCATGTTACAAACAACATGACTGAATCATTCAACCATTGGATTAACCCATACAGAGACAAACCAATATTAACATTGGTTGACCAGCTTAGAAGAAGATTGGCGGAAAAGATGCTAGGAAGGTATGAAAAGGGATGTGGTTATGATGGGGTTTTGACACCAAGAATCAAGCATAGGTTGGATTTAATTGCAACTAAGGCAAGGAGCTGTCAGATCCTAGCAACAGGTAATTTAGAATATGAAGTTTATGATGGGTTATTTAGGTATATTGTCAACTTGAATCATAAGACTTGTAATTGTATGTTATGGGAAGCAAGTGGGGTGCCTTGCAAGCATACAACCTCTGCAATCCAATATAGAAGAGGTAACCTAGAAGAGTACTGCAGCGAGTTTTTTTTCAATTCAGAGATACTTGGCAGCACATCAAGAAATGGTCCATGCACTTCCAGACATTTCTATGGCCCCTAATATACAAGACACAAATGTATTGCAACCTCCTCCTTTTAAGAGACTGCCTGGTAGGCCTGTCAAAAATAGGAGGAGAGAACCTGGAGAGGAACCAACTACATCATTTAAGAGGAAGACAACTTCAGTAAAGTGTGATACTTGCAAGGAGGTTGGACATAATAGAAGAACCTGCCAGTTAGCTGCGGTTAAGAAAAAGAGGCCCGTACAGGTATGCTTATAAATATGTTTTCTTCTATTTCAATAATATGTAGAAGGTATTAATATTCATTTTTTTGATGTATTTAGGCTACGAAACAGAAGGCTCCTGTAAGTACCTCTCAAATGGCCACAAGATCTCAGAGTACTAATGCATCAACAGTGGAAACTATGAAAGAAAAGAAAACGAGAAAGATGAAAGAGTATTTGGCTAAGAGAAGGGCTAGGATGGCTGGAGCTACTGGAGCAGGTGGAGATGCTATTGGTGCATCTTCAACTAGTGTTACTGGTGGAGATGCTGGAGCTGCTGGAGCAGGTGGAGATGGAGGAGATGGTGGTGCTGGGACTGATTTTTTTGAATATTTAAGTAATCTGTGAAATATTATTGTAACTAAACAGGTTTTGAGGGTTTTGAGGTTGACAAATAGATTGTCAACATGTTGGTTTTTAATCTGTGAAATACTTGAAAGATGTTGGTTTTTAATCTGTAACTAAACAGGTTTTTGAGGTTGGTGCTGTGTATAATTTGAATGGTATGACTTGTTACAAACTTGAATCATATGCAGTTGACTGGTGCTGTGTAACTAAACAGGTCTTGAGTAAAGCTGATAAGTTTTGGTTTTATTTTCTGTGTTGTTCTTTTCTTTGTTGTCAATCTGAACTGTATGCCAAATTGGTCTATTAAATGTAAACATGGGCCCTTTGTATTGAGATTTCCCCCCTTGTGTATCCTGTGATTTGCTTGTTTCCTCTTCTCTATTGGATGAGCTAAGACTTAGTACATAATACAAAATATCTTTGATATGGTCATTTTAGTTGGTGCTCAAAATTTTGTAGACATGTTATGTCACACCCCAATTCTGGACTAACCAGTGGTGTGATGAACCGTCATGAAAATCAACGGTTCAAACCAGGATCTCATCAGACTGTGCCAACAATCCAAACCAAATACGCATTCCACATCAGTCAGAGTAATAAAGTAAATAGCGAAAGTTTTATTAATAATGAACTGAGTATCTACAATGATAAGTAAATAATAAACTAGTTATCTCCAAGTGACCAAAACATAATTAATATCTATTCCAAATCCCATAAGTCAAATACAAAAAAAATAGAACACTAAGAGAGACTCAGTGAAAACACTCGCTTGACAAGTCATATTCGTCTTCCACAACTTGCACATCCATAGTCGCCATATGTCTATACGTTGGCGTATTCATGTAGTCTTCAACCATAATACCTGTAACATCAGAAACTAAAAAGAATTACACACGCGAGGGTCAGCTCTCCAACATGAGCTCAGTGTGTAAGACCCGTATTAAACTAACCATCTTACCACCTTGTACCAGGTCTACCTATCATGGTCGAGCCAAGTGGACCAAGTGTGTGAAGAAACCACAAGACCAGGTATGAAGTCTAACTTAAAAACAGTCAAATATGAGGGTAGGGTCGCATGCCTAAATAGGTGTGACCGACCCCACCTCAAAAGAGTCCAACTCATGACTTTTTGGTCGTGGGGTCACATGACTAGAAAACCATAGGGTCGACGGATTCTGCGACCCTACATGCGACCCTACGATAACAGACAGAATCTGAAAATTAGGAAACCTTCCTAATTCAAAGGGGGTCTTTCCTAAACTCATTGGAACTTATTATGAAGGGTTTTTATCTATAAATAGGACGTCCCTTAGGCTCTTTCACTCCTTTAGAACCCTAATTGAAAGTGAGAGAAAGAGAAGAGAAGGAAGAGAAGGAAACTTGAAGAAGAAGACTAAGGAAGAAGAAGTTCAGAGAAACCTCTGAATCTCAGCAAAATCCAAGGTATGAACCTAAATCCCTACATGAATTGGGAGCCTAGAATAGTTTATGAAGAACATAGGATTAAGAGAAACCCAAATCATCCATCCATGGACAAATTCCAAGAGATTTCATGGAAGAGATCGCTATGGACAATGAATGGTGTATAAATTGTAGTTATGAGCCATAGAACAATCATAGGATGGACCATGATAGTAAGCCAAAGGATTCAAACATGAAGGAATGGACTTTAGAAGGAAAGGTCGAATCACAACACGTGTGGTCGTACATAGGGTCGAATGACCACATGATCGACCACATGCCCTCGGGAAGTCCCAGGGAGGGTGTGGTCGCACGTAGGGTTGAATGGTATCCAACCCCACCAGCGACCCTACACCCTGGGGTGGTAGAAACTGCTACCCTACCCTGCGACCGTACCCTTGTGGTCGCAGAAATTGCTACCCTAGGTGCTACCCCACCTGTGACCCTACAGTTTTAGTTAATTTAAACATATTAAAATTAATTCTAATTAAAATCTATCGACTTGCTAGGTCTTTCCAGTGGTTTAAAAGTGAATTATAAAGCTTGAACGAGGATCTACTAGCAATCAAAGGTGAGGGAACAAGACCTAAACTAATTGGCTAATAATAAACTGTTTTTGTTTATTGAGTCCAATACCATGAATGATTCTATGCTTGTATGATTGTAATGTGCATATCACATGTCATCCACTATTCCTGTTATTACTGTTCATGCATATTTAATTCAGTTGATTTATAACATGATGATGATGATGATGCTAGGAATAGGCATGTGAATGTATATATGTGGTTAGTGAACTTGATGCGAGTGGTGCATTAGGGGGAGGACGTGACACTGTGGTTCATCCTGGTCACCAGACTCTAGCTCTATCTCTACTCAAGTCTTGTCCACTAACATCATCGTATCGCCATTACTTTAGCAGAACTATTACGTCGTAGGGCATTAGGGGAGGTGGTCTCAGACCGTGTAGTCTCTGACTCTGCCGGGGGGCTTAGCTCTATCTCTAGGGACGTATTGAGGGATGTTGGGGTGAGGCCTTTAATACACTGTTTGACATTAGGATTGGTTAGTTGCGAGCCCAGTTTGCAAGCCCTTGCCAACAGGGGCTTACGTGTTGGTATGGGTAGGGCATCAGGGGAAGTGTGATGCGGTGCGGTCCTAAGCACTTTAGCTCTATCCCAATTCCAGGGTGGGTGCATGTGGGGGCGGCAATGGTGTTTTATCACACCCCAATTCCGTACTACTCAGAATGGTGTGATGAACCGCTAATAAACCAATGGTTCAACCAGGATCTCGAATAGACTGTGTCCGTTTGCTTAAAACATACATATCTATGACAAAAATCAGAGTAAATATACAATAACGGAAGTCTTTAAACTAATGAACTGAGAGTCTAACAATTATAAAATAATAAATTATCCAATTATTCTCCATTGACTAAGACATAAAATAAACATTTAATCAATTACATCGTCTATATAAATTGAATAAAATTCTAATTGAAAACACAAGAGTTGCACTCGCATGACGAATCATGTGACTCCATCATAACTTCAGCGTCCATCACTGCCACATTTCCATACATCGGAGCATTTATATAATCTTCAACTGTGGTACTTGCATCATCAACTAAAAATATTCGACGTCGAAAGGGTGAGCACACATCATGGCTCAGTGAGCGAACAAAACAATGCAACAAACATATGCATGCATTCAATTCATATCTTTGGTCTGGTTCATAAGTTTGCAATGTGCTATAGAAAGGATAGGTGGCCGCCGCACCTCTATACACGAATCTGTGGAACCGCCCAACGGATCAAACATCATTGCCGCCCCCACATGCACCCACCATGGAATAGAGATAGAGCTAAAGTGCTTAGGAACGCACCGCATCACACTTCCCCTGATGCTCTATCAATACCAATACATAAGCCCCTGTTGGTGAGGGCTTGCAAACTGGACTTGCAACTAACCAATCCTAATGTCAAATAGTGTATCCAATGCCTCACCCCAGCATCTCTCAATACGTCCATAGAGATAGAGCTAAGGCCCCCGACAAAGTCAGAGACTACACGGTCCGAAACCACCTCCCCTGATGCCCTACGACGTAATAGTTCTGCTAAGGTAATGGCGATACAACGATGTCAGTGGACAAGACTTGAGTAGAGATAGGGCTAAAGTGCTTAGGACCGCACCGCATCACACTTCCCCTGATGCCCCACTCGCATCAAGTACACTAACCACACAAAAACATTCACATGCCTATTCCTAGCATCATCATCATCATCATGTTGTAAATAAATTGAATTAAATATGCATGAACAGTAATAACATGAATAGTAGATGACATGTGATATGCACATTACATACAATCATAGAATCATACATGGTATTGGACTTAATAAACGAAAATAATTTATTATTAGCCAATTAGTTTAGGTCTTGTTCCTTTACCTTTGATTAAGTGTAGATCCTCATTTAAGCTTTATGAATCACCTTTAAATTACTAGAAAAGCCTAACAAGTCGATAGATTTTAATTAAAATTAATTCCAACAAATTTAGACTAGCTGAAATCATAGGGTCGCAGGTAGGGCAACACCTAGGTCGGTTACCAATCGACCCTAGGGTGTAGGGTCGGACGTGGGGTCGGTTACCAATCGACCCTACGTGCAACCACACCCTCCCTGGAACTTCCCGAGGGCATGTGGTCGATCCTGGGGTCTTGTAGGTCCATTCTAAGATTGTTCTATGGCTCATAACTATGATTTTTACACACTTTCCATTGCCTATGATGATTACTTCCATGGATTCCTTTAGAACTTGTCCATGGATGGATGATTTGGGCTTCTCTTAATCCTAACTTCTTCCTAATCTATTCTAGGCTCTTACTTTATGAAGGGAATTAGGTTCATACTTGAGGTTGGCTGAGATTCAGAGGTTTCTCTGAACTTCTTCCTCTTCCTTAGCCTTTTCTTCAATTTTCCTTCTCTTCTTCTTTTCCTTCTCTCTCTCTTTTCTTACTTTCAATTAGGGTTCTAAAAGGAGTGAAAGAGGCTAAGGGACGTCCTATTTATAGAGGAAATCCCTCCAAAATAAGTCCCATTGAGTTTAGGAAAGAACCCCTTGGAATTAGGAAAGTTTCCTAATTTACGGTTTCTATCTGAAATCGTAGGGTCGGACGTAGGGTCGCAGGATCCGTCGACCCTACATTTTTCTAGTCATGTGACCCTACGACTAGAAAATCATAGGTTGGACTTCTGTTGAGGTGGGGTCGACCCTACCTGTTTAGGCATGCGACCCTACCCTCTCATTTGCTGTTTTTGGGTTAGACTTCATACCTGGTCTTGTGATTTCTTCACGCACTTGGTCTACTTGGCTCGACCATGATAAGTGGACCTAGTACAAGGTGGTAATACTGGTTAATTCGATACGGGTCTTACAACTCCCCCCTCTTATTAAAAATTTTTTCATCGAAATTTGTACATACCTTCCGAGTCGAAAAGGTGAAGATATTGCTTCCGCATAGCATTCTCTTCTTCCCATGTGATCTCTTCTATATCTCGGCTTCTCCAGGTAACCTTAGCATAGTAGATGTCACGGTTGCGTAGTCGTTGAACCTTTCGACTAGTGATTTCAGTTGGTGCTACTTCGAATGTCAAATCATCAGTTAGATCTGGTGAATCCACTGTCAAAACGTGTGTTGGATCTCTGATGTACTTCTTTAACAATGAGATATGAAATACATCATGCACACTTGACATAGATGGTGATAGTGCTAACTGATAAGCCACTTTTTCATGTTTGGCTAAAATCTCATATGGCCCGACATATCTCAGACTTAGCTTCCCTTTCTGTCCGAGTCGTTTTAAACCCTGCATAGGTGATACTTTCAAGAATACCTTATCACCCATGACAAATTCAAGGTCTCTGCGTCGAGTATCTGCATACTGTTTCTGATGATTCTGAGCTGTTCTAACTCTTTCCTTGATAATGTTGACTACTCGACAAGTCTCTTCAATAAATTCTGGTCCAACGATGCTACGTTCACCAACTTCATTCTAGAACAAAGGAGTTCGACACTTCCTCCCATACAGTGCTTCATAAGGTGACATCTGTATAGTAGCATGATAGCTGTTGTTATAGGCGAACTTGATCAATGGTAGTTTCTCATCCCATGATCATTTAAAATCAATTACACAGGCTCGAAGCATGTCTTCTAAAATCTGAATGGTACGCTCCGACTGTCCGTCTATCTGAGGATGGAATGCAGTACTGAACTTCAACGTTGTACCCTGCAATCCTTCCCAAAACTTTGAAGTAAAGCGTGGGTCTCTGTCGGACACAATGCTTTCAAGTACACCATGTAATCTGACAATGTTATCCACATATAGCTTGGCTAACCTCTCCAGGGTATACTGTGGTCGTATTGCTATAAAACGAGTTGTCTTAGTCAAACGATCTACAATCACCCAGACCGCATCAACTACTCGAGGAGTCAATGGTAATCCGGTGACGAAGTCCATAGTGATGCAGTCCCATTTTCATGCTGGTTCTGGCAGCGGCTGCAACAGTCCTGCAGGTCTTTATTGTTCAGCCTTCACCCTCTGACAATTTAGGCATTGAGACACGAATTTAGCTACATCTGCTTTCATTCCTCTCCACCAATATAATTTCTTCAAATCATGATACATCTTTGTACTTTTAGGATGTACCGAATAGGCGGTGGTATGAGCTTCCTTCATTAGTCGGTGTCTAATGTCTCAATTTTCTGTTTCAGGACACATATTCTTCCTTTGTACTTTAGTACCTTTTCATCATCTAAGATGAACTCAGGAATAGTCCTACTTTTTTCGATGTCTTCTTATACCATCCTTAGATAAGGATATGATCTAATAGCTTCTTTTACTTCATCAATTATATCAGGTACAATCTTCAACGTTGCGAACATATTTGAAAACCGATGGATAAATCCTTAGTTGGTTGATTCACCCGGTGCATCTATCACGAACTTCTCATTACCGTAATTGAACACTTTTCCTGTAGTACACATTGCTGTAGTTGTGTTAACCTCTCCTTGAGATTTTATCATTGCTTTTCTGCTTAGCGCATCAGCAACTACATTATCCTTTCCTATATGATACTGGATATCACAATCATAATCCTTCAATAATTCCTGCCATCTTCTTTGTCGCATGTTCAACTCCTTCTGATTAAAAATATAAGTGAGACTCTTATGATCTGATTTAATCTGAAATTTCTCTCCGTACAAGTAATGTCTCCATATCTTGACAGCATGTACTACTGCCGCTAATTCCAAGTCATGAATGGGATAGTTTTTCTTATGTGTCTTCAGTTGTCTTGAGGCATACACAATTACTTGTTCTCCTTACATAAGTACACATCCTAAACCCAAGCCCAACGCATCTGTATACAAGATAAATGGCTGTCCTGGAATAGGAATAGTTAAGAGCAGAGCAGACATTAATCTAGCCTTCAATGTTTGGAAACTCTTCTCACATTTATCAGTCCAAACAAACTTTTTATCCTTTTTAGTCAAATTGGTGAGAGGTACGACAATTCTGGAATAGTCTTCCACGAATCGTCGATAATACCCAGCTAGACCTAGGAAACTTCTAATTTCTGCAACGCTCTTCGGTGCTTCCCACTTCACAGTGGCTTCAATCTTGCTAGGATCCACTTTAATTCCTTCAGCGAATACAACATGGCCTAAGAAAGCGACCTCCTTTAACCAAAACTCATGCTTTGTAAATTTGGAGTAAAGTTTCTCTTTCCTTAATCGCTGCAGAGCGGCTCTTAGATTCATGACATGAGTTTCCTTGTCCTTGGAGTAGACCAATATATCATCAATAAACACAATGACTGACGTATCCAACATATCATGGAATACCCGATTCATGAGTTCTATAAAGGTTACGGGTGCATTAGTTAATTTAAAAGACATGATTAAAAATTCATAATGTCCATATCTTGTTCTGAATACTGTCTTTGGAATATCACCGTCCTTAATCTTCAACTGATGGTATCCTGACCGAAGATCGATCTTGGAGAACACCTTGGCACCTTGCAACTGATCGAACAAATCATCGATCCGAGGCAATGGGTACCGATTCTTGATTGTCAGCTTATTCAATTCCCAATAGTCTATACACAGTCGAACACTACCGTCCTTCTTCTTTACAAATAATACTGGCGCTCCCCATGGTGATATGCTGGGTCTGATGTAATCCTTGTCCAATGATTCTTGTAATTGTACCTTCAATTCCTTCAGTTCAGTAGGAGCCATTCAATAGGGTGCTTTAGATACTGGTGCGGCTCCGTGTATCAGATTTATAACGAACTTTGTCGCTCGATCGGGTGGTAGTCCTGGTAGTTCTTCAGGAAATACATCTGGAAAGTCACGCACAACATCAGTATCCTCCATTCGTGGTGCTTCCTTGGTGAGGTCGACCACTGATACTAAATACCCAACTCCTCCTTTCTCGAGGCATTTCCTAGCCTTTAATGCAGAGAGGATGAGTTTTCATTTACGGGGAAGTTTGGTTCCCGTAAAACTAAACTCTGTTCCTTCCTTGTCTTTAAATGTCAGCTTCTTTTCTGCACATAATAGGTTTGTAGAATGCCGAGCAAACCAGTCCATTCCCAAGATAACGTCAAAGTCTACCATCTCAAGTTGAATCAAGGTTGCATCCAAAATCTTCTCGCCGATAAGAATTGGACATGGTCCATAACCTTTTTCTAATTCCACTTCTAATCCCATAGGTGATCATACAAGTAATTTGTAGTCTAAAGATTTGAGGGATAGATTTAGCTTCTTTCCAAATGACACAGATATAAAAGAATGAGTAGCTCCAGAATCAAAGAGTACTCTAGTGGGTATGCCATTAATAGGTACGATACCTGTGATTTATTTTCATTTAGTCTACATGCTCACACAAGGTAATACAAAATGAAAGGTTCAGGTCATACCTGTGACCACATCAGGCATTATGGCAGCATCCTCAGAGGTAACTGCATAAACCTTCCCTTGCTGTAGCTGCTTCCTGGGCTTAGGGCACTCCCTGGAAAAATGTCCCACTTGATTGCAGTTATAGCATTTTACTCCTTCATTCTTTTGCTTTTGTTGCTATTGAGCTGTTGGAGTAGTCTTGGCTGCAGCATTGAAACTTTGAGCACGGAAGGGTTTGAATGTCCTTGTATTCCCTCCGTTATAAGAATTCCCATTTGGCCTCTTGATACCTCTATTCTGAGCGAAATAGCTCTCTTTCTGGCTCGACTCTATTACTCGAGCAATTTGTACTGCTTCGTTGTAAACTTTCTTTTCCAAGCCCAGAACATGCTCACAGATGCTTCCCCTGAGTCCCATGACGAACCTTCGGGTCTTAGTACTTTCCTCTTGCATGCTTGCAGGTACAAAGAAAAACAGCTCCTCATAACGCTGTTGGTATGCATCCACGGTCATTTGCCCCTGATATAAACTCAGAAACTCTCTCTCCATAGAATCTCTGAAACTTCTGGGGAAGTACTTCTCAAAGAATGCCTCTTTATAGATAGCCCAGGTCAATTGGGCGTGCTTAGTTAACAGATAAGTCCGAGTGGACTTCCACCAGTGGTGTGCATCGCCTTTCAACATAAAAGTTGCACACAGTACTTTCTCCTCCTCATTTACTGTCATCATCATAAAATTCCTTTCCATTTCATTAATCCAATGTGCTGGCCA
Source organism: Protea cynaroides (assembly GCA_028583415.1). Classification (NCBI taxonomy): domain Eukaryota; kingdom Viridiplantae; phylum Streptophyta; class Magnoliopsida; order Proteales; family Proteaceae; genus Protea; species Protea cynaroides. Next base: position 105,646,700 of record CM053276.1, read on the forward strand.
CAAAGGGTCTGCTGGCTTACCATTATATTCTTTGGGCTTCATATTCAGAAAACTTCGATCAGTCGGGAGTGGTCCAGCTGATACAGAGCATAGGCCCCATACATAGGTGGTTGATACTGGTAATTGCCTTGAGCTACCTCAGGATTCTGTACTTGAGCCTGCATGACTGGTGTTTGAGGTGCGTGGGGTACCGTGTTAGTTCCCCTTGGTACTGTGCTGGCCTGCCCTGTTGGCATAGGTGTTGTATGGACAGTTGGAAAAGCCATCCCTATAGCAGCTAGCATATTGACTTGAACCTGCTATATTTGTTGTAGCTGTTCTGCTAAGTTCATTACGACTGTGGTCAAATCCGTAGGTGGGGCTGACAAGTTTGTAGGATTTTCTTGGCCACTAACAACTGGTGGTGCCGTATTCAGATTCTCCTGTGCTTCAGGATGTATATGGCTATCTTCCTCCATAGGTGATGGTGGTGGAATTGGGTTACGACTTTGTCTGGTCACTCTTCGCCCAGCCATTTCCTGTTCTGGTGGTGGTAGTGTCTGTAAACAATCATAGCACATGTGAGGCAATCAATATAAGTTGTTCTCAAGTCAAAATCCAACTAATCAATATAAATTTCAGATCATTCTGAAAAAATACTGTATTTTCTATCGTAAGGTCGATGGTAGGGTTGGTCCTTATGTGACCCCAGGGAATGCGACCCTAAATAACACTGTCAGCTTACCGAGAGCCTAGGGTCGATGGTAGGGTCGGTATATGTCCGACCCTAGGTCCGACCCCTGGTTCTCTGTCAGATCACCAAGAGGCTAGGGTCGAGGTAGGGTCGGTAATTGTCCGACCCTAGGTCCGACCCCTAGTTTTCTATCAGATCACCGAGAGGCTAGGGTCAATGGTAGGGCCTGATGTAGGGTCGCACATTTTGGTCGAATTCTGCGACCCTACGATCCAAAATTAGGTTTTTAAATCCGATTTTGGATTCATTTCCCATTCTTTCTCCTTTCTTCCAGCTCAACTCGCTTCCCCTGAGTTGCTACAGTATCGACCCCTAGGGTTTGCTGATTTTTTCTTCCGTTCACGACTCCCACTCCATCTCTTCAGGTATGCTCTCTACTGTTTCCCATTTTTAAGCTTTCTAAACTAGGTTTTCATCCATTTACGTCGTTTTCTTCAAATTAAACTTTTTCTAACCATAAAAATTTAATTTTTATTGGGGGCTTTTGCTATTGGTCACCCAATGGACGAAAGCCCTAAAAAATATTTGAGTTTCATCGGTTGGTTATCGAGAAACTTGAATTTTTCCATTTTTGACCTAATTTTTGAGAATTTTCAAATTTATTGCAATTTCTTCAAATTCGATCTTTCTAGATTAAATTTCCAACTGTATGAGCTTTGCAGGATGGTTTGGAACCTATGTAAGTCCTCCTGCGTAGTTATTTGGGTGAAAAGTGAGGTTTTTGACCAAATCATGCCGTTATAATGCTGAAATTTTGAGTTTTTTTACCATTACTAATATCTTATTTGTTTTTCTGTGTCTTGACAAATAGTATGGCTTGTACCAAGGTTCCTAGGGCTCATGACCCCGTTCGCTTCCTCTCCAATGAGGCAAAAGCTCAGTATGCTCGCTATGAGCGTAAGAAGGTAGAAGGGGGTCGCTGTGTGAACTTGGCTAGTCTAGCCTTGTTCAACGTGGAGGGGGCATTTGGTGACATGGGCTGGCTTCCTGTGATCACCTATGAGGCTTGTACTCGTCCTGATTTGGTGAGACAGTTCTATTGCAATCTCCAGATAGTGGGGGATCGCAATGACACAGAGAGGGGTAGGGAGCTCAGGATCACTAGCGACGTCAAGGGGGTGGAGGTTTCATTTAACTGCCAGCAGTTGGCTGATCTTTTGGGCATCTCAAATGACGGCCCTTTGGTGTACTGTGCTCCCAAGAAGCCCCAGTTCCTATCCTTGAAGTTACGTGCTGAGATTGATAGTCAGCTCATCAGAGATGATCGCTGGGAGATGAAAGCGATAACCTACGTCCAGAGCCTCGGGTGTACTGCAAAATTATCCAGCACAACCTGATACCCCAGAGTGGACATTATGAGAGGATCTCCCAGTTGACTCAGTATGTCCTCTGCTGTATTTGCATCAGACAGCCTATCTGCCTTCCTTATATTATTATCTGGACGATGATCCGTGCTACGCTGCCTGATCAGTTGGGCAACCTACCCTACGGACGTCTGATCACTACACTGCTCACCCGCTTACACGTTGATTTAGTAGATGCGAGGATTCAGGAGAAGATCTTTTCATCGGATCTTGACTGGGAGGCCATCTGTAAGATGGGTATGCCGGATGCTCAGGTCAGTGATGATGAGAGGAACGCTCTGGTGCGTCCTCGTACTCGAGTAGAGGTAGCAGATGCCGCGACGACAGTAGCAGCAGCAGGAGCAGGAGCAGGGGTCCATGGGGGTGATGCTGAGGATGAGGATTGTATGTACATGGATGTAGACTCCATACCTCCTCCATCACCTCTACATTCTACTGGAGCTAGTCCATCTCAGGCTCCTTCACACATGGCTGGTCCTTCATGCCCACCCTCTAATGATATGATGGGGCTACTGCGCGAGATTAGAGAGGCTCAACGCGTGACTAATCTGAGAGTAGGAGAGCTTCTAGATGCTCAGCATACGACTGATGGGAGAGTAGGTGAGCTCTTAGATGCTCAGCGTGTGTCTGATCAAAAGATGGCTGAGTTGACAGCTAGTTTCCAGACGACCCAGACTCAAGTAGCCTGGTTGACTAGAGTGTATGCTGAGGACTACGACAGAGATCGCGAGGCACCTCCTCCTCCAGCACCTCTAGCTCCATGATGTATATTTTCTTTTTATCCTTCTTTGTACTGCAGAGTAACTGTCTGGATTGTGGACTGTACTCTGATTTGGATATGTATAAACGTGTTTTTTATTTGATGTATATGAAACATGTTTCTCCTTTTATATATGCATTATTCTCTTTCTTAATTTTGTCTCAAACAACACAGGTGCTTATAGTGTGTTCTTATTACAGCTTTTAAATTTTATCCTAACTCAGTTCACAACTTTTGTGGAATTATACTGGTTTAATAGACAGGGCCTGAGAGATCTGATACCAAGTTATCACACCCCAATTCTGCACTACTCAGAATGGTATGATGAACCGCTAATAAACCAATGGTTCAACCAGGATCTCGAATAGGCTGTGTCCGTTTGCTTAAACCATACACATCCACGACAATAATCAGAGTAAATACACAATGGCAGAAGTTTTTATACTAATGAACTGAGAGACTAACAATTATAAAATAATAAATTATTCAATTATTCTCCATTGACTAAGACATAAAATAAACATTTAATCAATTACATCGTCTGTATAAATTGAATAAAATTTTAATAAAAAATACAAGAGTCACGCATGACGAATCATGCGACTCCGTCATAACTTCAGCGTCTATCGTCGCCGCATGTCCATACATCGAAGCATTTATATAATCTTCTACTGTGGTACCTGCATCATCAACTAAAAATATTCAACGTCGAAAGGGTGAGCACACATCATGGCTCAGTGAGCAAATAAAACAATGCAACAAACATATGCATGCATTCAATTCATATGTTTGGTCTGGTTCATAAGTTTGCAATGTGCAATAGAAAGGATAGGTGGCCACCGCACCACTATACACGAATCTGTGGAATCGCCCAACAGATCAAACACCATTGCCGCCCCCACATACACCCACCAAGGAATAGAGATAAAGCTAAAGTGCTTAGGACTGCACCGCATCACACTTCTCCTGATGCTCTACCCATACCTACACGTAAGCCCCTGTTGGCGAGGGTTTGCAAACTAGGCTCACAATTAACCAATCCTAATGTCAAACAATGTATCCAAGGCCTCACCCCAGCATCCCTCAATACGTCCATAGAGATAGAGCTAAGGCCCCCCGACAGAGTCAGAGACTACACGGTCCAAGACCACCTCCCCTGATGCCCTACGACGTAATAGTTCTGTTAAGGTAATGGTGATACGACGATGTCAGTGGACAAGACTTGAGTAGAGATAGGGCTAAAGTGCTTAGGACCGCACCGCATCACACTTCCCCTGATGCCCCACTCACATCAAGTACACTAACCACACACAAACATTCACATGTCTATTCCTAGCATCATCATCATCATCATGTTGTAAATAAACTGAATTAAATATGCATGAACAGTAATAACAGGAATAGTATATGACATGTGATATGCACATTACAATCATACAATCATAGAATCATACATGGTATTGGACTTAATAAACGAAAATAGTTTATTATTAGCCAATTAGTTTAGGTCTTGTTCCCTCACATTTGATTGAGTGTAGATCCTCGTTCAAGCTTTATGAATCACCTTTAAATCACTAGAAAAGCCTAACAAGTCGATAAATTTTAATTAGAATTAATTCCAATAAATTTAGACTAGCTGAAATCATAGGGTCGCAGGTAGGGCAACACCTAGGGTCGGTTACCAATCGACCCTAGGGCCGACCCTAGGGTGTAGGGTCGGACGTGGGGTCGGTTACCAATTGACCCAACATGCGACCACACCCTCCCTGAAACTTTCCGAAGACATGTAGTCGATCCTGGGGTCTTGTAGGTCCATTCTAAGATTGTTCTATGACTCATAACTATGATATTTACACACTTTCCATTGCCTATGATGATTACTTTCATGGATTCCTTTGAAACTTGTCCATGGATGGATGATTTGGGTTTCTCTTAATCCTAACTTCTTCCTAATCTATTCTAGGCTCTTACTTTATGAAGGGAATTAGGTTCATACCTGAGGTTGGCTGAGATTCAGAGGTTTCTTCGAACTTCCTACTCTTCCTTAGCCTTTTCTTCAATTTTCCTTCTCTTCTTCTTTTCCTTCTCTCTCTCTTTTCTTACTTTCAATTAGGGTTCTAAAAGGAGTGAAAGAGGCTAAGGGACGTCCTATTTATAGAGGAAAACCCTCCAAAATAAGTTCCATTGAGTTTAGGAAAGAACCCCTTGGAATTAGAAAAGTTTTCTAATTTACGGGTTCTGTCTGAAATCGTAGGGTCAGACGTAGGGTCGCAGGATCCGTCGGCCCTACGTTTTTCTATTCATGTGACCCTACAACTAGAAAATCATAGGTTGGACTTCTATTGAGGTGGGGTCGACCCTATCTGTTTAGGCATGCGACCCTACCCTCTCATTTGCTGTTTTTGGGTTAGACTTCATACCTGGTCTTGTGATTTCTTCACGCACTTGGTCTGTCACACCCCATTTCTGCATCATTCAGAACGGTGTGATGAACCGCTAATAAACCAATGGTTCAACCAGGATCTCTAATAGGCTGTGTCCGTTGAAAATAAAACCATACACATCCACAACCATAATCAGAATAAATACACAATAGCGGAAGTCTTAATAGTAAATGAACTGAGGAATCTAAATGTGATAATCAATAATAAAATATCAAGTTATGTTGTATTAACCGAGACATAAGTAAATAAAATATCAAATTATATTTCCTTAATAATTCAAATGAAAATCTAATCGAAAACGCATGCGTTGCACTCGCATGAAGAGTCATGCATTTTCACGAAGTCTTCAGCTTCCATTGCAGCGACGTGCACATACACAGAAGTATTTATATAGTCTTCCACCGTGGTACCTGCATCATCAACTAAAAATATTCGACGTCGAAAGGGTGAGCACACATCACAGCTCAGTGAGCAAACAAAACAATGCAACAAACATATGCATGCATTTAATTCATATCTGTGGTCTGGTTTATAAGTTTGCAATGTGCTATCGAAAGGTTCGGTGGCCGCCTCACCTCTATACACGAGTGTGTGAATCCGCCCAATGAGTATCGGCATTGTCGTCCCACATGCACCCACCATGGATAATATACACCCCATGAAAACGACATGGCTGTACCGGTTGCCCACACCAACACGTAAGCCCCTGCTGGCGAGGGCTTGCAAACTGGGCTCGCAACTAACTAATCCTAATGTCAAACAGTGTATCCAAGGCCTCACCCCAGCATCCCTCAATACATACATAGAGATAGAGCTAAGGCCCCCCGACAGAGTCGAAGACTACACCGTCCGAGACCACCTCCCCTGATACCCTACGACGTAATAGTTCTACTAAGGTAATGGCGATATGACGATGTCAGTGGACATGACTTGAGTAGAACCATGGCACAATATACACCCCATGAAAATGGCATGGCTGTACCGGTTGATACCATCCCCTACCCGCACCATGTACACTAACCACACACATACATTCACATGCATATTCCTAGCATCATCATCATCATTATCATGTTAAAAATAAACAGACTTAAATATGCATGAACAGTAATAGCAGGAATATTTGATGACATATTGAATGCACATACAAGCATACACGCATAGAATCAGTCATGGCATTGGACTCAAGGAATAAAAATAGTTTATTTTTAGCCATTTAGTTTAGGTCTTGTTCCCTCACCTTTGCTTGAGTGTTGATCCTCTTTCAAGCTTTAAAACCACTTTTATATCAATAGGTAAACCTAACAAGTCGATAGATTTTGGTTAAAAGTCATTCTGGCATCATTAGGCTTGTTTTTAAGCACGGGTTGCAGGGTGGGTCGCAGGTAGGGTAGCAGTCTACATCGACCCCCAGGGTAGGGTTGATGCCAGGGTCGGATGTTCCATCGACCCTGGGTGCGACCACCCCTATTCTGGACTTCCCGAATGCTGGGGGTCGATCCTGTGGTCTGGTAGGATCGATTCCCAATCGACCCCACGTGCGACCCCCCGTGGGTTGAGTCGAGATTTTCATTCTACAGTCCATTCTTTCACATTTGGGTCCTATGGCTTACTTCCACAATCCATTCTAGGCTTGTCCTATGGCTTAGAACACTAGGTTTCTTCCTTACATTGTCTACCATGATTTCTCCATGGATTTCATCAAAATATTCTCATGGGTGTATGATTTGGGTTTCTCCTAGACCATATTCTCTTCATGAACTATTTTAAGGTCTTAGATTATCAAATAGAAAGCTTGCCCATACCTTAGGTTTGCTGAGATTCAGAGATTTTTCTGAATTCTTCAATTAGGTCTTCTTCTCAAACTTTCCTTCTCTTCTTCTTCTCTTCTTTTTCTCTCACTCTCAATTAGGGTTTCAAAAGGAGTGAAAGAGGCTTAGGGACATCATATTTATAGAGTAGAATCTCCAAAAATAAGTCCCATTGAGATTAGGAAGGAATCCCATTGAAATTTAGAAAGTTTCTTATTTGCGGTTTCTGTCGATAAATAGGGGGTTGATGAGGGAGTCGGAGATCCCGTCGACCCTCAGTGCCTAAGTTGTCCGACCCCCAGTGAAAAATCAGGGGTCTGACTTCTATGTGAGGGGGGGGACCATGATAGGTAGACCTGGTACAAGGTGGTAAGACCGGTTAATTCGATACGGGTCTTACATGTTTTTGATCCATTGGGCGGTCCCACACATTCGTGTATAGAGGTGCGACGGCCACCTATCCTTTCTATTGCACATTGCAAACTTATGAACCAGACCAAAGATATGAATTGAATGCATGCATGTGTTTGTTGCATTGTTTTGTTTGCTCACTGAGCCGTGATGTGTGCTCACCCTTTCGACGTCGAATATTTTTAGTTGATGATGCATGCATTACTGTGGAAGACTATATGAATGCTCCTGTGTACGAACATGCTGCGACAATGAATGCAGAAGTTATGATGGAGTCGCATGATTCGTTATGCGAGTGCAACTCATGCGTCTTCGATTAGATTTATGTATTTGGATTTTAAGGAATATGTATTTGATTATTTTATTTTATTTTATGTCTTAGTCAATGGAAGATAATTGGATAATTTATTTATTTTATCATTGTTAGACTCTCAGTTCATTAGTATAAAAACTTCCGCTATTGTTTATTTACTCTGATTATTGTGTGGATATGTATGGTTTAAGCAAACGGACACAATCAATTCAAGATCCTGATTGAACCCGTTGGTTTATTGACGGTTCATCACACCATTCTGAATAGTGTGAAATTAGAGTGTGACACAGTGAGTGAACAAAACAATGCAACAAACATATGCATGCATTCAATTTATATCTTTGGTATGATTTTAAGTTTGCAATGTACTATAGAAAGGTTTGGTGGCCCCTGCACCTCTATATACGAGTGTGTGAATCCACTCAATGGATCAAATACCATTGTCATCCCACATGCACCCACCATGGAATAGAGATAGAGCTAAAGTGTCTGGATCAAATACCGCCAACACTTCCCCTGATGCCCTACCCATACCAACACGTAAGCCCCTATTGGCGAAGGCTTGTAAACTAGGTTCGCAACTAACCAATCCTAATGCCATCAAATGTATCCAAGACCTCACCCCAGCATCCCTCAATACATCCTTAGAGATAGAGCTTAGGCTCCCCGGTAGAGTCAAAGACCACACGGTCCGAGACCACCTCCCCTGATGCCCTACGACGTAATAGTTCTGTTAAAGTAATGACGATATGACGATATCAGTGGGCAAGACTTGAGTAGAGATAGAGCTAGAGTTTGGTGATCAGGTTGAACCACAATGCCACGTCCTCCCTCTGATGCTCTACTAGCGTCCAACACATTAACCACACACACTCACACACAATCACATGCATATTCCTAGCATCATCATCATCATCATCATGTTATAAATAGACATAAATAAATATACATAAGCAGTAATAACAAGAATATTGGATGACATGTGAGATGCACATTACAAGCAAGCAAGCATAGAATCAATCATTGCATTGGATACGATAAAATAAAATAGCTTGTTATTAGCCAATTAGTTTAGGTCTTGTTCCCTCGCCTTTGATTGATGTTTGTTCCTCTCCCAAGCTTTGAAAATCACTTTGAATCTATTGGGAACTTAAACAATTAATGTATTTAAGTTAAGGTTCAAGTTTACTAAGTTACAGTAGTCAAAAACTTTGTTTGGTTTCAAAATATGCTTATTGTTATTGTATGGTCACATATGTGGTTGAACCCTGTGGTCGCAATATATGCAACCACACCCTGCGACCACACCTTCCCTGGGAACTTTCCGAATAACTGTGGTCGAGCCTCTGGTCACCTTGTGGTCGATCACAGGCTGCGACCACATGATGTTTGGTCAGTTTTCATCTTCAATCCGAATTCTTCCTGAGTCGATTCCTCAGCTCATCACTTGGGTTCATCCTATGGTTATCCTATGGCTATTATTTACAGTTTCTCATTATCAATTATCCCTAACCTATTTTCTCATGGTTTTTCTTAGAAATTCCATAACCGAAATCGTTACATTAGATTCAATAGGTCAACTTGATGAAAAGGAACTTATCCTACTGATCTAGCTTTACAAAGGCAGGTTCATACCTTAAGCTTACTGTAAAGAGATAGAAGTCTTCTCTGAAAAACCTTCTCCACGCTTCTTCTCCAAATCTCCTCTTCTCCCTCTCTTCCTCTTTCTTTCTCTGTTAGGTTTAGAGTTTCAATTTGGATTCTAAAAGAGTAAGAGAGGCTAAGGGACGTCCTTTATATAGAGGAAAAACCTCCATATAGAGTCATCTTTCAATTAGGAAAGAGATCCCTTAGTTTAAGAGAGTTTTTAAAACTCGGAGTCGGTCCCAACATCGTGTGATCGCACGTGTGGTCGTAGAATTCGTCGACTACACGTAGAACATATGCGACCACACGTCGTGTGGTCTCATGTGTGCGACCACACGTTGTGTGGTCTCATGTATGCTACCACACATTCGACCACACACTTCAAAAATGCTACCACACGTCCAAAATTTATTGGTTTTTAGTTTTTAACTGGTTGTTTCTATACCAACTTAAACAGTCATCCACATCAACTAAATTTGACTTGTTGTTTACCTTATCTTGTGGTTTCTTCATATGGTTGGTTTCCTTGAGGCAATTATGATAGGAAGATCGATTACAACACGAGAACGTAAGGTTAAACCAGATTCGTAGTGTGCGGTCTTACATATAATGTATCTTGTAAGGTCTAGACTCAGGTATATGTAGATGAGAAAGGAGAAACGAAGTTGTAGTTTTCTATTTCATGAACAAAAAAAATGACTGGAAGGAGTGAGGGAGAAAAAAAATGTTCTAACAATTAGTGGGGATAAATTAGTCCGTTATTTTACCATTTGGACTTTTTGGCTATTAAAATTTAAACATCTTCTCTGCGTCGTCAATTAATGAAAAATGACTAGTTAATCTGGGTTTTGGGCAGACTATAAGGGAAATATCCGTAATTTTAAATTAAAATGTTAAAAGTCAGAATCTTCTTGGTTTTTTTCATCTCATGGTCATAGAAAAGTATGCACATGGATTAAAAATGAATAGCTCAATCCTGGTCAGTTCGGGAACCGTCGCCCTTTTCCACTAATTTCCACCAGTGCTTTTGGTCAAGACTCAAGACCCTGGTCGCAGATGAACGGCAGCTATGTTTAGCAATACTTGCTCGTTACTCATTCCAGATGGTATCATGGTATCCTTTTTGGCTTTTGAAGTGGAAGTCATTGTCAACCAGCTGAACCAATATAGACTATCCGATGGAGAAATATTTTCCTATTATCTGGTTTTATTTGGATTCATGGAGAAATATTTTTCTATTGTCTGGTTTTATGTGGATTCATGGAGAAATATTTTCCTATTGTCTGGTTTTATGTGGATTAATCTGAAATCTATTTCTTTTTTTTAATGGTTTTGGTATAAAGTACTCTTTTATTTGAAACAAAATTCCATATGAATACATGTAAAAACCGAATAGTAGAATTTTTGGGAAAAAGATCTTCTGTAGTGAAGCCACCTCAGTAGTGAGGTTCCCACTCACTCAAAGTGGATCTGTGTATATCCCGATGCACTTTGCAGATCTACTTTGAATGGGTGGGATCCTCACTACAAGGGTGGCCTCGAGGATTCTAAATAGTACTTTTGTCCCTAACATGATGGATATTCTAGAAAATGCAGTCCAAAAGATTAGCTCTCTCTATAAATTAATCCATCCTCATTATTTCATCTCAGGAATTGTTGGTTTTGTGATTTTTATATTTAATTTTTTACCTGCTTCTCTGAATCAAGATCATCCAGAGATAACAGATGGAAATAAATGAGGAAGAAGTGATAGTTGAGGGAGGGATTGCAAGGTTAGCAATTGCATTGGCCCTAAAGAGGGTAGGAATTGAATCGATGGTATTGGAGAGATCTCTAGTACTTCGAACCACTGGTGCATCTCTTTCACTCTTCCCCAATGCATGGCTTGCTCTCCATCTCTTGGTGTTGCTCACTATAAGACCTCAATTTTGGCCCCTTTCTTACAAGGGCATTTTAGTCAATCTAGGGCTTTATGAAAAGGAAATAAAAAGGAAAAAAATCATTAAAACAAAAAAAAAATGTTGAGTGGGTTGGGCTTAGGATTTTGTTAGTGGGCTTTAGGTTGTTATTGTTTTTAAAATGGGTTTTGTTTTGTCCTTCAAAAAAAAAAGTGTTATTGGTCCGGTTCAAGATAGGTCAGGTTTTTCTAATTATGTTTTATGGCTTTTTGCTTTGGCCC